>JAODJX010000129.1:22019107-22037298 GCA_026776945.1 Isichthys henryi | reverse complement strand
AACATGCAAACTCCGCACACATGTGACCCAGGCGGAGACTCGAACCCGGGTCCCAGAGGTGTGAGGCAACAGTGCTATCCACTGCACCCCACCGCTCAACTTTTGTCATATTATTAAGTATGAAGTGAGGAGCAATGACAAAAAATCTAAATAAATGCAATCCTGATATTACTTTATTAACAAAAGGTTTAATTATACGTGTTAACACAAAAACTTTTCATCTTCAGAGGCCTTCCCCTGTCTATAGTTAAGAAATTGTAAAATATCTGAAGAAGAATAACGATCGAGCTGTACCCTTAGACATCATCGAGTGGCTGTAGTATCGCTACTGCCTTGGGGACAGCCCAACTTTGGTCACCTGGTTGGCGTGAGATTTTCAATTCAAGAAAATTCTGCACACACATTTATGTATGTAAGACTTGTATTACCTAGTACAGTAAATAGTCTGCAGGGTTTGCAATAGTCTGCAAAATCATGATATTGACACAGCCAATATTACAATAACAACGCATCAGAATGAATATAACATCGCCAGTCAATCAAACCATATTAATCAAATCCAAGTTGAGTGATTGCATCGATGACCTCGGCACTCGATTCGGTAAGGCATCGCTAACGCGCATGCTCCGTAGTAGCCCTCTCTCTTCTGTCTCTGTTCATCATGGCTCCGGTGGTGAGTTGAATTGTTTTTCGGAAACCGCTGTTGTATTTTGTTAATTTTCCGTGAATATGGGCTCCAGAAGATACTGGAACCGCTTAGCATACCGTAGATCATGGGTTCGGATTTAGTTCCGTGCTTGGATCGCGAGTCGTGTGTATTTATACGTGTTTCTGTCCTAGTGAGGCCTGCTTTTCGTAAACCACATGGTCAGAATAGGTGTACATGTATTCGCTACTCTCGGAATTTTCGTTTGTCTCATAAATGTTGAACTAAAGTCGAAAGTGTTTGAACTGGTCTGGAATTGGGCGATTTGGGGCAAGTCAGGTTCACACCGGTGGGGTTCAACCAGCCCCGGCTGCGTTGTTATACGTTGTTATGCGTTGTTCTTCGTAATGACGAAGCACTAGTTATGTCCAGATTTTTGACATTTCTTATGTACAGCAGAGCATTTCTTACTGCTGTTATTAGTGGAGATGGAAAGACATGTTGAGTAACAAACGAATTAGTCTTCAGTGGCCGCGCTATTAAGTACATCTGTGATAATAGTTTTTTGTATTGTAATATGGATTTAGTATTTTCTACAAATTGCGCATTATGGTGGTTTATGTGTATAAGGTAGGAATTTGCTTTCAGTCCCCATGAAGCAGTCAGATGTGTAAGTTGGGTCTCTTATGTGTCTTGTGGTCAGATGCAACCGCAAGTGAGCTCCATCATGTCATGACGGATTCGTTTCCATTTCTTATCTCTTTAGAAAAAACAGAGTGCCAAGGGTGGCAAGAAGAAGAAACAGGTCCTTAAGTTCACCTTAGACTGCACACATCCAGTGGAGGATGGGATTATGGATGCTGCTAACTTTGTACGTATGAAGACCGTTTAACTGTCTGTATAGCTGCTGGTTCATTGTCTTTATGAATGTAGAAAATACTTTTGGATGGATGGAGCATCTTGTTCCATATGCAGATGTTCTCTCTTGTGTTTATTATTATTATTTTTATTAGAATACTTGCAGTGTGTAGATGCCACAGGAGAGCAGGATGGCATATTTTTGACGGTTTGTGGTAGAGCAGTGAGTGACTTCCAGGCGGCTGCGCCCTATTCATCTCGCTGTAGGAGCAATTCCTACAGGAGCGCATTAAGGTGAACGGGAAGGCAGGAAACCTCGGCGGGGGAGTGGTCACCATTGAGAGGAGCAAGAGCAAGATCTGTGTGACCTCTGAGGTGCCGTTCTCAAAAAGGTAAGGCTGTTTTTGATTGCTGCTGGATTTTTTTGGTCACACCCCTGCAGGACACTCAGCAATCCCTTATAAGCCCCTTAGATTTGGTCCTGTGTTTGGATCTTGAGTCGTGTGTTTATGAGTGTTTCTGGCATGGTGAGTCCTGCACTCCACAAACAACATGGTCAGAGAAAGTGCTGTGCAAGTGATTGATGTCATTTCCTGATGGACTGTATGTCAGTCCCTTTAATTGTAATGCAGTGTTCCCCAGTCCGGTCCTCGGGGACCCACAGACAGTCCATGTTTTTGCTCCCTCCCAGCTCCCTGCCAGTCAGTCCACGTTTTTGCTCCCACCAGGAGCTGGGAGGGTGCAAAAACGTGCTCTGACTGCAGGTTCCTGAGGACCATGATTGGGAAACGCTGTTCCTGATGCATAACAGATCCGAATGAGGTTGCGTCACCTACATGTTTCCTTTTATGATTCCCCCCTCCCCACCCTAGCAAACTAAATTAAACATAAATAATTGATTTTTAAAAAGCACCAGCGCCTTCGTTTCTCCTCAATATGCGGGACAGAAGACGGGGAATATCACGTGAGGATCCGGTAAAAAGAGCAGAATCCTAAACTGTGTGGGAGCATTTCACATTAAACGTGAATTTAAATGCAGTTGCCAGTCCATACTGCGAAGCTGAAGTTAAACATCACAACAGCATGACTGCCACGCGACATACTACACCTTAACTTGACATTCAGGCTTGACGGAGTCACCCAATAATGTGAAGTTAGCCGTAGATTAACTATGCACCATTTAGCCCGTCGGAGTAACCTAGCCTACCTTTCTCATCCCTTTGACTTAAATAAGCTTAATTTACGTTTTACGGTTCCTCTCTCTTAAGATAATCACCGCTAAAATGGTTTGACCCGATGCTTCACTGCATCTTCTTACACAGGGCTGAACGATTTATCGAATATTGAAAGGTTCTTTTTTTTTATAGGGGTACAAGCAGCGTTAGCTGTGGATCCCTATTTTTTCCTTTCTCTATTACCACAAAAGCTGTGTTATGTTCAGGGATGCATATAACTGGTATGAAAGTCCACATTCACATTTAAAAGCAATACCTGGGCCAGTTGAATGTTGTAACGGTGCAAATGCGTACTTATTTTATGTGGATTTGCAATGATATGGCAAGAAATTATTGTGCCGTTTAACCTTTATGTGCTAAATTGTACTTAATTTGCAGTATAAAGAAAAACAGTTTTGGAGGGGGGCTTCTCAGTTTTAAATCACTCGGACTCGTAACAACGTAAAGGTGATTAATATTCCAGTATCGTTCCGTTCTGTAGCAATAGCCTTCACCCTCACACCTTTTTGAGTGAAGTTCGTTTGGCTCTGTTGTCGTTTGCACTTCACTACTGACACTGTGCTCACCCAGCAGTGCAAAGCGTGCTCACTGCTCCAAACTCAGCTCGCTATAATATGTAAATCAGAGAAAGTGTAATATTTTTTACGAACACCTGGGAAGGCGTGGTGATGATTTACTACAAAAAGTATATGAAAGAATTAGGAATGCCAATAAACGTTGAGACGTACATCTCAGGCACTGAAGAAAACTCCGGAAAGCGTACCAAGATGTAACTGATGCAGTTAAGACATCACAGACGCGCTCGACGGATCGCCTCGTTCACATTTAACTAAAGAAATACAGTACTGTTCAAAGGTACTCAAAAGAAATGTTTAACGCTATTTATCTGGGTAGTAAGTGCACATTTTCTTAGAACAAAAAATATAATTTAACATAAGAACATATGAAAATTACGAGTAACACAATAAAAACTAGTAAAAATGTCTTCTGTTCTCCAAAAAGTTCATGATATATACTTGGATAGCTAGATGAACACCACTTCAGTTCCCAAACTTGTCCTCAGTGGCACCCGAACCATTCTATGTATTTATTAAATTTCACCACCAGCTCGCTTAATTAATTAACTTCATTAGTTAAAATAACCCTGTTAGTTCACTTTTTTAGTTCATTCTGAGAAGAGCCACGTTGTCAAAGAGTCGCATGTGGTCACTGCGAGCCGCAGGTTACCAACTCCTGCTCTAAACAGACTGTGTGCGTATACATCCTTGCGATGGTTGCTGCGTTGCGCTCATTGCTTCCGGGACAGGCTCGGGACCCCCCGTGACCCAGTAGGATAAGCGGTTTGGAAAATGGATGGATATACATACATACATACACACACACACAATGTCCCCACTATGTGATAAGAACCTGTTATTTTTTATGTGGGCCATTTTCTTCAGTCCCCATAGGAGGAAACTCAGTTTTATGAAAATCTGTGACTGCAATCAAAAAGCTAAAAATGCCAAAAGTCTTGTATTTTGTTTGGTTATTTGTGTTCATAGTTAGGGCTGAGGAGGGGTTAAGGTCGTCATTGTTTGGGTTAGGGTTTTCCCCATAGTAATGAATGGAGAGTCCCCAGAAAGATATGAGTACAGGTCTGTGGGTATGTGACATTATGGGTGTCACGGTACACATCGTATATTGCGATCCCCTGTTGTGAGTTTGCGGTTTGGTGTAATTTCGGTACAGCAGGAAAAACAACTTGTTTTGAAATGATTAAAACTGCAAACACAATTAGGAATCCTTGTAAACCAAAGATAATGTCTGTCTGTGTCTGAATAACGTAAGACGTGTTTATTTGCACATTATATACATATGTAAATTTTAAAACATCGTAACAATCATGGTGAACTAAATCCTGTGCTTCGAATTTTGATCACCTGTATCGATAAACTGTGATTATTTATTTTTTTTAGCCTGGCCTGAATTTCCTGCCAATGGCGCCTTAATTGCTACTGGGAGACTGACTTACAGAGGCTGTTGCTGCCTTGCTCTGGTTTCATCAGCTACTCTCTCTAGACTGTTGTAGTCAATCGGTAGATTGCTCGATTTAATATAATTGATACTGTTAATATTGCATCATTTTCAGGTCATGGTTGTGAATTGACTCTTAGCAGGTCTTTGGCTTTCACCTGATTTTATTGCAGTGGCAATTAATATTTGGCAAATTGTATTTTATGCCCTAATTCTTCTGCCTCGTACAAGTTTTCTGTTTAAAATGTATTTATTTTGGTATTTGTGTATGTGTGTAATTTAGAAATTTTTATGGTTTGGTCCCAAGATGATTAACTCAACTCGTGTCCACTGATGATAGCCTTTCCTGATGAAAATTTACATTTGGTTTCTTAGTAATAGATTTATTTTTATACAGTATAACCAAAAAATGCACCCATGCTTACATCTTTCAACAATGCATGTTTTTAAAGAGGGGGACCTTGTGTGGCTGCGTCATCAAGTTTGGAGACTAACATGTATGAATTTCAGAGATGACGTGTCAGGCACAGATTCACCTAGAAACATAAAATGAATCCGCGTGGAAATGCTGTGATGGATTGCAGACACCGTGCAGCCAGTATTGATGCACCAGACTTTGACTGATATCATCCTTGTTTGCCAGTCTGCAGCTGTAACGCACTGAAATGTTGCCGTTTCGTTTTTACTGTCCCTCTGACGTTGGCAGGCTGAAAATGAAAACAGGCTGAAAACGTCATATTGAAACGGTTTGCAGTTAAAGGTTTTGGGTTGCAAAACTCGGTGCTTTTCATGTTGCACTTGGTCCATTCCAGGCCTCTTTTTTTGAGGAGGTTCCTATGTCATTTATGTTGTCGTTATAGTCTGTAGTAGTTGGTTAACCTGGCGTGTAAGTAAATTTGTTACAGCCTCAGCCGTTATAGTAAGGTGTATTGCCATGTCAGTTGTGTGTCACGGTGTTGCTTGGACCTGTCTGCGGGTGGATGCATCTATTCTTCCTCGTTTTTCCCCCCCATCGCCACTTGATGGTGCCAGCAGAAACAGGTCATGCGTTACTCTTCGTTAGCATGTGTGAAAATGGGACTATTGGGGCCGATCTTCCAGTCCCACTGCATGTGCATGGTGGCGTGGATCCGATCAGGGACGCACAATGCTATTGGCGGTTGCCCAGAGCAACGGCTTCAGCCGGCCGATGCTCATAGCCGGTTCTGTTCAGTGCCGGATAAGAACTTGTGCCGCGTGATGCCAGCATAGACCCCTATGCGATGTAGGACACTAGCTTCTGAAGGGACGTCGACTTCACTTAGGTCAACTTTTGGGTTCTATATCGCCTCAAGTCAGTTGATCATTTGCCGGTTAAGGATCTGAATATCAGTCTTACAGATTTATTTAAATCTCTTTTTACATTGTACTGTAATTTCCCAGTTTGATATCGAAATGCTTTGCCACATCTAAAAATAAGATACAAAGACTCATCAAAAAAAAAAAACACACGTTTTTTCCCATCCTGTTCCTTTCGGAGCTGCAGGTCGTTAATATGGTAAATAATTAACCGTAGTGTGTCTGGGTGCTGTAATTGAGGTTTTGTTAATTAGCGTGACTGATAGAATCAGGTGTGCAGGTGGTGGCAGAGCTGAACCGCGCACTGGTTGGTGTTTGGGGGTGGCTGCTCTGTTGTCCCCCTGGTATCAGCGCTGGGGTGCAGCATCTAGGCCGGTCTGTTAGCTTCTGAATGGTGTGCTGCTGTCTGACCACCTCTGAGTCCTGCTAAAACGAAGAAAACACATCAGTCTGCTGTGGCCCTGACTGACGTTTTGCTCTGTGCTGTCTATCTTCTGCACCTTCGGACATAGCGTATAACCCGAGGGTTGCATGTTCCTGTCCTTGTAAGCGGTTCTTGCTGGTATTACCCGTGTGATTCGAATTTGTCTGTAAAAATATCTTACTGTTTTAAAAGCGAGGAACTTTACAGGCAGCTGAAAGACGGCTGATAGTGGACATTGATGCTAGTGTGGATTGACGTGGGTGAGGCGTATTGAGTTACCTGGCGAAAGAGGTAATAATTGCCAACTTGTGTAAAATGTGTCAAAAGCTCTGTGCATTTGCACATACCCACTGCTTCATGCTCATTTTTGGTACCGGCGTGCTTACATCCACCTGTCTTCCTATTGGCTGTGAGGCTTTCTGCTTGGGTGCCAATGCAGCAAATCAGAAACGAGCAGCTCTCTGCATCCAATAAACTGCCTTTCCCTTCGGCTATAGGTCACTAAAACTCCACTGTCAGTCTCAACTGTATTTACTCAGGAAGTAGCAGATGGGGAAAGGCAGAAATATCCTTTAATGCAAGTCGCAGTCACCTGTGATACCCTGTCAGATTAATGCCGTTCATTTAGCAATGTGCCTCGCTGTGTAAATTTCACCTGATGGGATTTAATGCTTATCTGGATCTGGGTATAGCAGCATGCGTACAAAGTGAGAGCTGTTCTCATTTGGCTGTCGTGTTTAAAGGTAGCTTAAGTTGGGCTAAGCTGTGGGGGGGGGGCATTATAGTGCGGGATTTAAGATCCATCATGTCAAATGTAAAGTTTTGGGGGTTTTTTTGGTGGTGTGTGGGGGGGTAACAGTGCATAAAAATGCACTTATGCCACCTTTAGGGAGTCAGGGAGTGTCCGCTGTGACCCGTGATGTGAAAAAAGTGTTTTGATTTCGCTCTCTGTTTTTCAGCAGGCTAACAAGACCAACCGAGCGGTAGCTGTGCTTTCAGGCACGGCATTTTTAAGTCAATGTTAGGTTTTTTTTTAGGGGGAGGGGGAATCTATGGCTTTTTGGGAATTGTTGTCCATCCCCGTCTGTGATATCTTTCTGCATTTTTTTTCTTCTTTGCCTTGAAAAGTTTTCGACTACCATGACGTCAGTCCCCGACTTGAAGACGCTGGTTTTGTCCTTGCATCTGAAATGACTGTCTTCAGCTGGTGCTACAAAGAGGCTCATTCCCTGTGGCCTTCATGGTGCTGCTGCCTTTTAGTGAGGAGAGTGGAAGGATATCGGAGCTCTGATTGGTTGATAAAGGTGTCACTTATTACTGCTTGTGTGTTTGCTGACTGTGAAGGCGGGTCTGGAAAATGTCTTTATTCTTCCTCATCTCTCAGCTACCCTGATTGACAACTTCAAGAGCTGAACTCGAAAGATGTGACTGGTCTTTTAGCCCCCAATATCATTGCTTATTCTGAATGTGGTATAAATCCATATTTGCTAATGTTTCATAAAGAAAATCTTATTGGATCTAGTGCATATATTTATCTATTTCTCCAAACGTCATTATGCAGCTTCTATGATGGTTCCAGGTCTGCGTCTGAGCTCTGTTAGTTCTGTGAAACAGTCCCTATGGAGCCCATTTGGTTCCCTGAGCAAACTGGTAGGTTATGAAGCGCCACCCGACTGAAGGTCTGAGAGCCGGTGTTGATGTAACGGGTGGGATTAGTTCTTGCTTTGTAGGGGTGTTAATTGAATGTGTTCTCAAGGTGGATGGAGTGCAGATCCCCGTTTTCCCCCAATCCGATTATCTGCAGACCTCTAGCTGCATGTCCCTGTGGGTGTAGCTCTGGCGTAAAGGTCCACCTTTCCCTCTGTGCCAGCCTGAATCGGGTTAATGTGGTTGTGGCTGACCCCGTAACTCCTCCACACCACTGTACCTGGCAGCAGCAGGAGAGGCACCCCTGCCCTAATGAGAGCACCGTAAAACTTCAGGCAGACAGCATTACACTGTTGGAATTGGGGTTCACTACACATACAAACAGTTTACAGATCTCAGTCGCGCCTTTCGTAAAACTACAAAGTTTCTCGGTTTCTCACATCTCAAAACAGAATGAAATGATGAAATGCAACATTCCTTCATACTTGATGCGTAGATCACAATGCGTTCAACCATATTATAAAGATGAGAAACTCCCATTTACAGTCCAGCAAAACGATACAGGCTCACCATGTCTTTGTCGTAAATATCTTTGTACGGGGTTGAAGAACCGTCTCTGTCCCACAGGGTACTGGAGTGCCCCAATCACAGTGGGCATGCAGCAACCCAGAATGGCACTGGTGTCGCCGAGTGAAAACTGACAGAACGCCCAGCAATCTTCCTCTCTTCCAAACCTGGTCCTATACAGAGAATCAGCTGTGTTATGCCTGTCACAGATTTTCCCTGCTCTAGTTGACTGGAACTCATAACTTCAAACATGTGGAATTTAATCTTGCCATTGTCTACCATTGTTTCACACCCACCTGTAACCCACCCGCCTTTGCTCGTGAGAGGTTTACTTGCACAAAAATGTTCTGATTGCAGAAGGGAAAAAAATATTGGTTCTGCAAGATGACCAATCAGATTGTAGAGGAGGCGGGACCATGAAATCTGATTGGTCACGTAAGTTAAACTCCCATGAGCCCTGCTTTCACCATCCTAAGCCAGTGATTGGTCAGCATCTTGGTTGACATCTAAATGTCTGAATCTGTTGTTCACGGTGTCACTGCTGCAGATATCCAGAGCTGTGCTTCCTTGCTTTAAGACCTGTCTAGTGTGATGTTGGGTTTAGAGGAAGTGGGAAGGGGGCTTTTCTTTCTCTGATGACTTTGGGCTTGGGCTGGTGTCAAGAAAGTATTTTTATTTTTCAGGTACCTGAAGTACCTGACAAAGAAGTATCTGAAGAAAAACAACTTAAGAGACTGGCTCCGTGTCGTGGCGAACACCAAGGAGAGCTATGAGCTGCGCTACTTCCAAATCAACCAGGATGAAGAGGAAGAGGAAGATGAGGACTGAACCTTATGTGTTTTCATGATTTTATATATTGAATAAAAAAACTATAGTCATCCTTGCTTTGGTTTTTGTTTTGAGGCTTCTAAGACAAATTAATGTATAACTTTGATGGTGACATGAGACAGATCCATTTAGGCAGCACTGTGGACTGGTTGTTAACTGGACAGAAGATCCCAACGAGCTTAGTGGAGCACCCTGGCCGCCTGATTTGGTTACCTCGTGTGTTAAAGTACCCCTGTTGACAAACCAACTAGTCTGGATTATTATTGTATTTTACTGAGAACTTGTCAGAGAAACGATACACTGAAAAATGATAGTTTCTAACCATTGATTAAGTCTACATGTAAATTGGAATGATTTCTCATTAGGGTTGTGTTTCGTTAGTGCTGAATTTGCAGGGGTTTTCTGTGTATACACGTTTTATTTATAGACCGATGTTAAGCCATAGTCAAAAGATATTTTAGTAATTGTCCAGAAACGTTCTCAGTCATTGTGGTTTGCCTGTCACTTTTATGAGATTTAAAATCTTTCACGTGAGATTTGACGGAGATATCAGCGCCGCTCCCTCTTCGTGTGGCAACGATAGTGCGAGGCTCCAGGGATGTTAAAACACGGAGAACTGAATGGGCCGGAATGATTGACGTCGCAAGGGGGCGGGGCGTGGGCAGGGGGCGCAGCCGTGCAGCCTCCCCGCGCGCTCTCCCCGGGCGCTGCAAACTTGCCCGTGTGATGCCGGATCCACCGGTGTGTCCTTGTGCGACACAGAAACAAAAACATCCTCCGATGGCGGTACCTCCTATTACTAATTTTCAATTCTTGCAGCATCTGTAACCTTGACAACCGCAAAATCCACCCTGGGCGCTCAGTCCGTATTGTGCATAGCAACCTTCCTAGAGGATGGACCGGCTGGTTTTGTAGCGTCTTGTTTTTATTTATTTGACACCCCCCCCCCCCCCCGACACACACACACACGGAGTGCGCAGTTTTTACATACACGACGGCAGGATGTTTTCCAGTGCACGAACAGTTAAATGTTCCCCTAACGTAGATACTTCTGCATTTGATGAAGATGCCGCGTCCGCCTCACACCTGTGTCTTTAAAACTCTTGTCTTCCCCCCTGGTCGCGGTCGCAAAGATGCTGTGACAAAGCGCCTTACTGGAGTTATTTGTTAAGAGTCTCTTTTTGTTCCTGTGATCAGATTAATGTTTGAAGAAGTGCGTCTTTTCACAGCATTTAGCAGGTCTTTCGCTTGCTTTTGGGTCACTTCCCAGGTATCTCACTAACTAGGCTGCCTTGTTGGCTGGTGTGCCCTTAGGTGGAACAGCCAGCACGCAGTTCTAATGCGTTTGATCCGCCACATGCAGAGGAGACACGGGCTTTCTCCTGCAAGCACTGGCAGTGGCACAAAAGAGATCTGCCGTCCGTATTTATTCGCGGGGGTAAATGCAGAGCAATCAGGATTTTGTGAAGTTCTTCGCCGTATCCTGGCGTAACCTCGCATTGTGCGGACTTTGAAGGCGAAACAGGGGAGAGGGGAAGCCAGAAATAGCCGCTCCTGTCACGGACACTTGCAGCACAGCGCACGACTAGTAAAACTGGTAACCAGGAGGGCATGACTAACTAGTTGTGTTGGGAGGGGAAAAATTATGGGATGTATCGCCATGGCAACAGACCAGACGTCACAATCTGGGCATGTGTGTTCCATTTTTGTCTCTTTTTTATTTTCAGACTGGAGGATTTGGACAGAGAAGAGGGAGAGGGGAAAGAGAATTTTTTTGCTCCTTAAAAAAAGAGGGCAGCCATCTTTCTTGGAACAAAAAATAAATAAATAAAATAAAAGGGTCTTCGTCAGTGCTGAGCGGATTTCGTTTTGTGTAGACGTTTCCAAAGTGCGTTGGGGTTAAGTTTGCAGTGTACTTTGCACTATAGCTGGAGTGTGATTTTTTCTGTGTGTGAAGGTGCCGTATGCGGTAAAGATGCCGGGGTCGCTAAGTAATGAAGACGAGGGTCAAGACGACATGGATTTTGAAGACGAAATGCCAGGTGAGAGCGTTAAAGTGGATGGGATTTCTGTAGTTCGGATGTGCACCGTACTGCCAAGTACGCTTCTCCGAATGCAGGGGGAAAAGGGCTTGCCCTGCGATATTGTAGACTTAAGGGAGGGGGGGGGGGGTGATAATGACAGCACGCCTGGGGGCTCAGCCTAATTTACTTGCACGCGTGACCTGTAATATTCTGTCCTCGGTCTCTGTAGCTCATACGCCTTTTAGCGGTTAGTGGCAAAAAGCCTGGATATTAAAAAGGCAGCCGCGGTCTGTGCCATGCAGCTGTGAGCTGGCGCTACATGTATATCATTTTTCCTCTTTTTTTTCTTTGAAGTTGAGTGGATTGAGACTCTTTCCACGGAGCAATTTATTTATTTGCGTTAATTTTTTATCTTCCGTTTTATTTATGGAGGCCGTTGTCTGTATACAGATATATGCATCTGAGTAGGTGCACCATTTTGTTGCATGTCTGATTTGGTTACCTAATTATTCTGCTTCTCGCCATGTGAGTGAAATATATACATTTAGCTACTTCACTGAGAAAACATGCGAGGGAAATATATGAATGGGTGCTGCCTGTTATTTCTCTTCGTTGATCCACTATCACGTTTATTATTGTTTGCTATTATCAGTAATAATAATTGTATTTTTTTTAAAAAAATTGCACAATAGTTGGGCCTGTGAAATTTAGGACGTCACTGCGCATTCTCAGTATTTACATTTACAATAACGTTTAGGGCACACTTCTGTGTAATGAAGCATGATAATGTCATTTATGGGTGGCGGCAAATAAACATTGCCAGCCGGAAAATGTTTTTGTTTTAAGTTGTTTAACCCCGTCTTGGTCGGGACTATATTTTAGGTATAATATTCTGTCCCAGATCTTCGTTTTATTCATGTTATATTATAAGATGCGCTGTTATTTGGGAGACTCCAGGTGTTCAGTGTTGCTCGCATGGGGTAAAGACCGCAGCCACGTGTGACCCAGGAAAACATTCAGCCAATAAACAGGCGTCATCCCCGGCTGTCCAGAGAAGGGAGAGGGACGCTGCCTATAGTCCCCCCGGCGAAACGGCCGGTCAGGCGTGCGCCTGTCCCCCAAGCCGACAGGAGGCGAAAGACAAATAATTGTTATTACTACTACTACTACTACTAATAATAATAATCGCCATCACAATCAAGAGATGGAGGTGTTGGTGGGCGGGGCTACCAGTGGACCATTAATCGTTACATTGTCAAGGGGTAATAAAAAAAGAGGGATGAAGGGGGATTCCTTCAGGGAGTCTCCCTGGCTGTCTTTTCTTTGTTGTGATCGTCCCTCCTGAAAAATAAGCCTTAGCGCTAAAGACGGAGAAATGGCAACGCTGGCAGGATCTGCGATGGGGCTTGCGGCGGCTTTTTGAGAATAAAGGTTTTGAAAGGCTGACAGGAGACCCACGCCTAGGGCTCTTACTGTATGAGACACTCCCCCCGCCCGGCGTTGCACGCCTCCCGTCAGCGCTGCGTCGTGTTCAGCTTTTATTTACGCTGCTGGTTAATCGCCACCTGGAGGGGCTCGGACCGGGGCGCACTGCCAGAGGCTCCGGAGCCGGGCTCATCAATCTCCCAGCCAGTGGTCTTTGGGGCCCCTGTGGATTCACTGGTTGTGTCATAGCTGGGGCGCCGTGATGAAGTGTCTCCCAATACGGCCTCCCTTTCCATACCGCGGTGTCACTTTCGTCAATAAAATCAATGCAGTCATAGTTCCCCCACCCCGCTCCATTCCTCAGCCGGCTCTTGGTCGTGACTAAATTAATACTAGATTAAATACAAGGGCAAGCTAGAAACGGCATCGATTTCTCCCCATCCCATTTACATTCTGTTATTGCAGGTGGAAAACAGAGTATAGTGTATAAACTAAGTAATATAGAGCCACAGCACTGGACGTGACATCCAGGCGTAATTTATGGGACAGTTATTACCAGGAATAAGCTTCTCGCATATTACTACCTGCAGTGCATTTTCGCGCGACGCCCTACCGGTGAGGCTTCCTGTGGCTTTTTTTGTTTGCCCATATTGGAAAAGACAACAGCACTCTTTTCAAGGTTATTTAGACGCTTTTCCTTTCCTCCCGGGTCCCTGCTGTCTGCTCCGTTTCACCAGTCCCTCGGATTCTCCCCTTCGTCCGTCTTTCCTCCGTAGGAGTTTGCGGAACAGTCCGGCAGGCCTGGTGCATTTGTGGAGTAGCTGCGGCTTGGATTTTAACCCCAAAATGCACACATTCAATTTATACCTTGTCTGTAGTTACATTTAAAGGTGCAGCGCAATTATTAATGATAATAATTACGATATTGTTGTGATTGAAACTGAAAGAATTAAAAAGCACTCCTTTTTTTTGGGGGGGGGGGGGGGAATTAAAATGCACAATGGAATTGAGAAGTATAAGGTCAGGGACCATGAAATCAAGGTATATATGAATTCTGCTTGAATATTGCATCTGCTGTTTCCGAAAGCTCAGACAATGTCTATTAAGAAACAGCTCGGTAGCAGAAAATGACGAAACGGGAGGCAGGCTTATTCAGAGACGCCTTGGCGCCCACAGCATTTCTACTTGTGATGAAATAAAAACGAAGCTGCAGCATCGTTAAATTCAGATCTCTCGAGCTGAAACAAAATGAATTTGTTTGTCCTGAGGTGGTTTGGAGGACTTCCATGAAGGAGATGTGTGAGAGTAAGTCAGCGTTGCTGGGAGGGTAATTTAAGGAGTGCCGGGCTCGAGGGCCTGGCACAGTGTCGTGCCAGGGGCTTATTAGAATTAAGTTACCTCCTTTCCAGCTAGTGCTCTTTCTGCCCTTCCGCCGCTGTTGTTACTTACTTATCCTTGACTCTGCCCCTGATGTTCAGCTTCTGCCGTAACGGTGGTCCTGTTCCTTAGCTAAAACTTGCTCAACCTCCAGTCTCTCTGTTTACTTTTCTCTTCCTGTTTTTGTCCTGATCTGTCCGGACGCCGCACGATTCAGCCTCGACTTACACAAAACTCCACGTTCGGATTCTGGCCCTTTTCCCGCTTCGGCCCTGAGCTGCCCAGAACGCCAATCCTGATCCCACACCACCCCCGATTCTGTTCCCGCCATCCCTTTCTTCACCTTGGTCATTCTCCTGCTACTTCTCCTTCTAAACGTTGAGCTTCTTCTCTTCTCTGTGTTCAGGTTCCTGTTCTCTCTTGTTTCACAGACTCTTCTTGTTTGGGCTACCCTTTTCCTAAGGACAGGTACAAAAGCATGATGGCCCCCTGCATTTTCAGATTTAGTTTTATTTACCTAATAGGCACAAGCGATTTCATGTGCCGTGGAGCACTGGATCTTGTCCCTCTGATTATAGCACGTTACTCTTTCGGTTGGGCGAAATGCGACACCCCATTTCTCATTTGTTCTTGCATGTATTCATGCATTTGCAGGCGTTTGTGTCTCTCTGTGATGAAGGGGGTATTCTGCCCAGCTGGCTATCTTAAGTAGCCCCAGCACCATTAACCTGACAGTTCCATTTGGAATATGTCAGACGGCTAATGTGTTTTCCCATAAACAGCGGGTTTCCTAGAAGGGCTGTGCCACAAAGCTCCTACATAATGCAGAGCACTGATCTTAAGGCTTTTCCAGGAAGGTCAGCACTACACTACCATCTCTGAGTGCCCAGCCAGGACTATGGGTGGTTCATGGGGGTGAGTTGGCTGGGCGATGTCCTTTCTGTAGGGGCCTCGGGATGCATCTACTTGCAATTGTTCAACGAGCCATGGCACGAACAGATATGTTCTTCTTCTGCTGTGTCCTTGTTAACCTCACCGGTGTGTGGATGTGTGGTGGGCTCTTGCGCCCGTGGCAGTAGAGACAGCCCGCAGGCTGCCGATAAGCCTGCTCACGTCCCAGCCACGATCACTTCAGGTAAGGGGGATTCCCCGGCTCAGATAACCTTCTAAGGATTACAAAGTTAAAGCTTTATCCATGGGAATTCGAAAGGAGGCGTCTTGCTCGCAGATCGGGAGCTGTGGTTTAGCGCTGCTGAGTGGATACGAACTCCTATGGTAAAACGCGACACAGAATATTTACGAGAGGTGAATTGAACACCACTTTTGGTCAGCAAAGGTCGTGGTTTCGTGCATCTCAAAGGGCACTGGCTTCTGCCGAATGCTTGACCTCAAGGTGTCTGGTGGCCGACGTGATTTCCATATGTGGCAGAAATTACCCCCAGTGGAGCCTCTGCAGACACTCTAGCCTAAATCCTGACTTTGATACGTGGTGAGAGGGAAACCCTTCAATCGGAGGACCCAAAAGCGTGGTGTGGCACGGATCTTCGCAGATGCGGTTTGGGTCCTGCGTAGCCCCCAGCCACGCTAGGGCCTCTTAGCCGCTGTGGAGTGGCAGACCCCACCCACCCACTCCCAAGCCCCAGGCATAGCTAAAGACAGGTTAAATGGGGTCTTAATGTTGCCCATCTCTAGGGGAAGGCGACAGGCTGCTAGGCTGCTTGTTAGCGAATTCAGCTGAGTGGTCCTGTCATGTACCCGGTCTCGGCTGCCTGGCATGCCTTTAGCACAGGGCTTCTCCTCCACCGTCTGGAGTTGCCCCCACTCCATGCTGTCCCTCCCTGACCTACTTCGGCTGTGGGGGAGTTTGAGGCCTGGAGGGAGCCTGCCCTGCCACCAGCACCGCGTCCGACACGCTAATCAGACCTGGACTGGAAATAGGCCGGTGCTCCACACGGCGACAGCCAGTGCTTCTGAAATGATTCAATTTCAATTCCTCTGCATATTTATATATTTATTTTGGAAAAAAATTTTGCAGCTGGTTTCGTCATTTCCAGAAATGATCTGGGGCTGCTTCACCAACCGAAATGAAAAAGGCATTTTCAAAGCACGTGATGTCGGACCTTATCTGGTCTGCCTGACGTAGCTAATGCTAAAGGGAAACTTGGCAAACAGGCGCCTTGCATGTGGATACTGCAAAGAAATGCTTTAGCGATCGCTAATGAGTTACAGCCCTACTGAAAATTGCTAGCGTGGGTCTCCAGTTTCCTTGGCCGAGCCTCTACCATCCTGGCATTTTTGCTGTCCGCTGTGGATGGGTGGCCTCTGCACTGACATGTCGCCTTGGTCCGCAAACCAGATGAGGACGAGGAGGCTGAGGTGGTGCCGGTTCCCTTGGCGACCCTGGACCGGCTGTTTTCCGAAGATGGGCCGCTTACTGAGTCTAAGAAGAAGAAAAAGCACAAGATAAAGGGGAGCATGGCAGCCAAGGTGAAGAAGAGGATGAAGGAGGTAAGTCTCTTTTCAGAATTTTTAACGTGAATCCGCTTCCGGATTTTCCCTTTCATTTATGTGTGCAGCCTGATGTTTGATGGACCCATTCTAGTTTAAGTGCCCAGCTGGACCCCCCCGAAGCTTGAGCTGGGATAATAAACTTTGTTTCCTCTGTAGCTGTCTGGCTTGTTCCTTGTAGTCTTTAGGTTTCTGTTGTCGGTTGATTTCCAGGCAGCCATAAAATATGCTGTGCAATGATGTCATGTATAGTGAAGGATCATGGGAAATCATACTACTGTTGCATCATTTCAGAGCTAATTTTAGAACGTTTGGTGGGTAAATATTTTGTCCTAACCTGCGAAACAATCTGGGTGACTATAAGCGAGAGATATGATATGGAGCTGAATATTTATTTAATAAGCTGAAAACCAGCCAGGAGTTATCCCTCTCAGTAAAGAACTGGTGACAGGCAGACCCCAGCAGTCCATAATGCTAACTGAGAGAATACCTGCCACACAAGCACTTTGAAATGGATGCTGCAGGCAAAGGGCCATTCAATAGACCTTGGAGGAAGAAGAGCAGGAGGAAGGTGGAACGCTGAAAAGCAGGAGAGTGCAGCATGGGCAGGAAAGGAGGATCTGAGTCCGGACCAGCAGGGGGCTGTCCCAGGACGATTCATTCAGAAGAGATGCCATTGTTAGCGAACCTGACGTGACAGGAGGCAGAACAGGAAGCAGTGAGGCTGTTCCCCCCCACCCTAGCAGTGCCATGCCAGTGACAAGCTTTCTGACAGTTTTGATTGCGGGTGGGGGTGCTTAGAAAGGTGCCTATTAAATTATTATCTACTGCTGAAATACTGTTTGCAGATTGTGTGTACGACAGTGTACAAAGAAAGAAAGAACGTTTCAGCTACCTGAATGGTTGCAAGGTTCATTTCTGTTTTTTCATCACATTCAAATTTTTAATTATACGGATAAGAGGGAGACTCCCCTTCTATAGCACTTATAAAGCAATTGTAGACCTCCTGCTGAAGGCTGATCCGCAGACCAGCCCTGTGGTAAATATCTCGTCCCTTGTGCCTCTATCTTCCAATTTCCTGTGACCCCTGTGATCGCCCCCTTTAGTGAAGTGATGAGGGAGAAATCCCCGCAGTATGGTGATGTCCCACCCCCAGCTGTGTTCCTGGCATGCTGAGTTTATCAGCTTTAATGTGTGGGAACCCCTTTCCTGTCCCTGGGTGGCACTCAACATAGTACATAGTGCCCGTGGGGGGGGGGGGGGGGGGGGGGGGGGGGGGGGGGGGGGGGGGGGGGGGG
>JAODJX010000129.1:21989155-22009090 GCA_026776945.1 Isichthys henryi | reverse complement strand
CACCACACTCATCTGTATTTGGATGCAGGAAGCCCCCGTTCTGCCCAATGGCTCCTATGATGGGAACCTGCTGGTGAAGTCCTCAGGGAAGCTGACTCTGCTGCAGAAGATGCTGAAGAAACTCAAAGATGAAGGACACAGGGTTCTCATTTTCTCTCAGGTCAGCCTACCTGCCTTTGTGTCCTGTTCCCGTCTCCTATCATTTAAATTCATAAAGATATCTCCGTATTTTAATGGTGAGAATTTAGGTGCTGTATTTAAGCAGAATTTCTTTTAGAATAGCACACAAAATTTCCTGAATTTGGGTGTTTTCCCATTAAATTGAATTGTGGGTTTGTTGTTGGGAGGCACGTTAGTAAGACTGGTCTTGCCATGACCGCAAGTACGGTCTTTGTGTTCTTGGCGTCGAGAAACACCCGCTCTCTGAGTTCTACACTGGCTGCTCCTCCGTTTCTCTCTCAGATGACCAAGATGCTGGACTTGCTGGAGGACTTCCTGGAATATGAGGGCTACAAATATGAGCGAATAGATGGGGGCATCACCGGGGGCCTGCGCCAGGAGGCCATCGACCGCTTCAATGGTACAGTGTTGTTGCAGGGGGGAGCTCTTTAAAAGAAAATAGATTCTTCCTTTAATTTTGTTTTGTCAAATTCCACCTGTAGTTTTTGGCAAGAGTTAAAACATAGAGGTACGCCAAGTAGAGGAACACTGGGAACCGTTAGAAAGCTATTTCCCATCTTTATTCCCCCATAAACTCCCCTAAAACAGTCAGTCTGTTTCAGGGGAGCTAAAACTTTAGCTAAATCTAATGGATTTTCTTGATATTCAAAATGCTGTTAGTATTTGCGTTTAGGCTTTTCCTCATGCTTGTTAGATGGCTGTAGTCCCCCTTTACCTCACTGGAGAGCGATGCACCCAAACTCCTTTCTCCGTAGCTCCCGGAGCTCAGCAGTTTTGTTTCCTGCTGTCCACCCGAGCCGGCGGACTGGGAATAAACCTGGCCTCTGCCGACACGGTCGTCATCTACGATTCGGACTGGAACCCGCACAACGACATCCAGGTGAGTCCCGTGTGTTGCGGTAATGATGCTCAGATATATTAGCGTCTTGTTTTTATCTACCTATGGGTCATGAAGACGTATATTATTATTAGTAGTATTTTTATTATTCATTTTCGTGATGGGGTGTCTCACTCCAGCTTCACATCTCCGGCGCGGAGGTTTAAATCCTAACCCTGTCCCGTGTGTGCAGATTTTGTCCCCATTTTGCCCAGGGTTGCTCCTGGTCTTTCATTGTCCTTCTGCAGTCCAAAAGCCTCTGGTTGGCTGAACTGGCATCTATAAAGTGCTTGTGGTGTGAGATTGTGTGTATGCCCTGCAGTGGACTGGTGTATATCCAGCCTTGAGTTCATTGCTTCCTGTTATAGGCTCTAAGTTCCGTAACCTTGTACTGGAGAAGTTCTTATGGATGATAGACTAATGATGAGAGCATATTGAGAATATCTGCAAAGGTCCTCATGGATACTGGAGATCTTTTGCCTCCCTGAGGGAGTCCTTACCCACTGTGCCGCCCTCTCCCCTTGTCAGGCTTTCAGCCGGGCTCACCGGATTGGCCAGAACAAGAAGGTGATGATCTACCGGTTTGTAACACGGGCCTCAGTAGAGGAGCGCATCACACAGGTGGCCAAACGCAAGATGATGCTGACCCACCTGGTGGTGCGGCCTGGCCTGGGCTCCAAGACGGGCTCCATGTCTAAGCAGGAGCTGGATGACATCCTGAAGTTCGGCACTGAAGAGCTCTTCAAGGACGACGTGGAGGCTATCGGTACATGATGATCTAATCCTCATTCCGCGTAACATCCCACTGATTCTAACTGGAATTTCCCCTCAGGGTACACTGTATCCTTATTCTGTGATCACATGACCCTCGTTTATCCATGCCAATTCCTGACCCGATGATGCCTCTGGGCCCTTTCCTGCTTGCAGGGGACAATAAGGATGGAGAAGAAGGCAACGTGATTCATTACGATGACAATGCGATTTCCAAGCTGCTGGACCGCAGCCAGGACGCCACTGAAGACACGGAAATCCAGAACATGAACGAGTACCTCAGCTCCTTCAAGGTGGCCCAGTATGTGGTACGGGAGGAGGATGGAGAGGTGAGGGCTTCCCATGGTCATCAGCAAAAAAGGCACCCAAGTCAGACGAGCAGAACCTCACACTGTACTGTTTACTATGCAGCCACAGAGCTTTGATATTTAGGGCCTACAGTAAATCCACAGAGCTCACATTTTCAACACCCTTTTACTTGAAAAAACATAGAGATGTCACACAGAGCAAAGCCTCAGACTTATGCTATTGAATTCATCATCCATACGCCTGCTTTAGGAAAACAGTCAGTTAACATCATTGTTTATTACATTCGGTAACCCTTTATTTGAGGGGACACGAATGATGTAGCAGTACACTCTTAATTAATGTATTAATTAACCATGAACTAAGTGTTAGTTACATACTGATCCCATGTTGGTTCATCAACATCATCAATCAGTCATAATGGTTCATGTATTTCATTCAGTTACTATACTTGTTCATGGTTTGTACTTGAGTAGTGATTGAGTTACTAAGTTACTTTTGCCTCCAGGAAAATATTATTCCATGTTCTTTACTACCAAACCCTAGGTGGAGGTTGCTTACAAACGGCCCATAGACTCATTCTTGGTGCAACCTAACCCCTCACCATGCAGTGCTCATGTGCGTCTGCATGTGCTGCCCCTAGGAGGAGGTGCAGCGGGAGATCATCAAGCAGGAAGAGAACGTCGACCCTGACTACTGGGAGAAGCTACTGAGGCACCATTACGAGCAACAACAGGAGGATCTGGCGCGCAACCTTGGCAAAGGCAAACGGGTTCGAAAGCAGGTCAACTACAACGACACCTCACAGGAGGACCAAGGTGAGAAGCCAAGCTCCAGGACACACATTACAGGCTGTCAGTTATCATACTGTGCTAATGATAATCTGTGGTATGACCATGGTGTTTTGCTTTCAGAACCTTAATCCAACCTCAATACAACCATAGAGTGTTCATTTTCCATTATATTATATGCAGTACAACTGTAGAATTCTAATGATCTTCTTCAACACTAGTGGCCAAAATTGTGGAAACACCTATCATTTTTGGCATTACGCTTTAAAAATGACTACATGAATATTTGTGGTGATGTTTATAAACAATCAAAGAATGTTACTAATATCATACACTGGATGATTAAATAAGTATCTGGAGTATCTGCAATACAGCTCTGCAAACTTAAAATCGGAAGTGTTTCTACAGTTTTGGCCACTTGTGTATATGCAGTAATACCTAACAGACGGGATGGTTGCAGTGATGGTTGCAGTAAGGAGAAAGCAATCAACGAGGCCAGACTCAAGGGAGTGGTCAGTGTAACTTAACAGTCATAGTGAATCGCCAGTGGTCATCAGTGTCCCCAGAATGATCACCGTGGTTACCGTACAGAAGCAGTGCTGTCTGGCGTGTTTATTTCCCTTTGTGGTCAATGTGCTGTTGTTTCTCACTGATCCGTGGCTCAGAATGGCAGGATGATCTTTCAGACAACCAGTCTGAATACTCGGTGGGGTCCGAGGACGAGGATGAGGATTTCGAGGAGCGCCCGGAAGGTATGTATGCGATGCTTTCGACGCATTTTGCATGCTTTGGATTATTCGGGTTCTGTCTGCTTTCAAAAACGCTTGCATTGTGAAGGAGTTTTGACCAGAGGTGTAAAGTATAAATCCAGACCAAGGTTTTGTTTCAACCAACCAGTTAAATATAAAGATTCACAGTCATAGAGTTCTCAAGTGGTTGGTTGAAACAAAACCTTGTTCTGGATTTGTACTTCCTGGACTTGAACTTTCCACTTCTGGTATTAACTAGCTTAAGCACTTGTACCACAGAGAGAAATTTGTACCATTAAAATCGAATTAAGGGAGAAAGTAAACATAGCTGACTGAATGTCACCTTTGGTGTTCTTCTACAAATGCAAAGGTTTCTGAAAATAAGTCAGTATATACACCATGTGGAAACAAGAAACAATCAAAACTCATAAACTCTTATGTCACAGATGCTTAGCAACCCTGTTATTTATATAAATTATTGTCATTTCAACCAAAAAAATTATCTTTCGAATGTAACCCCTGGCCTTCTTCAATCAACCAGCTGTTTCCTTGACAACCAATGAACCAATGAAATACAGAGGAACTTAGACAGAGCCCTCCCCCAAGATTTTAAGGATCTAAATTATTTAAGATGCCATTCATAATTTGCTGCTTTTTGAGCTGTTTCTAATTCTTTCTTTGTCTGCTTCTTTAAGCAGGCTTTATAACTTCCATCAGGATCTATCTTTTGTAAATTGCCTGGTTTTGCTCTATAAATCAAACCCCGCCCTTTGGTGCTGTTAAACCAATCATTATTCCCCAGGTGGGCGGCGTCAGTCTCGCAGACAGCTGAAGAGCGACCGTGACAAACCTTTGCCACCCCTGCTGGCTCGAGTTGGAGGCAACATTGAGGTGGGCGGGTGGGGGGGGACAAAAAGAAATCACATGATCTCTGGTGATGCTGCAAAGGACCACCCTGAAGCCCCGCCCTCTTCGTTTCTGTTCCGCACGTCGCATTTCTCTGATGGAAGACATCCTGTTTGAAATGTTAAATTGCTAGTGATGATTTTGCATAATGAAACCCCTTAGGTAGCTCTGCGCGATCATGGCAACTGTCCATGTTCAACTGAGTAGGACAATAAATCTGAGACACCTTCACGAAATCTTGTTTGGACATGTGCTTAATTATTAGCTCACTGTAACACAGTGGAAAGTAACTTACGGAAAATTCTGGCATTCCCTTATTCGCTCATTCATGTTAGGTGATTACAAAAGCCTAGCAGTAAGTATCATGTGATCCCCCCCCCTCCAGGTGCTGGGCTTCAATGCCCGACAGAGAAAGGCCTTCCTGAATGCCATTATGCGCTGGGGCATGCCCCCCCAGGACGCCTTCAACTCCCATTGGCTGGTCCGGGACCTGAGGGGCAAAAGCGAGAAGGAGTTCCGGTACCCCCACGATGCCCCCAGGCGTGGCTGTCACACTGTCGCACAGGGGGGCCCTCGTTTTGTTTACTGTCACACACAGCTGCTGCGTCAAGGAACATTTCACGCTAATCTAGCTCCTGTATATACTGTCACCCTGAGTATAGAAACCATGAATGAAAATAATCACCTTCTTCTTTTTTTTTTACCAGGACACATTTCAGTTTTTATTTACACCAGATGTCTAAAGAGAGTAAAATTTATCCTTGTGCGTTGTTGATTATTTTACTAGGGCTTCACTGTTTAGTTTTTTTGTGGGAGGGAAACGGCTCCCTCTGCTGGCGTCAGTTAGCGGCATTTTCTGGTTTCCCAGGGCGTACGTGTCCCTATTCATGAGACACCTGTGTGAACCTGGAGCCGACGGGGCGGAGACCTTCGCCGACGGTGTCCCGCGGGAGGGTCTGTCCCGACAGCACGTCCTCACCAGGATCGGGGTCATGTCGCTGGTCCGGAAGAAGGTTACGCACTATACAAGCCCTCCCCCCCCCCCACTTAAATGGATGACGGAGCCTCTTTGTATCTGTATATTTCTTATTATGCGCTATCATTATACTGTGCTGGAAATTAAATATCACGTGAAGCATAATGTTCTTATTACTGTCAGAATTCTGAGAAGCAGCGCTTTCATTGCGAACCCACAGGTGCAGGAATTCGAGCACGTCAACGGCAAATACAGCACGCCGGATCTGATCCCCGAGGGGGTGGAGCTGAAGAAGCTGACAGAGAGCCTGTCCTCAGACCCCAACACGCCCGTCCCGGCCAGTCCGGCAGCCACACAGCCAGGCACCCCCGTGCCCCCAGGTGAGATGGGTGCGCCTGACCTGTACCGTGAGGCAGGTCCTGATTCAGGCTGCTGGTTCTGTGCTGTTCACTGTTTGCCTACTGCCACCCAGAGAAGGCAGAGTCTCTCTCTGGACCCTCTGAAGAGAAGGAAATGATGGAGCTGGATGGCAAGAAAGCATCTGAGTCTGAAAACAAGGTAAGGACTTTGTCATACTCAAATCTGTGTTTGGTATCTTCCAGTGTAGTTTTCAAATTAAGGGCTTCCAATTCTGTACCCAAATAGGTTTCTGTCTTGACACACTCACATACAGGAGCCCCCCCCCCCCGTACGCGCGGCTGATACGTCCCTATCCCAGATACCCGAAACCGCGGATGACAGTAAACCATCTGCAAACTCCATATATACAGTAATGTGATTTCCATCAAGACACTAGCAACATTAAACACAGTAATAATAAAGTATATTGTACATTATTACACAGCACTGTACTCTCCCAAATGAAAGAGATTCTAATGTTTTAGCCTAACTCTCAAGACATAATATGTCAATGAAAAAATATGTATCAAGGGATGAGGGAGCGATGGAATTATACCCTCACAGGAGGGAGGAACACTGAAATGCCACAGGCTACTCCTACACATTCTGCAGTGAAAAATATGTAATGAGAAAAACTTATTTGTTTAAAGGTATCTTAGCCTGTTGTGCGAACTCAGCGGCTTACAGCCTGTACTTGTTTGGTGCATGGTCTGAAACTTAAGAATTGTGTCCGACATTTTTTTTACTTTTTTCACAGATATGGCGATCCCACTATATAGGTGTTGTAATGTGGATCAAACTGACTTAATAAAATTGTGAGACTTGTAATAATTACAATTACATGAACTTGTGATGTTTGAATTAATAATTACTTTTTCCAGAAGTTGTGATATTCCGCCTTCATCAATCTTATTTCAGTCCTTTCTCCTTCCTTTTTGTCTCCATTTAGTTCTCCTTCTACCTCTTTTTTTCCCCTTCTTGGTTGCTCATTCAGTCTCTTTTTGTCCATCCATCTGCATCGATCTCTTTCTCATTCTCTTCCTCCTTTACAACTTTGTGATATTTTTTTTCCGTAGACCCTCCTCTGCTTGGAGTCGCCCCCCAGGTCTGACAAGCCTACTGACAGTGAGGAGCCCAGAGGCAAAGCGTCCGAGGAGAGACAACCTGATGAGAACTCAAAGGCAGACTCACCCCCGAAGCCTGAGTCTTCCACGAATCAGAGCCAGCCTTCCTCCAGTCACATGGAGACCTCCTCCAATCAGGCACAGTCAGCCTCGAAGCAGACAGAGTCGCCCTCCAATCAAAGCAAAACAGGCATGCAGAGGCAAACTAAAGGGTGGCCAACTTGGGTTTGAAGGGGTCACATGATTAAATGATCTTGCATGCATAGCACTTCAGAACTAAGGTGATCAGCCAAGCTATTAAGGAGTTAGATCTGGGACAAATAAATAGCAGATTTAAGTCCCAAGAGGGGTCTACTGTTTCACACTTGTGCCCTGTGTTACAGTAAAAAATGTAACATATATTACTTAGTCAATGCTTTTCTCCAAAGCGATGTACAAGCGAGGAGAGGTGGAAATCTCAGGTCCAGAAAATTCAGATCCAGACCAAGATTTTGTTTTAACCAACCAATTGAGTACTCTATAAATGTGACCCTTTATACTCAACTAGTAGGTTGAAACAAAATCTTGGTCTGGATTTGTACTTTCTGAAGCTAAACTTTCCATCTCCGCAAGCAAGGAAAGTTTTGGGTTAGAGAGGGCAGGGTGAGCTGGTATCCCTGGAGCAGTTGGGGTTAAGCACCTTGCTCAAGGACCCAACAGTGTTTGGATTACTCTACTGGATATGGGATTTGAACCCACAACCTTCCTGACACAGACCTCTAATGAGCTATATTTATTCTGTTGTAAAAAGAACCCAAAGTTGTGGCTTTGAATTCTCTCAGCATGAACAAATGATCCTTTTTCTGTTTTCCGTCCTCGTGAATGGGCACCATTACTGCAGAGCTGGTTAGGCACGATTCCCATTTTTTGCTGAGGGCCTTACAGTCCATGCTTGTGCTGTCATCACCAGGGGAGCCATCCCGAGAGGCAGAGAGGCCATCTGAGAAGGGAGACAGCGAGCCGCCCACTGTGCGGTCCGAGGAGAAGGAATGCAAACCTGGTCAGGAGCCTTCGCTTATGCTTTTGCCAAATCACTGACCCCTATAGGACATTGGTGTGAACTACATCATATAAATTTTTTAGTTAAATGAATGAATGAATGGGTCTCTAAGTCCCTGTGACTAGAAATGATTTTTTTTGACGATAGATATATGAATTGATTTCTTACTGGATGTGCTAGTTTCATTTTTGATTTGATTGAACTGAAAAATAGCAGCAGGCATTTGTAGGACTCGTCTACAATGGGTCCTGGGCTGGTGATGCTGGTGTCAGACCATTTTGAGCCTGTGGTGCCCCTATAGCACCCAGGGCAGAAGCTAAGACTGAGGATGCAGCCGAGGGTCAGGTGAACGGGGAGAAGGAGGTCCGTGATGAGATGGACGACGGCAGGAGGGAAGACAGGAGCTGCTACAAGAACAAGTTCATGTTCAACATCGCAGATGGGGGCTTCACAGGTCAGGGGCGGGGAGGCCATGTGTGCGAAATGTTCCTCTGGGGTAACTGAGTCATTCCCACCCAATCTTCCGGGATTATCAGGAGATAGAACACATAATTCCACATAATTCCTTCAAAGTATTTAAGGTATATTTTCCTACTCCTAGGAATTCCTCCTTTTAACCTCTAACCTGGTGTTGTCTCACTTTCTATGCATAACGTTACTGGTTCCCAGTGGTTTTAAACTAATCTCTTTCCTCTCTATTTTTTTTTAAAGATGTTTCTGATAAAGCTACAAAATTAAAAGCTTGTCATTAAATATTTAAGAATAACCTTCACTTGACCCCTAATCCTCAATAAAGGTGTGTCTAGTTAGGTACATGTGGGTGTGGCCTTTGTGTGTGGGTGTGTCCTTTGTGTATCGGGGTGTGGCCTTCCTGCTTAACATGTGATTTGCTGCCATCGCGTGTGTGTCTTTTGAACTCAGTGATTTTTTTCCAGAGCTTCACACATTGTGGCAGAATGAGGAGCGGGCTGCCATGACCTCGGGCAAGATGTATGATATCTGGCACCGCCGGCACGACTACTGGCTGCTGGCTGGCATTGTCACGTATCCTTCCTGCGCTGCAGCTGGCCAGGGCGGGGCATGTTGGGCTGCCGCCACTTCACCTGTCCAAGCCTTAGGAGACAGGCTTCTAGTCAGCTTGGCTGATGAAATGAAGACACAGGCTGATTTTTTTTTATTTATTGTCACACCACTGCAATAAAAATCTTCCATTTTCAACTCAGTGGACCTTCTGTGATTCAAACGATGGTGTGGCAGGCGAAGGGAGGTGTGTCCAGCTCATGTTGCGTCGGTACCCCATCTGCTTGTCCTTGACCAAGGCCACCCTCAGACATGGCTATGCCCGCTGGCAGGACATCCAGAATGACCCTCGCTATGCCATCCTCAATGAGCCCTTCAAGACCGAGATGCACAAGGGCAACTACTTGGAAATGAAAAACAAGTTCCTGGCACGTCGATTCAAGGTGGGTGGGTGCTACATATAAAATAGGTATCTTATAGATTTACATTCTGGGAGGGGCATTATTAGACCACAAGATTCCTTCTGCTGCACCTTTGAGAAGTTCTTCTAAATAGCCACAGTAAAAATTTCCAGTTGGGTAAATGTATGACTTTTGTTAAAAATGATTAAATGGCTAACACCGCCAACCCCCAGCTTCTGGAGCAGGCGCTGGTGATCGAGGAGCAGTTGCGGCGAGCAGCCTACCTGAACATGACACAGGACCCCGTGCACCCGGCCATGGCGCTGAACACGCGCTTCGCCGAGGTCGAGTGCCTGGCCGAGTCGCACCAGCACCTGAGCAAGGAGTCGCTGGCAGGAAACAAGCCGGCCAATGCCGTGCTTCACAAAGGTGGGAGCGATTCCTGCACTTCGTCTGCTGGCTGGCTGCCTGCTGTGCTTGCGCTGCTAACGCTACCCATTTTGACTCTGCCGCAATTGCAGTGCTGAACCAGCTGGAGGAGCTGTTGAGCGACATGAAGGCAGATGTGACGCGGCTACCCTCCATGCTGTCGCGCATCCCGCCCGTCTCCGCACGCCTGCAGATGTCTGAGAGGAGCATCCTCAGCCGCCTCACCAGCCGTGGCAATGAGCCACCGCCCCAGCAGGTCCGGCCGCTCACAGTGCCCCCTACTTGCGTGGCTGGGAATGACTCTTCAGACGAGTGTCATTTTTCTTAATGGGTTAATTATGTCTTTGCTTATTAACCTGTGGCAATAGCTAATTTAAACTATTCCTCTTGGGGTCAGAATCCCCAGTTTCCCACAACTGCAGTTAGGTCATCTGACTTGTGTAGCTAAATGCTAATTAAAGGTGGACGATGACCTTCTGCGGGACTGACCTCCGGTCTAAGGACAGAGGTGCTCTAAGGTGCTTTAGGAGTCTGAGTGGGTGTGACATATCACAGCTGTCTCCTGTCCACAGCCTTTTCCCCAGGGCTCCTTCAGCTGTGCGCAGATGTACAGCACTGGCTTTGCCAGTGGTCTCCGTGGCCCAGGAGGGGGCGCTATGGTCAACTACAGCCAAATGCCCCTAGGACCCTATGTCAGCGGTAAGAGTCGTTGGTGGTGAATTGTTGTGTTTATTTTATAACGGATTGAGGTCCAGTAGTATTTGCTGTTGTTCATCACCTGCCAGCTGCTTGGAGAAACCTTCATACTGCTTGCATATCAGTTAGATTTCTAAGATGTGCTCACAAGATCATTACGGTGTAATGAGTAACCGGCCTTTGCCCCTAGGCAGTTTGTTTTGCCCCTTCCCCCATGGAGCTGACCCAGAAATACAGTTTGCACCTCCACTGAAGTTCCCGAAGAACAGGCAGAAGATCAAACAAACACGTTCTCTGAGCCTATAGTATGTTTAGTGTCCGGCCCCTCATTCCATTTTTTTTTCTCCTGCCCAGTGTCGACCAACGGCCCCCCTCCTCCCAGCCAGCTAGACAAGAAGCCAGGCGACAGCCTGAGGGACGTGGTGACCCCTGACCTGAAGATGGGGAAGGCCAGTGATGTCATCTGCATTGAGGACTGACCCAACTGCTCAGGGGCCGAACAACACCAACCAGCACCGGCCTCTTTGGGGTCCTCCTCAGCGTCACTCTGCCATGGCACATGCTTCTTCTTGTGCTCCTTAACTTTATTTTCCAGATTCTGTTTTTGGGAGGCGGGGCCTGGTGGGAGGCGGGGCCTGGTGGGAGGCGGGGCCTGGAGAGAGGAGTATCTTCCCCGAGGAAGCAGCTTATGTCTTTGTGTTTTATTTTTCTCTTCTTCGCTTCAAGATGCTAAGAAGGGATGACAGGAAGCCAATGGACTCAATGCCTCATCGTAGCAGGTGCTCCATCTTCAGAGAAACCTTTCATTTTGCTGCCACCTGACCCGAAACTCTTGACAACCAGACAGCACCTTCACTGGAACTTGCCCCCTCACAGGCCCCTCATCAGTCTCATGAGAACGTTCTGTCTTTCTGACCCTGCGCCACCCCCCCTCCTCATGTGCATAGATCCTCCAACATAGGTTTCGGGGTGGCTGCAGCTGCAAAGTGACTGTGCAAAGCACGGCCCTCACTCACTATGTCATTAATGAGTACTTTTTGCATTTTAATTACATTGTGGCAGGAAGGTGTAAAACTGAAAGGGAGAAGAGAGTAATCTGTATATATATTTTGAGTGCATGATGTTACCGTGAGCCTGGCGTGCGCAGCAGATGCAGGGAGTTAAGCGAGGCGCCATCACACTGGGTTCGGAGTTGACAGATATTCTGTGATGTTCTGGAACGCACAGCGTTTGTTAGTAGGATTTGTGGTCGGGTTTTTGGTACACAGACTATTTTTTTTCCCTGTGCTTGAATGTCTGAAACTGTTCCCTCAACTTCCCCCCTGACTCTAGTCTTGGGGGGGTCGGACCAGCCAATGCACTATGGAGGGTTAGGGTTGTTTGTGTTATACACTGTGCTATCTTTCGGGCCCCCTACCCCCTTTATCTGAGCGACAGTATCGTAGTGAAAGACCCATCAGATTATCTCTGGGATCAAAGTTTTCATGTTAGTCCTTAATCGACAGCTTTCCCAGAGACAATTTTTTTGACAAAGTGTTCAGTACCACTAAACAGGAATCAGCTTGTTATCTGTTTTAATCCTCTGTGTGGTTCTCTGTGCCAGCCTGTGTGTAGCTGCTGAATCTGTCTCCGTTAAACCTGATTTTATATCTGTGTATGATCCGTTAAGCTTGTCATTGTTAACCTTGCCTGTATGTTTTCTGTTAAACCTGTACGTATATTCTTTTCGGTTAAACGATTGTTAAACTCATTTGTCTGTTTTTCTCTGTTATAACCAGTGTGATTGTTCTCTGTTAAGCTTTTGTGTATAATCTTTCTTCATCCTCTCTTTTTCGTCAGCGCTGCGTGTTCTATTTATTATTGGATGTATGTGAATTTAATTGGATTTTTCTTTTTGTCCCCAAATATTTAAACCTTGAACTGAAGTATTCATCAAGCTGCAGAAACACGTGTGAAATAACAGGCTCAGTATCACTTACGCTTTCTGTCTGGATAGGTGATCCAGAATGAAGCTAATGTTTTTTTTAATTATTGTCTGGAATGGTACTTGATCATACTCTCATTTTACGACTGTATTTAATATCTTGTTGCAAGCTTCGAATGCGATCCCCTAATTACTCTTTTTCTCGAAGAGGTTTTGAAGGCATTATTATTATTATTATTATTATTATTATTATTGGTTCAAGCGGTCTTAGGTGCTGGAACCCTATTGTTTTTATTATTGTTGTTATTTGTGGCTATAAGAAATTTTTCAGATAATGAATGAAAGTGGTGTTAATACTGTCTCTTGGTACCTGTGTCTGCCGTTTTTGTTTCCACAGGACCTCCCGGTAGCGGATTATCCCCACGGGGGCTGCTGTGAATTAATTGTGGGCGGGTCGATTGGTTAAAACGGAGTACCCGAAAGGTAGCGCCGTCTCTTGCTGCGCCAACTCGCCCAGTGGTCATTTTAATTTATTTTATTTTTAATGTCGTCTCTCTTCTTGTTGAGTAAGAGGCCGTTGCATCGGGACGGCTCGCATTTCACGGTTATAGAGACCGAGACGAAGCAAAACAGCCTCGGTAACACTGCGTGCTTCTTTAAAAATGGGTTTAGCTCATTTAACCTGCGATGTTCATTTTTTCCCTCTTTTTCTCTCCGTGCCAGAGAGAAGGATCTACATGAATACGGTGAAAGAATCAAATGCAATCAAACTGAAGTCAACCAAGAATGTATTGAATATATGAGAAAAAGGCTTCAGTATAATTACTATAAATAAAATATAAATACAAGTATATATACAGTATACATGTTAATAAGGAAGGCTTCAAAAGCTACCGCGCTGGTTAACTTTGTAGAAATGTATGCGAAGCATGTGAAATGTTTTGTACGAAGGGGGAAAACTTTGTTGGGGGTGGCGGTGGGGGAGGGGGTGTTATATAAAAGGACAGAAGCCGTTTTGACGATCAGACAGTATTATGTTGTAGAGGGAGGTATCCGAAAGAAAGCAACGAGGGGTAACTTTGTATTCAGTGTATTTGTTTAATGTGTTTTAATAAATCCTCTCAGTAAGAAACGGAAGTGTGCTTCACCATTCTGTTTGTGAGGGGAAAAAACTGGCAACGATGCTCGTCATTGTATATTGAAAATGCCTCTGGAAAAATTGTGGATATTGTATGTTAAAGTTTTATGACTAATAGGCCTACTACTTTTGTGTTTCGGGTGTGGTTTTAACTGTTAAAAATTTTGGGAAATCCCCCCCCTCAAAGCTTTCTGTGACCGTGCGGCACATTTGGAAAGTGATGATCAAGCGTGATTGGTTTTCATTAGTCTTTTTCCCATTTTTTCCCTATTTCTACGTTTTTCATGATTCAATCTATCTTTTAAAAAAATAACGATTCGCTTTATATACACTTTAAGACTGTCATCTGTTAAAAAAATAGACTCGCATTTAGTTTCGCATATGCGTCCTTTTGCAAAATTTTGACGTTCACCGAAGAAAAGGAGGCACATTTCCACCGGCATCAAAACTAATCAGCAATTGATCTTTTAACAGTAACTAAAGTGCACTGGCAGGACTATTTCCGCTAGGGGGCGCTTCAGGCGTACAATTGACGCAATTGTCAGTCATGCTTTGGAACCACTATTGTGAATGAATAAAATTAGCAGTTGCTACTACAACTTGCAATAAAAAACATAACTTGACAAAGACTACAATTGCTAACTATGTAGAATAAATGGAATATGACTGGTAACACATATACAAACTTAATAAGTAATACATAACTTTTTTGCCTAATTCTCGCACTAAAAAACATGCAAAATAAAACATGTATTAACTTGCAGACCGAGGTATTGCAGCAGCGGTAATAAAAGATAACGCTTGTTTTAAGAAGAAAGAATACTCTTTTATTACGCTCTTACACACCCTAATGCACGCATCAAACAACCCCAAAAAAGTTAACAGCCCCGAAGCACAGTGAGGTCTGACTCCGGAGAGTAAGATACAATGGTTACACAATGGTTAAATACACAGGATCGGACAGGATTCACCCAGGACACAGACAAAGACACAGAAAGAAATCGGGACACACCAAGTATTAGCAGTGACACAAACGGGCTATTTATATTTTCCCAGCATGCTCCAGTGCCACAAGCACATATTCAGAAAGTAACACAAAAGTTAAGCCTTGGATGATCGAGAAGCTACTTTTAAATGCACCTTAAAAACTATGTGAATTATCACCCAAACTAAATATAATATTTAAAAATCTCCGTTGTTCAGCTGTGAGAATTTCTTAGTGAAGTTGGGATTCAATATATAATATATATGTTTAATGAATGAATGAATTTAAAAAGTCAGGAGGATATTAAAGACTAGTTTTTTTTAAATATAGTTTTTAAATATTTTAGCTTTTTAAAGCCTATGGACAGATCCCAGATTTCTCAGTCTCAGTCAGCTGCAACCGAACTGCCACCATTCCACTCTGCTCCCATTCCCACCCTCTCTGTTTGCATTTGGCCCCCCCCCCCCCATTCATTACCCAGCGGGAATTGGCGGGGCCCCCCGGCCCCAGAATCCACATTAGTGATGTACAGAACTTTAAAGTGTTCCAGAGTGCTTGAACGAGACAGTGAATCTGACAGGCACTGAACATGTCTGAACATATTTCAGCCAGTGTTACATAAGATGCACAGTGGGCTTGGCAGTGCTGCTTTCTTGGCTCCAGCTTCAGCTCCAGAGGCTGAAATGGAACCTCGGCAACCTCTGTTCCTCTTCCTTGACTGGCTTCTACTCGGAGCAGGAGCCTCCAAACCAACTGCAGACTAATGTAATTTCTTCGTAATCCTGTTTCAGAAAGATTCTTGAAGACCAGGGGCCTGTACGACGAAGCGGGGTTACTGGCTTATCGGGGTAGTTTGTTGGATTTAAGGTAGTCTGAGCAAAATGTAAGTGAACGAATATGAAGTCCATTTAAAGTGTGGTACCTTAAATCTGACAAGTTACCCCGATAAGCCAGTGACCCCGCTTCGTCGTACAGGCCCCTGGTGTTGTATATTTCATAAATAGTCTCAAAATCTGTCATGATTAATCTTCATTACTTTTTTTAGCATCAATTTAAAATTTGCTTTCTCATTTACTTAACAATATGACGGGAGGATTTTGGGCCGTAGTGGAAGCCTAAGTTGTGTAGGAGCACCTCACATTATGGCGTGATTGCAATGAAACTACATCGTGAAAGAATACATTCAGGTTTGATGGACTTGCCCAATAATCTGAGGTTAGCTGTAGATAACTATGTTTTGTGTCCTTTAGCTAAAACGAAGGCAAGCCCCATGACTTGGCCACATCATCTAGCCTAATATGGTTTTATGGTTTTTGTGAATTTGTATGTATTGAGTAGGGCTGAAAGAAATTGGAAGTATTCATTGTGATATTTTAAATTTTTTGGATAAATATTCAGATATTTATGGAACTAATAAAGGGTTGAAAATTTACCTAAAATCAACTACAGTCAAATGGAATTTATCTATTGATAGAATCAGTCAAAAAAGTTGGTGTTGCTGCTGTCAGTTGTGCCAACAGACAGAAACCAGTACTGACATCACTTTCTTTTCCTCAAGACATTTTATTGTGGTGCGGGTGAGCTTGAAGAAAAATTGATATACTGTGAAACCGCCAGAATTTAAAAAAAAAAAAAAACTGTCAAGCACACTTGGTCATGCCACCCACCACTAGGACTTATCTATTAGCACCATCAAAAACTCAGTTCTGCATTAGAGGCAGTTTTCAATGTGGCATTTAAATGTGACCCGTGTTGGGGAAAATGAGTCGGAATGCGCACAGGTTAATTATGAGCTAGAGTCAAATGAGTCCATTAAGTCGTCATCTATTGATCCCAATAATCAAAATAGCAAATAAATACCTTGAACCATCATAATTTGAATGTTTTGCACGGGCTTTGTCTTCAGAAATTACTCCTTTATCTTAAATTTTCTTGGGAAATCCATGTTTTTCTCCACTCACTCGCGTCATGACTGGGAATTCCCCCCCACCGATTGTTTGAAGCGAGGCTCGCCTACTTTCTAAACATTTGCATAGAATTTCCAATGACATCACTACGAACCAATAGAACTCGATTTTATAAAGCCCTGTTGATGTAAACAACTTCTAACGGATGAAACTCGGTCATTTTTTTTTTATCCGATTCCAACAAACCGTACATTTTGAAGGTTTTAAAAAGGAGAATCTAAACATCATAATAACTCCATTTTGAAAATTTCCTCATTCTGACTCATTTTGCCAGCACGGATCACAAATCCTGAGTTTAATATTTTAAAAAAGTTTATCGGGTGTTTTTTAAGGTGGTAGTGCTGACCATGACCCGAAAAATTTTACAGAACTTTTGTGAAATATCTGACTGCGTTTCTGATTTGTGTCTCGCATGTCTGCGCATTTTTGGCACTTTATGACGTATTTTGCGACATGCTCAATTTGTACCACTTCATTTCACGACATTTATATGACCCAAGCTAATCCCATTCATTTTTCTTTACACAAGCTAATTTTTCTTTGGACTGCTCGTGACTAATCTGCACCAGCTCAGAACTGGACATTAAGCCAGATATTCTCATTCTGGATTCTTTGTGTTCTGTGTCTAATAAATGTTCCGGATGAGACTTGCACCTGTGTGAGTGCTGTATTTATGGGTCTGGTTAGGCACCCTAGTCAGGGTGGGGTGACTATTTGTCCCGGCAGTGCAGAGTGAACCAAACTAGAAGTGTACCCAAATACCATGTCGAATTGTAAAGTAATATAACGGATATGGGATATTTAGGTAATAGTGTTGGTCCAAAAACTGGAAGTAGACACCTGGAGTGAATGTTTAAATTGAAAAGCAAAGAGAATGTGCCCCCCCCATTCAGCAGAATCGTTAACACCAGTTCTTGCTAAACAGTAGTGACCACTGAAGTTTGCTGTAAATTAAGACAATATGGTTTACTGTAAAATGGAAGGATGAAAGGATCAGGCAATGCCAAGAAATATAACGTGTATACAGTGTCACGCTGCTTATGTGCAGACATTCAGGGAACGCGTCCTTTAAACTCATGAGGAAAAGAGCGAGTTTTTCTGTGATTTGAAAAAAATCGTTAGTGTGTGTGTGTGTGTGTGTGTGTGTGTGAGAGAGAGAGAGAGAGATTTAGAACCTGCATGTTCTTCCCAGGATTCGTTCTCTCTATGGGGTATTTCTGTTCTTGCATGTGCTTCTGGTGAACTGCTAATTATAAATCTGGAGGTTGGTTGTGCTTCCTGCTGCTGCTCGGACCGTAATCTCTATTGGAAAGTCAGTATGTGACCCTCATTCTGCCGTCATTACCCTCCTTCAGAAGTTCCAAGTGTTTAAGCAGAAAAAAACAACTGGGCCAGGTTTGACAGGAACTGGGTGCTCTGGTCAGTGAGATTCTCTGCATAGGAAATGGCTTTGAGTGCAGCCACCTGTTTTAGCTGCGGTGTCTCATGTGCCCTTTGATAGTCAGCCTTGTCCGCATAGTTTTTGCTGTAGGTCTTGCTGGGCTTCTGCATCTCTGTTAATTTAGTCTGATTATCCTAGTCTGAAGATGTTGATTTTGTAATTGTAGTGGTTCTCCCTCTGTTTTTATTACTGTGCATGTTTTGGTTGTCACCATAACTTGCTTGTTTTTATATCTGATCCTGTACCCGCTTCCTTTCCTGATTTTATAAAAAAACCTTTTTTTCCCTTTCCTCTCTTCTGTCATTTTCCCACCTCGTTAGTCTTACATGTGACACTTAAGACAATGAGGCTGAGAATACGCAAGCCTTCTCAGCAGGTGGGCCTCACCCATGCGCCGCGGCCGTCCCAGCCGCCCCGGACCAAGCGGAGACACTCAGAGGTGGAAGCGTGCACGGCAGCTGTGGGGCGGCGAGAGAATGACGACGCAGGGCTCTTCTCCTCCATCAGGAAGTTCATTAGAGGCACTGCAGTCAAGGTATCTCAGTGACTTCCTTCCCCCAGAGTGACTCTTGGCTTGCCTACTGGCGAAACATGGAACAGCTGTCTGATGTTAATCTAGAGTTTTAAGAGCCTTGATGTTTATTTCAGCAGAACTGTAACACCTTTAAGGCTTCTGCTAAGGGACAACAGTCTATAAGAAGACGGCGCTGTTCAAGGGATGTGTAATCGCTGTGGGCTTGCTGTCAGATTAACTAAAATAATGAGTTTTTGTTTTCTCACCAGTTAAATTATTACCATATTCCCAAAAGACAGTGGATTTGCTCAGTGAGTGCTGTAAGCTGATATGCAAATATCTCTATCCTGCTGCTTCCTTTGAATACTGCCTTTTGCCTGAAAATCAAATCAATGCCATTGTCTCTACTCCATGCAACCATCTGAAAGTTGGAGTGAATTTGTTTAAAGGCTAATGTTGCCCCAGCATTCAATATTTTCGGAAGAGCTATGTTCCTGGGCCGAGTCTGGAAAAATAATTTCTGGTCTGATTTTATTTGGCTGTGTGTGTGCGCTGCAGGAAAAAGTAAGTTGATGGGGTTCTTGGTAGACAGTGGGGGGAGCATCAAGGAGGGGCATAAGTTTTGTTAGTGGGCACATGCTGGTAGAGAATAAGACGCAGACACAAATTCAGTTCTCTTGACACAAGGAGCCATGTGACTCACACCGGCATTGCTGTGAGTTTTCCATGTGCCAGTGGAACGATAAATTTGAAAACAAAAGGGCTCTTATGAATGAAGACGTCCTGTTGTGCACGTTTAAATAACCTTTTCTTAGTTTAATACCACCGTAACACGTTGTGTATCGTGAGTAAGGGTACTTGGAAAGAAGTATGAGCAGAAAATTTATCTTGATGTGATTAATTGTTGATCACTTAATATTTGCTTATTTTATCGATCGCTTAAGGGTCCTAATGGTTCATTAGCTCAGGTGGTTGTATACCTTTACAGTGTTTCCCTTATGTTTACAGCTTGGTGGGGCGGGCAGACGGACACCGTCAGGTTTCAAGGTCTTCGTGTTTCTATGAATGACAGCAGTAAAAAAAAAAAAAAAAAGATATTTTTGTCTGCTTTTCAGGTGGTTGATGTGACATATTTTCCGATGTGCGCTCTCAGTCTGCTGGTTAGAGTATGCTCGTGTCTGTGCACGTGCATCGGGACGGAACTCCGGTCCTGGGGGGTCAGAGTCCTGCACATTTTTGGGTTTCCCCCTCATTTAACACACCTGATTCAACTCCTTGTGCTAATTACCACACAGCTCTTGA
>JAODJX010000129.1:21977701-21989055 GCA_026776945.1 Isichthys henryi | reverse complement strand
CCCTCGGCTCCCATTCCCACCCTCTCGGTTGGCATTTGGCCCCCCCCCCCCGATTCATTCCACTGCTGTAATGGGCGGGGACACCGGGCCAGAGTTATGCCATTGGCTGGAGAGCCAGAAGGCGCTGCTCTGTCATTATGTGGGGGGTGTTACAGTAGGGTGAAGGAGAGAAAGCGAGCAGTTTGAGGCAGAACAAGTTTCCTTTTTCTCGTCTGTTAGCCGATCCGGGAAGTTTTCTTGCGGGGAACTGAATGGTGGAGAAACTGCTGCTGTCTCCGGTGTCCCGCGTGGGAGGGGTCCAGTGACCGAGGAAGAGGGAGGGCTACTTCCTGGAGTCCCTCTGTTTCACATGCAGGAGGTGCACAGAGAGTGGTGGATTCTGGGAATAAAGTCAGAGGGGGGGCAAAACGACTCAAAGAATCAGGAGGTAAGTGCTCTTTATTCAAAGCCATTTTCATTATGTATGTTTATCCTTTGGCATCCTACCCTAAACAGGGCTGGCATCTTTTTGGTTAGACTCAAAAGGGCACAGGAGGTCACCCTGTGCTGTTCTCTGTGTGCCACTGGCAACCCACCTTTGATTTTGTCACGTGACTCCTCTGGTCAGGTTGTTCAGACTCAGGTCCTTGAATACATTTCACTCTGTTGGTAAGCCCTGTAATTTCTTCTCGTGTGGGACAGCTGCAGTTAGACGGCAGCCAGCCACCTCAGCAAAACTCTTAAAGCATGAGCGCGGGATGTTCTGAGGTGGCCCGCATGGAGATGTCATGCTCGGGCTGGACCTGGTGGCCGGCCCTCCTCTCCGTCACTCGTAGCGGTAGACGTGACAGAGGATACACTTCTCCTGAGGGGACAGGAAGTTGATGCAGCTCCAGGAGGCGAAGCGTGGATCTCTGATCAGCTGGGATGTGACTCCTCTGTTTCAGCCGTGACTGGGTCTGTTTCTGACAACCTCAGCTCGCAGAAATCGATGGACACCGGATCCCACCCCCCCGGTTCTAGTTTACACTACCGCCTGTCTAGGGAAACACTTGTGGAGACTGGGGACGTGCAAGAGAGAGGATCACAAAGTGCCGATGCTGGATGTCAGTGAAGAGGCATGAAGAGTCGGTTTTCACATTTTATCAGTTTTCTGGTCCTCCTTAAAGTTTTGCTTTCTTCTGATGGGGTGGCCGGAATTCCTATTTTAAAGCTGCTCAAACCCCCGCCCCCATGTTCCGGAATGCCTGCCTGCTGCTCAGCCAAGTCAAAACCGGAACCCAAACATCACAAACATTCAACCATCTATTTCCACCTTAATCTCCATAATAGATGTGCCACTTGACACCTGAGTGAATGGAATGGTGCTTGGCATTTGGTATTGTGCAGTACAGAGTTACAGTGAGCCTGGGGCCTATATTAGGGCCAATAGGGCACCTGAACAGGATGCTGATCTGATCCACATACAGTCACACCCATAATCACACAATATGGGCAACTTAACCACATCTCCTACTTTTATGGAGTAGCAATAACTAGACGTATCAGCACCTGGGCAATGGCTCTGTGTGCAGACAAGAGTAGAGATTCACTTACTTAAGTCACTCTTAGCTGGTACTTCGGCACTCTAATGCGTTTAGTGAAGCTAGGAAGCACCTCAGTACCGCGGCAGGACAAGACGAACTTAGAGAGACGCGGGTAAATCGGGCTTCGCCTGCACATGCACTCACTGCGTAGTGAAAGTGAGTCTGTCTCCATGGCAACGGCCAATACTTCCGTGTGCTTCGAATTTTTTGGTGAAGGCAGAGGAATCGTCTCCCTACAGCAACGCGACGAATCAACACATAACAGGACGTGAGCTGTTTACCAGCATGTTCCAGAAAGAGATTGAAATAGGGAACCATAGCCTACCATACAGATGTCATTGATATGCATGGGGGGGGGCGACCCATAATGAACAAAAATTGAAAGGAATTTATATTTATTACAAGCATCCTGTTGGTTTCTATCTGTGGGGGCCGAGGCTGTGTGTACGATCCCCGAGGGACGCCTGGCTCGCGGGGCTGGTGCCGGTAAGCCTGCCTCCAGACACTCGCCCCATATTTGCATGTAGTTAGAGTCAAAAACCATCCCTTAGAGAAGCCAAACAATCCTACGGCTGTTGTCAGTAGTACTGTCTGCCCCCCCCTGCCCTGAGCCTGTCCCTTCCTGAGCCTCTGGACTTAAAAGGAGCACGGAGGCTTTCAGAGTACAGTAATCCCCTTTCTCTTCTCTGGGCAAGACCCACCATGACATTTGCAATCCTGCTTTTGAAGGAGGGAATCCTTGACAAGTAAATCAATTGCCATTGCAGCCTCCCCCAAATCTGCTAAAGCCGTGCAGACGAATCTGGCTTCATGCCGGGGAAAGCGGTGGTGAGGTCTGGCTGGTTCACGGGAAAGGCATCCTGGTGGAATTCCCTGTTCCTGGACAGATGGGATGGGGGGAGAGGGGAGCATGAGGATAAGCAAGTTGCCGTAACTGCGGCGAATAAATATATTCAATGTAAACCCTCATACTGCTGAAGATCTCCATTTAGGTAAAATGCAGTGTCTTAGATCTCTGAAGTCTCGGTACTGAGAAGGTCTAATTGAGACAGACTTCTTCTGACAGATATATCCCTGAGCTTGTGATTGAAAGGAAACTGGTTTGAATCCTGTGCTTGGCTGAATTGCCATTGGGCCCTTGAGCAAGGTGCTTAACTTCCGCGAAAATGGATTAATGGTTGACCCTCTCCTCAGATTCAAAGTTCTGCTCTCACCTGTCTGTGTGTCTCAGTGATGAGCATGATGGTATATATGAAGCATTCCAGGATACCTGCAGTCAAACTTCTGCAAGTTTTTATTTGTCCTATTTGTTGACTTAGCAGAAATACAAGCCTGCATTAATATTGGACACTGTACTAATAATAGTGGTTTTTTTACAGAATATGTGGATTCATGTCCTGGAAGTGAATATGAATATGTCATCAGCCACCCCCTCCCAGGCTAGACTGACCCTGAGAGCTCTGTCCACCCCCTTTTCTTCTCCATTTCTCATGTTTATTTTTTATTCCTCATTGGGGGGGGGGGTGAATTTTCTGGCTGATGTATACTTCTAGCCCCTGCAGGCTGTTAGGCTTAGCATGGAAACTTCATGGATAATCTTTGAACTTGCTTCCTAAAAGTCTGAGTGTCTCCTGATTTTCATTCCAAACATTTCCATTAGTAGGATCAGACCGTTCTGAACTTTGAAACATGGTGTTTCCTGGGTGGAGGAGATTCTTTGTAAATTAAGAGACCACGGCACAATTTTTTGTTTTAACCATTTCTCAGTTTATGGGTTTGCGTCTGTGAATAATGTATTTTTGCAAATCGCTGCCTGGTTCTTCCCTGCTTCTCATTAATGAAGGTCTTCTTCCTTGCTTTATGGGACTTCAGTCCTGCTTCTAGCAGCCTGATACAAACTGTCCTAGCAGTGCACTTCACACCTGCACTTAATGTTTCCCATTCCTTTTGAAGGTCACTTGATGTCATCCTCTGATTCATGAGAAACTGCCGGATAAGTTAACGGTCATCTCTGCCATTAGAATGTAGCTTCCGCCTTTTACCTGGCTGGTTTCTGCTCGTTCCCAGTGTCTCCTGCTTCACTTTGTTCTTCTGTACTGCTGTCATAGAATTTTTGAGCCTGGAAGCATCCTGCTGCTCAGCATAACCTTCTGCCAGCAGAACCAGGATTAAAGCAGGATTTAAAAAATGCAGATTTCTTAAAAAAAGAGTGATCTCTTAATTTTTTTCCAGAACTGTAGTTGTTCTGAAAAATAAATGTCAAATAAAAAAAAACACTGCTAATTAATTTTACATATTACGTAAGATAAGATGAACTTAGCTATTTTTAATCTTGACAATAATTTTTTGTAACTGCAATGGTTAACTAAGTATTTTTCATGAAACACTTTCTGATCTCCAGACAAATTTTGGATACAAAGGACAACCCAAGTAAACATAGCGCAGTTTTTAAAGGACCATTTGATTCAGTGAAGGAAAATCACCAACGTCCACATCACCTATGTGACAAAGTAGTCACTCAATCCACCAATGACAGTGGGTTAAATTAAAGGAGACAAACTCAAGTTTGATTGCTGCCAGCCCCGTTAAATCTACTCATCACTTAAACAGAACAATTTCAGCACATGCCTCAGTCTAAAGAAATTTCTGAAGTCTAATGAATAAAAAAAATAGAGGAAATTCGGAACCGGGGAAGTTTGGGTGTAATATGTGTATAAGCAGCAGTTATTTTTTGCGTAAATCAGAGGGTTTTATTGAATAAACCATTTCCCAAAGCTGAAAGCTAATCCTGTCCCAAGATGGCTTTGGCGCAAATGGTTGGGTTTAAATATTTCCCCTAAACAGCAGCAATTTCAGTGACTGTGTGCTCAGACTTTCCACGGATCTCTGAAATTGTCTGTAGTGTTACTACAGTTTTTGGTACGGTATGTGTGGTAGCCCTAGGCTGTGAGGATAGTCTGTGGATAAGTTCATCCGTGCCTTATTCAGTGGGCAAAATAGCCTCATTGTGTAACGGTGTCATAGTTCGATAGAGTCCTTCACAGCTGTGTGTTTTTCTGACATCAACCAATGACCTTACTGCTTTTGGCTTCATGATCCTCACTGTTTTAACAAACGGCAATGTCTGAAACCAAGACTGACAGCTTCAATATTCGCATATAGTACTTCTGGAAAATAGAAACTGGAAATTGTACTGGCTCTGGGCATTGGTATAACCTTAAATAGACACTTCCCATCCCCAATGAGGGGCAGACTTCTTTTGGCGTGGCTGGTATCCGGTCAGGAGGCGTAATTTTGCTGTTTTCCCGTTCTTTCGATTTTTATCTTTGATGATGCAGCAGTCTGCTTCTCTGCAGGCTGTTTTAATTTAATGCCTCCTTCCAGGGGTTCCTCCCCTGAACAAAAATTATTATCCTGTTTAATAAAGAAGCAACAACATTAACATTTTACAGGGAATGCAACTTGTAGGCAAGGAGACCAAGTTGAAATCATCCCCCTTTTGTCGTTTTCTAGTCAGAATGTCCATTACGATGGTGACTGGAGTTTGACACGAGAGAGAGAGACTCTGAGAAAAGCGAAGCGGATTCTTCATCTGCTGTCTGGGACTCAGCCAGAGAGAGCTGGTTACTGTACCTTTCCTTTGCCACCACTCATGTAAACCAAACAATGAGGAACACAGAATTCCTGGTACAGATGTATTGGGAACTGGGAGGGAGCAAAAATATAGACTGTCTGGGGGTCCCTCTGGACTGGATTGAGAAAGGTTCTGGGGAAATCCTTTGTGGAAGAGGATGGGGGGGGGGTGGTGGGGTGGTGTGCGGAAACTCCCAGGCTGATTGGAATTGGAAACTATCCATCTTGGCTAGAAGCACATTATCATAGCCCAGTAAGACTCTAGGGGAGTGAGGGGCTACTGTCCCACTAAGCTGAGGGGACCGTCGTCCAGTGACATGCTGCCGTCGTCCAGTGACATGCTGCCGTCCTCCAGTGGCATGCTGCCGTCCTCCAGTGGCATGCTGCCGTCCTCCAGTGACATGCTGCCGTCCTCCAGTGGCATGCTACCCACATGGAGACACTTCCTTTTTAAGTGGAGAGCGCATTTATCTTTTCGCTAAACGGGACTCAACCTGCTCTTTGTCCACTTTGTCATGAATTTTATGTATAACTGCAAGGTTTAGCTGAAGGCACTGGAAAGCAACCACTGGTCTTTCACATATAAAACAACTTTGGCTCTAATGTGTTGATATGTGATTTTCTCATATACTTTCCGTTGCTCTCTGAAATTGTCCTTTGTGTGACTACAGGTGTTGGTAGGGTATGTTTGCATAGGTGATCCATAGGTGGATAATTCAGGTCCAGAGAGAAAAAGTCCAGACCAAGATTTAGTTTCAACCATCCAGTTGACCATAAAGAGTCACAGAGTATCCAACTAGTTGGTTGAAACAAAATCCTGTCCTGGACTTTTACTCTCTGGAGCTGAATTATCCACCTCTGAAGCCCTGGTACTGTGGATGCTCTGTGGATGCTCTGTGGATGGGTCCATTATCCATTATTCTGGGCAAAATAGCCTCATTGTGGAACATTATCATCATCCAGATAAAGTTCTTCACAGATGTGTGTTTTTCTGACATCAGCCAACGATCTTAATGACTTTGTTCCAGGCTCCATGTCCTCCAGACAGTCTACCCCACAACAGAAGGAGGAGGAGGGTGGAGAGGAAGAGGAGAAAGAACAAGGAGAGCAATTCAAATTTGATAATAGCAACGGAAATGTCTATTCTGAGGACTGTATCAATGCAGTGGCTGATGAGGAGACAACTAGGACAAACGCAGTGGGGAAAAGGGCATCTTGTTTGGGTGTGGGAGCAGTGGCACCCCCTGAAGAATCTACAATTAGATTACCCTCAAAAAAAACAGAGCAGGACAGAAATATTGCAGCCCCTGCTGGCAAGGAAGACTGTAACACAGGGGACTGTCCTGGCGCTGAAACGTCGGGTAAGAACTCATCAATGCTAAGGTCTTTTCTTGTCTGTAGATTCACAAAAACCTTGTTTTCACTGCAGCAGCGCTTCATGCTACAGCATTAGAAGTCAGACTTCAAAACAAGTTTGGGGATGACAGTCAAACATACTGCATACGGTTTACAGTTTCAGTGCACATACATCATTTGAATTTGCTCTGAATCTGTCACTTTGCCTACAGCTGGAACAGATACACTTACTGTAAAAGTGAATCTAATGTCATAGTACGAGGGGGAAGAGCAAGAGTTGATTGCCGTGTTGAGTTATTAATCGGTTTCCTAGGAAACCTGGAGCACGTGCCAACCGGGGCTATAAGATTTTTTCGAGGAGACTCACGGCAGCACCGTGGAGTCCGGTCAGAGGTGACTGGCTCTCCCTGCTGCCGGAAAGCAGTTATGCAACGGTGGCTTCCTCCCTCACCACTGTCAGATATCAGGCGTCCGTTAAGCCCTGCTTTCCCTCCTCAGTCTCAGCAGACAAGGAGCCAGCAGCTGGATTGTATCAAGCAAATAAAAAAAAGTAATTGAAATGTTTTTTGAGTTTATTTTGGTGGCCTAGTCTTTGGAAACAGTTTCGTTTCACTGGCATATTATACCTGCTATTTTTTTCAGTGTCAATGTTTTGCATTGTGAATCATCGGGGAATCATTTTTCAGTTTTCTTTGACAGCCTCTGGTTTTTGTAACAGTATTTCTTCTGGAAAAGCTAGGAATTGCACAACTTTTTTCACAAAAAAATATAAAAAAACACGGTAAAATGCAGCTTGATAAGTAAATGCCAGTTACAAGAGGTCTGGTGATGTTTGTGATTTACTATGTTTTTCTCACCCTTGGCAGATGACGTCCCCCATGCGCTTCCAGGAGGGTAAGTCAGCTGATCCAGGCTGGATAGTGTGGAGCCCATTGCACAGCTGTGTTGCACACCAGTGTTATTTTTCTGAATTTAGAGCTGTGTGGGACTGGGCTCTCTGTGTCTTGTCACACACCAATCGCATTGAGTATTCTAAGGCTTGAGCAAGCTGATTATCTGGAGATTCAGGGAATACAGCAAAATAATAGCATGCACGCCTTCGCCCCTGGCCTCTGCCCTCCGGTGCAACCGAACCTCCTGCAAATTATAGAAATCCTCCTCGTCCCTCGTCAGTCACAGCCTAGCCTGCTAGGTGCATAGCCCTGTAGGATTGGCTACATTTCCCAAATCTTGAAAATGACGTGTTACAGAGCGGTTCTAGAGGTAAATAGAAATGCACGCTTTTCTATGGGAGACTTGAATTGTGGTAATTACACGTATGCACTGGTAATGAGGTATACTTGAAGTGCCGGTTTCAATTTTCACACTGCTCACGAACCAGTAATCAAGGGATGAGGTCATTTTTGAGGGGAAAGATGAGACGAGGACACAATAGCCAAACAAAATGTTGTTTGGTGTGTTTTAACAAAAGATTAAAAGTGCTGAACTACACATTTAATTCAAAAATACTTTAGATCCATAAATTGCATTCCCTTAATATTTAAGGGTTCAGCTGATACAATCTGAAACTTTGGGAGTACATTAGAGATTTAGTAAATTCAGGAAAAATCCTTCCAACATCATGATGCTTGGGGCCAGACGATGATAAATTATTCTCTCAACATGAACCTGAAATTAAATCATATGAAGATCTTTGAATCCCAGCTCAGGATGCCTCAAATTATGTTTTCCTGTCTCGTTCGTGTTCCACTTTTATGTAGAAGAATCAGTCCCTGTATCTTCGTTAATTCACAACAGTAACTCTGAATGCTTCTTTAAGCATTTGATTTGAAGTATCAGCTGTGAAGTTTGCCAGTATTTTTCTTCTCTATAATCTGGCTCCGAGTTCTTAGTTATTTTCTTCGTATAATATTTGTTCAGCATTTATAGGGTTACCCAGAACCCTGTCACCCTTGACCTTTCTTAATGAGGTTGCATCATATTCTTCACCTCGTTGTTACACCCAACCCTGCACATTGTTTTTATGTTAATACCAGTTACATCAGCAAGCGGATCCTGTGTTTACATGCCATGCTAAAAAAAGTCGAGGAGGAAAAGGGGAATCGGGACATAAACGCTGCACGGGCTAGCAGTGGCCGGGACGCATGAACTATGGAGAATTAACCTAATACCATGCCGGCAGTATGTTCAAGCGAGTCTCTCGCAGAGCCAGGTAAATGGCACGACTTTCTGACAGAAGTGCATTACCTCTAGGGCAGGCTGCTTAGCGCACTGCGGGATGAATTTGCTGTTGGGGAACGGGGGTGTTTTTCGTAAATGTCCCCGGACGAGTCCAATCTGGCCCTGACGCCAGACCTGTGTGGTGGAAATTCCGGCATTTGGCTGAAGTTCAGCTTACGGTTCGCATGCTTCAGGCGACCTGCGATCAATCTCAGGTTCGATGAAGACCCCCGACTTAAAGGGTTATGAGTGTGCAAGACACCTCAGCATTTAGTAACATGAAAAAAGATCACAAAGGACAGCTGTGCTGGGCGGAAATGCCAGGCTTTGCTTAAATGACGGTCTTGTTCTTCTCTGAATCAGGTGTTATTTCTTCTTATGTTCTTCGCTTCACTGGCAACATGTCGCTTCTTGTTAGAGAGGTTTGGATCCGTGTGGAAGTAGCATGGTTGGCTCTCAGTGCCAAGTGCGCAGTGTTCTTGCTGTATATTCTTGCACTCAGGAGACAAACCTATTAAAATGCAGAGGGTCTCTGTTTGTTTGTGGGTTATGTTTAAATAAAAATGCAGGACTCGTACTATAGCGATAACGGTCTTTTTCTTCTTTTGCAATCACTCTCTCACAGAACACTTTACGTAATGACGCTGTATGTGCAATTTGGTATTCTATGCCCTGCCAAACTACATAGTTTGGTTTTCCTTTCAAGGGCTTCAGTTACGTGATGAACAAACTGCATGTCCCCACGTCACTCAGAACTCACGGTGGTGGTCGCCTCAGTGTTGGTGCCCTCAGATAACTGCTGAAACCATCTGACTTGGGTTCTGCTGGAACTCCCATTTATTCCCAGCTCCGGTGGTATGAATAGTTTGCCGATCCAGATAAACCTAGATTAAAAACATACAAGTGTATGAACCATGTGGACAGGGAGAGCCGTGACTGTTGACATGTATGTTGCTACTACAAAGCATTCTTCAAGCAGGAAAATTATAATCCTTTCGGTGAGTGTCTTTTGGTATGTAATTGCTAAGGTCTGTGACAGGGATGACAATGTTCAGACAGGAGCGCTCGCGGGTCCAGATGGGGTAGCGCCCAGGCTTCCCTAAGACAGCTAACAGCTCTTGCGCTGTTGACATTCCAGGGGATCCATTGACAAGGAAGCCTCTGGAGACAGGCAGGCGAACGTGCTGCCCAGCGATCAGCAGGAGGACACCGCTGGCAAGAACAATGGGCGTTGCCAAGGTGAAGAAGCATCCCTTCCTCGTGAACCAAAAAAGGCATTTTTTAACCTACATGGTGGTTTTATAATGAACGTTCTTGTCTCTCGCTTCCTGTGCTTCACACAAATTGCCTTTAATCTTCCCTCAAAGTGCTTTGATTGGCTTCCTCTGCTTCCTCTGTCCATGGAGTTTGCTTCAGCTTCTAATCAGATTTAGCCTTCAATGCTGATTTAGCTCCTTTGAATTGCCAGTGTGTCAAGAGGAGAAACTTGCTTCCAGGAGGTGCCTAAGAGCGTCACTCATCTGTGGGTAAATTTACCCATAAAAGCTCAGGCCTCTTGGTTGGGCAAGTAGGATGGACCAAGATATTTTTATTTGGATTTGGGTCTGAGACAGGACAGAGTGATTGATTCTTGCTTGCTACCTACATGTATAGGGTTACCATATTTGGTGAGAGGAAAAAGCAAACGTTCCAAATATAAAATTGTTAAGTGAGGTCAACTTTGGGAAACTTTCCGGAAGTTGATGTCACTCGTCAGCAGCGTGACACGTAGGAATGTGTGTAATCTCGTTTCATTTTTAAAGCAAACATGTGCACGTATAATTTTTAAAGCAGACAAATGCTGTGTGATGATACTGAGTGGCTGCCATATATAGAAAATCAGTACCTTATTCTTCACTTGGCATTGCACTTGCAACACTGAGTCATATAGGTTGCAGCACTAATCCCGGATAAACTGCCGATTGTTGAAAAATCGTCTGAACGTCTGCACAGGGGCCCAAAAAGAGGACATTTCCAGGTAAACCCGGATGCATGGTGACCCTGTCTATCTCGCCACCCCCCTCATAGCTCAACCTTACCACAGGAGACATAACAATATGTGAAACAAGATGGCAGAGGTGACATCATCTGTGAAATGAAGTAGTGCTTGTTTTCACAGAAACCCTCCCTGCCAAATTTTGTTTCCTTTGAAGTCTCTCAGTATTGTTTCTCAGAACTGCTTTCCCATCCTCTTGTGATTCTCTGGGGACTGAAAGCAGCACAGGAAAGGCACAATGAAAAGCAGGAGCCGCCAGATATAAATAATACTCAAAAGTACCACCATCACCTAATCAAGCTTGATGGGACAAACTGATGGAAATGGCACCTTGCTGGTGAGACACTGCAGCTGCACTAGTGTCCAAAATAGTGGAAACACTTCCAATATTTAGAGAATTTTATTCAAAAGTTACATCCATCCATCCATTTTCCAAACCGCTTATCCTTACTGGGTCACGGGGGGGGCGGGGTCCGGAGCCTATCCCAGAAGCAATGGGCACGAGGCAGGGAACAACCCAGGATGGGGGGCCAGTCCATCGCAGG
>JAODJX010000129.1:21957322-21970781 GCA_026776945.1 Isichthys henryi | reverse complement strand
CCCCCCCCCCCCCAAACACTCCCTAATCCCCCCCCGGCTTGGACACACCTCCACCTCCTCTCCCGTGGTGTACATAAGCTCCCTAACGAAGCATACAGCCGCCGCCTCTCCACACACGTGAATCTCGTTGGCACACAGGCCTGTTGGTGGACAGCAGAGCATCAGCAATGGGTATAGTGACTCTCGGTACTATCGCTGAGTGCACACCGAGTATGTGGAACAGCTAGTGAGCTTCCTGACCTGATTTAGGTGCTTTATATACAGAACACTCAGCTGCTACCCACTTAGTACATATTATGATTATTCAAAATACAGTGCAGGAAATAATTATTTGTTGAATTCCTAAGTTCACCCATTTATACAAAAATGAGGTCTATCATTTCAATGGCAGGTACATTTTAACATCAGAAGATATATTTTGAACAAAAAAAGAAAAAAACAATATGTAACAGGTACAAATCAATTTGTCATTTATCTAGGGAAATAATTGAGTCCCTACAAGCCAGCAATACAGTAGGTCAAGTACACTATATTGCACTATATTATATCTTAAGACATCAGAGACAAGACTGTTGACCTTCACAAAGGTAGAATGGGCTACATGACCATCAGCAAACAGTTTGGTGAGAAAGTGACAACTATGGGTGCAATTATTAGCAAATGGAAGAAAGACCAAATAACTGTCAATCGCCCTCGGTCTGGGACCCCAAGGAAGATCTCATCTCATGAGGCATCAATGATCTTAAGAAGGTTGAGGGCTAACCCCAGAACTACACGAGGATCTTGTTAATTATCTCAAAGCAGCAGGGACCATAGTCACCAAGAAAACCAATCGGTAAAATATTACGCCGTTACGGTTTGAAATCCTACAGTGCTCAGTAGTACCCCTACTCAAGAGGGCCCATGTTCAGGCCCTTCTGAAGTATGCCAGTGAACACCTGAATAACTCCAATGAAGCTTGGAAAAATGTGGTGTGGTCAGATGGGACCAAAACCGAGCTGTTTAGCATCAACTATACATGCTGTGTTTGGAGGGAAAAGAATGCCGACTATAACCCCTGTACAAAGATGTACAGGGCCATGTACCGTAAAATCTTGGATGAGAACCTCCTTCCTTCAGCCAAGGCACTGAAAATGCATTGTGGGCGAGTCTTCCAGTAAGACCATGACCCTAAACATATGGCCAAGGCAACAAAGGAGTGGTTCAAGAAGAAGCACATTAAGGTCGTGCAGTGCCTTAACCACTCTTCGGACCTTAATCCCATAGAAAACCTATGGAGGGAACCCAAGGTTTGTGTTTCCAAGTGACAGTCTAAAAACCTTAAAGATCTGGAAGACGTCTGCAAAAAGGAGTGGATGAAAATTCCTGCTGACTTACATGCAAACCTGGTGACTACAAGAAACGTCTGACAGCTGTGCTTGCAAACCATGGTTATTCCACCATGTACTAAAGCATGTGGTGCTAAGGACCAAATACTTATTTCCCTAGATAAATGACAATTTGGTTTGTCAGTATTACATGATTTTTTTTCTTGCTTGTTTTGTTGATAATCTATCTTTTGCTGTTAAAATAAACCTACCAGTGAAATTATGGACTTCCCATTTCTTTATTAATGGGTGAACATAAGAATTCTGCATGGGGTCAAAAAATTATTTCCCTCACTGTATACCCTTAATTATAAAATACCTGAAACTGAGAAGCTCATTCTGTGAGGGCTGGGTCATGTGACCTGACTCACCCAGCAATGCCCTTGTCCAGGCCCATCCTCTGGAGGGATCCCTGATCATTTGGATCTCATCAATCACTGCCACTTCATCTGGAAAAGAAAGAGGGTGTTGAGGGGTGTGTCCCACCCAATCCCTCTCAGCACATTTCCCAGAGTGTGGGGACAACAACAAAGTTCAGACAATGCCAGCTCTGCCTTATTTGGCTGTGCTACCAGAGTGCAAAATAAAATGCTTGTGGGTACCCTGAACTTTTGCATTTTAGTTGAAAGACAGATTAGATATATGGATGGATGCATGCATGCATGCATGAATTCAATTCTGAAAGCTGAAAGTATCTACTGACATGGATTTGTGACGCTGCACATCTCAATGGTGCAGGCAACATGGTTTGATGGTTTTCCATCTGCATCTACGAAGGTGCGCTCCTCTCCCGTCACCAGGTCACACGGCACTCCCTGTGAGGACAAAAGCCCAGTCACTGAATGGGACAGAGAAGGTCACTGTGGCAGTAACCAAAAGTGGGTCTTGGAGAGCTCACGCAGCAAAGCAGTTCTTTAACACACCAAAGAGCCCATGAAGCTAGCTGGTTTCCCATAATCCCATGCTTGAGTGCTCATTTAGTACTGAGATTACAACTGGCCAATTTGAAGCGTCAGGTATAAGCAGATAAACCAAGGTAGAAGGCCAGGAATAATTATACTGACAGCGTTGTTGCTCTTCTCGAAGATCTCGTGGGCCAGCAGCTTCAGTGGGCCACAGTAGACGGCAGATTTCGCTTCCAGGTACCTCTGAATGGCGTGGTAGGTCTTCCCGCTGTTAGTGGGACCAGCATGGAAGATGACTTTCCTCTGGATGGCTCTGGCTTCAGGGTACCTAAAGCACAGGACATATTGTGTCTGACATTATGTGGTGCCCCGTTATATCAAACACTACACAGGAAGCAGCAGCTGTCTGTGATAAACATGATGTATTAGAGAGCAACAAACCCAGGTGACAATCAAAGCTGCGATCTAGGACCGCAGCACTTACCAGTGTACCAGGACCGAGGAGCACAGCACTCACCAGTTTGCTGGAACACGCAAATCACTGATCTTGCGAAGGTCATCCATGCAGTCCAACATGGGGAAAATCTGTTTGGCGTGCCTCATGAAGTATGGATAGATGTCATCTATGTGCCCTGAAATCAGTCAAGAAATCAGTAATAATAAAAAATAAATGTGATCTTTGCCTGTGATCGGAATGTCACCAGTTCAGATCTCAGCATGGTTAGAGTGATTTCACAGTTGGACCCTTAACCCCTGCTCCAGGAACTGTCTGCCCCCAAATTTACATCACTTTGAATAATAGCTTCATATAAATAAGTAAAACAGAACAACACCTGCTCCACAGCATATGTCATTGAGGATGATGTGTAGGTTGGCACCCAGTGTCTCAGTTTCCAAGACATACTTCCTGAAGCTGATGAAGGCCTGGTGGAAGAGGCGAGCTGAGGGATAGGAGGGGACACAGTCAATGATCTGGGTCATTTCGTGCTGGTGTAGAACATTAAAAAAAATTCTGGTGGTGCTAGGGGCAGGGGGAGTCTGTTCCTAGTTTAGACCCATAATCAAAAGGTGGTCACCAACATATTGACAGGGTCAGGAGTTGGAATTCTACACTCACTGTGCGGGGGTCCCGATGTTATGAAGGTTTCTTCCTGCAGTCCAAAGACATGCACCAAGGGTGACTGGTGCCTCTAAACCGTGTCGCTGTGTATGTGCATGTGTACGTGCTATGCCATAAACCAGCATCCCTTAGTGAATATACTCCTGCCTTGTGGCCTCTACTACTGGGGGCAGGTTCCAGTCCCCCCAGCAAGCCCAGTAGCTGGAGAATGGTTTGAGAAATAACCTAAATTAAATACTCCTAAAAATAAGCAAAGCGCTAAACATGGGATTCCAAGAGTTTAGAAAATTTTCTCACCGTCTAGACCGTGTTCAGATGCCAACTTTTGCATCTCCTTCCTTGTGTAGAACTTGTTCAGCGCCTTGAGAAGTTCGCCTATTAAAACGGCACAAACGTGATAACTCCAGCACGTCCGACCCCCAGCTAAACACAAACTCGAACTTGCTTGAACTCGAACATACAGGACGTACGCATAAGCACAGACTCACATGCGCAGCTCTATATCGTAAGCAAAAGCGTTTCCATATAGAACAAACTCCTTTCCACAATTATCATTTACACGCACATTTACAGCTATCGATATAATGGGAGTTGACATCATGTTGCCTTAAACCCGCTCACGTACTTTTATCCAGCGGCTGGGTGAGCTCAACTCCAACAGTCCCGTCGCCAGAAAACTCAGATTTAATGTCCACTGGCACAAAGAGAGACGTATCTGGAGGTCTGGATGAGCTGCTTGAGAAATTTCGGTTTGAAATTATGGTCCTGCCATCTCCATACATCGGTATAATTCGCCTGGGCTGATTCAGATCAGCTACTGGCGCAGCAGCATTACGGAAAGAGATCTGCCGAACCCGGGGCTGGACCCGTGTTAACAAGAACATATAACGATTCATGGCCATCTTTCAACACAAAAACCAACAAAATCACTGTTTTCAGTCACTCAGTCTCTATTTCCACGTCTTGTACAGCGATACACTCTTGCGGAGGACGGTCAACACCAGTCTCTCAGTCAACGTGGTAAAAGGACCGTTTCGGAGTAGGTGTCCTCCGAAATGCCTGCTGTAAATATACAAAGCATGTCACAATATGTACCCAGATAGCACTGAATTTCTGCTAGAATTCACTGCACATGCAAAGTATAAAATCCGATTCGATCCAATATTACTATGTAGCCACCATATTTATATAAAAAAAAACTATTGCTACCGTTGCAGGAGCCGCATTTGTTTCATACCGAATGACATCAATCACTAAGGACCCAAACTCAAAAAGGTCGAAGTGCAAATTTAAGAAAACGAACACCAAAACATTACCGATGGTTGAAGCTGTATACCTCACGTTATCAGGTGCTAACAATCTGTACTTTGGTGTTTCGTATTATCAAAATTCGTTAAATCCCAGTGTTCAGCATTTCTGAAATATTTCTCATTCAACTACAGTAAAATAAAGATGAGCATAAATGATTAATTTAAACGTAACCTGTCGATATCCATTCTAAACAATAACATTCCAACAGACCACAGCGACGACAGACATTTATGCAAGTAAAAATTCATCTTTTATTGTAGACAGATGGATAAATATATCGAGGTGGATATGTACAGCTTTTCAATGTACAGAAATCTCGTTTTTCTATTGTTCAAATCAGGCATTGTAAAAATTGGGTGAACATGCAAGTGGCCAAGACATTATTTGGCATAACTGTACGTAATATCTGCTCCTTACAGGCACTTACATACAAAAATCAGGAGGAGGGATGGCGATCATCCCGTGGTGGGCTTCTGCAGCCTAGTGAATTCGCGAGTCGATCCAGCGTCACCGCATGTTACAACATAGTGCTTTCCTAAGTGTTCCATCTTACTAAAAAAAACCCAGTTCACTCATAACAAACAAAAAAATTTATTCGAAGATAAACTAAATAGACCCCCTCCCCAAAACAGCGCGTGTACAGTAAAGTGTGTTTCTTAGGCTCACGCGGCGGACCGGATGGCTTCGGAGCAACTCTAACCGTAAGCTGTCCTCTAGTGTTTTTGCTTTAAGCTGCATCCGTTTCTAAACAGTTTGCTGAAATGTATATTTTCGTGTTAGAATTAAAACACAGCCAAGAGATAAGAGGTGAATGAAAAGTAAATGTAGATTATACAAACTATAAACCATAAATAAATTCTGACGGGTATTAATTTCAGGAAATTAGGAATATGACACCTAGGGAAACAAGCAGTGTTCCTTCAAAATGGTGCATTCCTAAAAACAGGCCCCATCCTCATTATGTACATGACTCCTCACTCTCACAAATGAACCATTGCACATGCGTGTGAGGAACACTCTCTGTTGTAGGCCTCCCTCCTTACTCTCCTCCATCTGGAAGGGATAGGGGATGGGGCCAAACCACATTTGAATAAAGGTACCTTTGAAATGTTCCAGTGTTTCTTGACCTCTCTGCATGTTACACATGGGCACCTGTAGACTGTAACATGGAGCCAGATGGCGCCAGTGAGCGTGGCAGGTTCAGCCGTGCAGAATGGACATGAAAGATGACTGCAACGGCTGGGGTGGGCCTGCTCTCGGCCTCATTCCATCCACTGATGTGCTGAATCCCCCCCCCGCGCCGGGGGGGGGGGGGGGGGCCCCCACTTCACACACTCATCTGCAGGAAGATCTGATTATCCCAACTCCAATTTTTCTCTTTATTTGCCAAAGCAATTTTTTTGTGGATTTTTCTGTGACAATAATCCTCCATAGACGATTATGATCTGAAATTCACAACTTTTTTTCTTTAGGAACAGGGGAATTTGTCTCCTTTCACAATTGCACTTGCCAAGAACAATGTAATTTGCTCTTGATGTGAAATTTGCCCACGGCTGCTGACTGGGATGCTCCTGGGCTCCGTGTCGGTAGAAAATTGTCACTGAATCAAGCTTACAAAGCAATAGGAATGAAGAATCAGTGGCTTTGAGTTGATCACATGGTGTAGACGCACACAGAGATTTGCATGTGATAAGCATCCCCGTCTTTTCCGTGCTTCTACGTGACCGTGGCGCTGTGTTTTCTGACCCTTGTATTTGTCTCTCTTTCTCTCCTTACTCCCTGATTCCTTCTCCACACCCTCTTGGGGTCGCCATGGCGATAACCCCTTCCTCCCACAGTCTTCCCTGGATGTGTCGCGATCAAAGGAGCGAAGTGCCAAAGGCAGGCGTGGGCCATCTTTGCGGCACTGGGCACGGCCAAGAGGGCACACCAAGGTACCAATACCTCTCGTGGACAGTGGTGGTGGGGGGCGGGGCAAGGGGCGTGAGGGGCGGAGCCAGGGACAGGCTGCGGCTCGCGGGAATTTCCTCCCGTCTGATGAGCAGCCAGCGTGCATCAATCAGCTGACGCGAAGAGCCGCCCAGGACCGCGCTCAGCCTGGCTAATTAACGACCCCATGTCAAGCCATGGTGAAATTAAGAGGCTTTCCGGAGCATTTGTGCTGAGTTGGTGTGCTGGTGCCATGGCAGATGGGAGGGGGGGAGTATCGGGATCCTGCACGGCCCAGAAAACGGGGGGGTGCCGTCTTGTTTTTCATTTTAAATATCCCCCCTATGAGAGAGAAGCTTTGCAGTGCTGTTGAGCTGGGAGCAGCATCCATTAGGTCAGTTTGTGCTGGATTAACAATTGCCCCCCCCCCCACACTGCCCTGTCGTGCCTGCACCCCCACACCCTATCCACACCCTACAACTGCAGGTCCACCAGCTGATGAGAGCTGCCAGGAGCGGAACGAAGGACGGTCTGGAGAAAACAAGGATGGCCGTGATGCGCAAAGTGCCTTTCCTGCACAGAAAGGACACCGCCGGTAAATTGGGGGTCTTTGTGCTCTGTGATCTTTGCTTGCCTGCATTCCCTTCAAAGCCTTTTTGAAGACCCCTGTTTGCTTCATAACTGTTCTCCATAGTCAGATTCCATCTCCAGAGAGTTTATTGGTGCCCAGGAAGCAAAGTAAAACATGTTCTCTCCTGCTAACCATCTGTGTCCCAGTTTGAGCTGAGAAAATAATCGGGGGGGGGAAACACTTTAAGAAAGATCCTGAGCAGTTTGTGCTGGAAATGGTGTCATTCGGATCAGCCGGGTCGCCTCTGTTTGATTATAAGGCAGCGCTGTGACTGTCTGTGGCTGTTCGGTGTGAGGGGTAAAAAGATGACAAATGGAGGGAGTTCAGGCGCCGTGTCCAACCCTTCGCACCCCACGACGAGGCAGAATCGGCAGCCATTAGTGCGGAATGATTAGGTACTTTAGAAACTGTTCATAACGTAGCTATTCCCGTGGGGTCTGGGGAACTGGGTCCGTTCTGGGCAGCTGGGACTTAAATTTTCAGGTTCAGATAGTGAGGGACCCCTGGTGCATTTTAACATTCCGGGATTGAAATACGATGCGTGACGGAGCTCGCGCCCGCATTGTGCGTGTGTGCGTGCGTGCGTGTGTGTGTGTGTGTGTGTGTGTGTGTGTGTGCGGGTCTCCCCTGAGTGCGCTGGGAATTCCCTGCTACAAAAAAAAAGCATGTGTCACAGAGCACAGCTGGTGGCAGGATTCTCATAGGTGTGTGTGTTTATATGTGTGTGTCTGTCTGTCTGCCTGCTTGGGGCACTGGCATGAGCCGAGCTGCATCCGTCAACAGAAAGCCATCCAGACGAGCCAAGGTGTGGAGCCCTGTTTCTCAGTGACGCCTTATGTCCGTCTTCCTACTCAGATGAGAAGCTGGAGGACGACTCGGTTTTCCTGGATGTGATGGTGTCCGAGGCGAAGAGCCCACCCCCACGGCTGGGACCCATGCCCGAGGGACTGAGCAGCCAGCAGGTGCCCCCCGATTTCATGGTGCTCCATAGACAGGAGTTAAGGACGGTAAAGGACAGGGCAGCTCTGTGGTGAATCGGAATCTGATCACTAGTCATGTATACATGGTTCTAGTCTCCCTTTAGCTAGTGATGAAATGTAACCTGCTAGTTTAGGAGATCTGAAGATTTACATTCCTAATCTCAAAGGGTAATTCTGTTGTACCATTGAGGGAGGCACTTAAGCTGAGCTTCAACAAAGTACTAATGATTTATTTAAAGGGGCAGGTCACTCTAAAACTGAAAGAAGATATGTTTTAGTGGGACTCGTATTGCTGGGGCACCAGTGTTCCTATATTCTGTGGAATGATACGACTGGTGTGTGGAGTCTGGTAGAAGAAAATAGTCCCTACATTAAACTGCTCACTTCAAAATCTGTGAATTATCGTGAGTAACTGCGTCATGATTTCTGGTAAGAGACGTTGCTGTTGAATATTACTGATACATTATTTTGACCCTTTAATCACCACAGAAAGAATGTCATTCAATCTCATTCTATTCAAGAGACGACTGACATTTCTAGGGTCGATTCTAGGGTAACTCCCAGCAGAACGACCTTGATGGATCGATACCACTAATTCCCATCAAAAGCATCTTTTTTCAGTTTTGGGGTGAACTGCCCCTTTAACTTTCACATGAAATAAAGCCCAGCTTCTCTAAATTGCGGGCCTTTGTTCTCAGGTTCTTCGTCGTCACATCCTGGGCTCCATCGTTCAAAGCGAGAGGAGTTACCTGGAGTCCCTCAGAAGGATCGTTCAGGTAACACCTTAACCACTGGCCTGTAATCTCACAGGAGGTGTATTCGCATAAAACACGTTAAACGCACTCACCTCTAGTCTCACAGGAGGTGTATTCACATAAAACACGTTAAACACACTCACCTGTAATCTCATAGGAGGCTTATTCACATAAAACACGTTAAACACACTCACCTGTAATCTCATAGGAGGCTTATTCACATAAAATACGTTAAACACACTCACCTGTAATCTCACAGGAGAATTATTCATGCAAAAATGTTAAATACACACACCTGTAATCTCACAGGAGAATTATTCATGCAAAAATGTTAAACACGCTCACCGGGAATCCCTTCTGTAACTGATGTTAAACATAAATCACACTTTTGATTTCGGGCACCATGCACTGTACATATTTCTGTGCAGAAGTCAGGCTATTTGTTTTATGAAACTGATGATTTTTGTAAAATCATTACCCTAGAAACCAGTCTCTACCGAATCAGATCAGCTCAGTCAGCAGCTGATGGTGCATAAACTGTATTATCACAGTTGAAATCATGTCCCAGTGAAATTGCATGGGACATGGTGTCCTGTGAACGCCTCTTCTAGACAAGCGCAACAGCCGATTGGACAATGAATGTTTCAAGATTTGACTCATAAACAACTATATATGCACAATTCTGTTCTCAATTAAGTTGTGGCGGAACCAGATTTCTTTAGTATTCTGCAGCTTTTGGTGGGGGGGTGGGGAGATGAAAGAAGTAAATGACTGTCATCTGGTTGGCGTGAATGGCCTTTAGTAGATAAACCAAGTTTATGTACCCAGCACGGCCGTTTATGATGCTGGGAATTATTGGCTTTGAAAGGCTTACATAAAGGAAAGCCGAGGTCTGAAAGTATCCCCCTCGCTAGCTCTGTACCTCTTCTGGGCATTTCGCCTCCTCAGAGGCACATGTGTTAAATCAGTCACAAACCCGCTGTGACCTCATCCGAGACAGTGGGCGTTTAGCATGTTGTGTTGGGCTGTTCTTCATTGTGGTCACATGTGCCACTGGCATACTTTGGTGCTATGGTTTCAGCTTCCATGAGGCGCTGCTTCCTGCGATCTCTCACTTGCTGTCCTTGTATGTTGTCTCCTCAAAAGAATGTATGTTTGCAATGTGCTATTTGCCTCACTTGTACATTGCTTTGGACAAAATATCTACTTAATAAGACAAACGTCAATGTAAATGCTGGTGGTCTTTAAACTGATTATTAAAACACGGTTAGAATAAAAAAAAAAGCCACCTACCGTTTATTAATGTTTAATTTTATCATCAAATTCTCAAATTAGCCTCCCATCCAGTCGCAGTGTCTCCTACATCATGTCCTGTACTTTCTGCTTTAAGTTCTAGCCCAAAACCATTACTGTTTATTCAGGTAGAGGGATATTTGCAATGTTTTTGAAATCGTACTGTCATCATACATTGTGTAAAATGGCCTGGTGTTCTATAGCATGTATATCCTGTTCACATGACCGTGGGTGTATGAGCACGCAGATCCTCCGTGCGACATGGGAGTGTTTCGATACGTGGACCACAATTTAGATCAGAGGATGAGAAAATCCCTGAGATAGAATCAGTGTTTTTGTCTTCTGTTGCCTCAGTCCCTGTTTGGCTTTATCCACTTCGCACCTCCTGGTTTGCTATCCTTTCTATTTTCCTCGCATTGTGGTCCCTGCCCCCTGGCTCATGCCCTTCCCATCTACAGGAGTACCAGAATCCCCTCCAGGAGGCTGAGCCCCAGATCTTGAGCCCCAGAAAAGTGCGGATCATCTTCCACCGGGTGCAGGAGATCCTGCAGTGCCACTCCATGTTTCAGATCGCGCTGGCCTCTCGTGTGGCCGAGTGGGACAACAGCGAGAAGATCGGTGACCTCTTTGTGGCCTCTGTGAGTTTTAGGGGTAGTCGGCAGGGTTGTGGGGTCAGACTTGGCCCGATGCGGCAGAGTGAATACCACACAACTGCACATGAATGATCGGGACTTCAGAGAAGATGCATACGGCTTGGATGAAATGAAAACTTTATAAATCTGTGTTTCTTGAAAACTCCAACTGGTTAGATGGTGTAATGATGCCGACATGAGTAACATCATCAGGCAGGCCTCATCCGTCTTGTCCTCCTGCAGGTTTTACATTTACACCTGTCAATGCTGCAAACTGGTTTCTTAAACACATACAGTGACTGGCGTAATTATGGAACGCAGCCCAAGACAGCAGCCGATGCAGATATCTTGCTGTCTTGTAGGTATATAAATTTGGTCCATCTGGAACATTGCAGTGGTCTGGAGGCCGTGAGGTTCAATTATGGGACCTCCCCCCGCACTGGAGTATCTCTGCGTATTTAATCTAGAGGAATGAGTCACCTGCTGCGACTTGACATGCGAACGAGCCGTCATTTAGTGTTTGAAAGTGCTACATTGGCTGCGTCGATCCCTTCTGTTGCCTGGCTGGATCAATGTCAGGAACAGTGACCTTTACTGAAGTCAGCAGAGGGATTATGAACCTCGCGTTCTGTTTTATAATAATGCCTAATGTTGTCATCACGTCGGTATCAATAATGCTGTTATTGGTGGGCAGTGGTGGCTTAATAATTAGGGAAGCGTGCTTGTAATTAAAAGATTGCAGGTTCGAATCCCCGACCAGCAAGGTACCGCCCCCAAGCACTGCTCCCTGGGCAATGAGTTAGCTGCCCCCTGCTATGTCACATTGTCACATATGGGTTAAATCTAGAGGACACATTTCATTGTTGTGCTGTGGTGTGTTAACAATGACAACTAATCAGTAAATTTTAATTATCAGAGGTGGACATTGTAGTGCATTCTGACAGACATCTACAAATTCAAAGATGAAATTTTTCCTTTGGACATGGTATTTAAAACCATAGCCTACATAGTTTTTGTGTTAAACAAAACATGTTGCCATGGACACAGACTCTTGAAACAGCCACGTTTGTGTATGGACAGATTAATGATTACTGATTATTGTAATGTAAATGTACTGGATTATTCCTCACATGCGAGGGATTCTAAAAGTTTCCTGTCTGGTGTTTCGTGTTTTGTTGCGTCAACAAGGGAGCATCACCGCGCTAGTCATTTTTTGTTTCCAAGCCCCTAATTTTCTCTGGCACCCCCCAATCTGCTGCTGTCAGCACCCCTGGGTGTCTGGCATGTGTGTTTAATCAAAGGGAGGCAAATTAATGTTGGGCTCCTATCTCTCTGGACCCCCTCCCCTCCCCAATGAATTACAGCTACTTCTGGTCTCATGGAGGGTAAACAGATTATGATTTAAGGACCTCAGCCATAAGTTGGCATTTTCCTTCTTGCCTGCGGCTATGTCAAAGTTTCCCACTCCAGGGATGTTTCAGGTTAACCCCTCAAAGCGTGGTGGAGCATCGGTTGCTAGCTTGGGTTGAATGTTGGCATAAATCAGAGGAATGTCACCCCTCACTGGCAGTCACCAGGGAACATTTCTGCGTTACTTCCGCAATACACATCTTCCAGTTGGTTAGGTTGACTTGCTGTGCAGAGGCAATTACGGAGGTGAATTTTTTGCAAATTTCTACAGTTTTTCCATCTCTCGTAGTTCTCCAAATCCATGGTACTGGATGTCTACAGCGAATATGTCAACAACTTTATCCATGCTATGACAATCATCAAGAAAGCCTGCATGACCAAGCCCGCCTTCCTGGCATTTCTGAAGGTGACCTCCGTCCTTGAGTGCGGGCGTGTTTGCACGTCTTTGCATCTGCACGTTCGGCCGGCTGACCTCGTTCCCACCATGTCCACTGTCCTTCAGAAGCAGCAGATCAACAGCATGGACCGCATCACCCTGTATGGCCTGATGGTGAAACCCATCCAGAGATTCCCTCAGTTTATTCTTCTGCTGCAGGTCAGTCACCAGCTGGGTGAGAATGCCAACAATCACCCGTGTAACGATTATTAAATGCTTTTCAGTTGCTGTGTACTTCGCACTCTATACAAAACATTGTAATGTAGTTCAATTCACAGTGTACTGCTTAAGCGCTGCTACGCTGTACTTGTACCCTAGGTGTCACATATATAACCCTGTTTTTAACTGCAAACATAAACATTTTATTCCCTGCATATATTAAATGCCATTGCACACTGTATGTAGCGTACAAATTTCATATATTACAGGCTGATTGACACATACACGTAACTTATAAATCATACATACTGGACTCACGGCGCCATCCTGCACATACCTTGCCGCCGCCCAGGAGACCGGCAGTGCCGGGGAGGGGGGGGGAGGGGATGATGCATGGTGTCTCCTGAAAGCACTGCCATGGTCGTGTGAGGAGTGGCACCTGGCACACTTGAGAGGGTGTGGTGGGGGGGGGGGGGGGGGGGGGGGGGGGGGGGGGGGGGGGGGGGGGGGGGGGGGGGGGGGGGGGGGGGG
>JAODJX010000129.1:21908477-21921926 GCA_026776945.1 Isichthys henryi | reverse complement strand
CCCCCCCCCCCCCCCCCCCCCCCCCCCCCCCCCCCCCCCCCCCCCCCCCCCCCCCCCCCCCCCCCCAAAGAATAAAAACTACTTCAGTTTCAAAGGTAGAAATAAACAATTGAAAATGTTAATTAAATGGCTCAGTGCACTTCCTCCTGTAATTTTGCTTCATTAACATGGTATGAAGGTTAATAATAAAAAAAACATATAATTCAAATTATAATTCCGGCAACGCCAACTGTGGTGGGTGTCCGGTAATTAAACCTTAACGAAACGGCTTCGCTCTGCCTTCCAGCTAACAGAGGGGGAGTGATTGTCTGTCTGAGTCTACATTGTAAATGTGATTTATGACTTTTTCTGGAGCCGTTCGGAAGACGAAACTCACGCTGATTTTGGTTGTTGTTATTTCACTTTACAACCTGCTCCTTGTTCGCTTTCACAAAAAGTCCCGCCATTCCATTCCAATCCATGTCAGCATGCAATCTCTGGCTTTCCAGAAATTAATGATAAGTTAGCTTTGCTAATTTGAGTGTTTTATTGTCAAGCTCTTTACGGTGTCGATTTACCCAAAGTTGTGGAGAAATACGGCAAAACATTATGAGGTTTGACGGGGAAGCTGACAGGAAGTGATGCGATTTCTTTGATGGAGGCCTTGTGATGGAAGCGTAAGAAGTTTCCTCTCTTTTCAGAGGAGCTGTGGGACCCTGCGTCCAGCAGGCGGGTTGAGGTCGGTCTAGAGCCAGTAAAGACCCTTCTGGTGCTGGAGGACTCAATCTGGGCTAGCAGTGCCAACTGGGTGACCACCATCAAGACTGCCAGCTTGGAAACGGAAGTAGGTGAACTCTATACCCCCCCAGCCAGAGTGCCCGCCCCATCTCTCCTCAGCCCTGAATATGTGCCCCCCCTACCCTGAGTGCCCACGCCATCTCTCCTCAGTCCTAAATAACCCCTCCCCCCGAGTTCCTGCCCCATCTCTCCTCAACCCTGAATATCTGCCCTCCCCTCACTGAGTGCCCATGCCATCTCTCCTCAGTCCTGAATACACCCCACCCCCGACAAAGTGCCCCCCCATCCCTTCTCAGCCCTGAATATCTGTCCCCTCCTCACTGAGTGCCCACACCACCCCTCCTCAGCCCTGAATACACCCCACCCCCCACAAAGTAATAATAATAATAATAATAATAATAATAATAATAATAATGCACTGTTACAATGGAGTGTGAGCCCGAGGCCCCACCTTGGCTTCTGCCAGACTTCGGCTCCACAGTCAGTTTTTCCGGCTGTAATTGGAGCTCCTGGGGCCCGGATATCCTGTCCATAGAGGGCCTCCTGGAAGGGGTCACTCCAGTGAGGAATAAGGCAGGTAGAGCAGTGGGGGGGGAGGCATTTGCTTCAATGGTTTTACTGGTCTGGAAAGTGATTTACAGACCCCCGGTCCAAAGACAGCATCACCAGGCGACGGGGGCACGTGATTTTGGTATTGTGGGGGAGGCTGCTTTAAGAAAAAGAAATCAATCCATACGTCGATAAGGTCCTCTGAGTCTTCAGAACGGATAAATGCAAAATAAGAGCGAGGGAAAGACTTCCAGGTTGCACTGGAGATGTCTGCAAAGGCTCTGTTAATTACCCACATGCCCCAGGACTTTTGATAGTATGTGCATCTGCATGACAGCCCCAGAATGGTAATTAATGAAGTCTGACTTGTTAACGATCTGTGCTGCATCAGCACTCAGACTGGTGTCAACGTGCCGCGTCGTATCCCGGTATCTGCCATCAGACTGGTCTGGTGCCGAGCTGGGCCTGTGATTTTAGATGGGTGACGCTCTTCTGCGTGACTTTGAGAACAATACCCATAAAGTTAATAAAGAATCAAACAAACAGTTTGAAAACCTGCATTTATTTGAGAGGATTCAAATTCCCTGTTGTTCTTTTGGGCAGGGCACTCACCCTGCAGCGCTTCCCTTTATTTGCTTATCCCTCCTAACAGTAGAGGGCGATAGCGTGCGGCTCCCATGGGTGAGTCAGACTCTGCCTGAGGGCAGCTTACAGCTCCCCTCCACTGATCCCACACATGTACACACAAGCTGATCCCCATGACAAAATGAGTGTGGAGCTTCAACAGGCTGGGACATTACGGTGGAAGGGCCCATTACTCAAGGCCTTTGTGTAAATCAATCTGTCCCCACATGGAGGCAGACAGGGACAGACAGACCGGCAGGCAGGAAGACATACAGTAGATGGGTGGACAGACAGAGACAGACTAAACTAAACTAATATAGAGACAGGTGCATTAATTGATACAGTGACTGATTTACTGCAGGAAGACCAAACAATCAGACAATACAACAGGGCACACCCCAAACCCCAGTGAACCTGCATGGGACAAGTGGGTATAGAATATGGATGGATGGATGGATGGATGGATGGATGGATGGCATCGATAGTTCTATAAATAGATGGTTCAAAAGACACAGGCAGATCTATAAATAGATACATAGAAATGCACTGATGGATCTCTAGATAGATTAATGGAAAAGCACAGACAGATCTATAAATAAATGGATAGAAAGGAATAGACAGATCTATAAATAGATGGATGGAAAGGCACAGACAGATCTATAAATCGTTGTATAGAAAGGCACTGAAAGATATCTAGATAGATTGATTGAAAGGCACAGACAGATCTATAAATAGATGGATAGAAAGTGACAGACAGATCTATAAATAGATGGATAGAAAGGTACTGACAGATCTCTGGATAGACTGATGGAAAGGCACAGATGCAGATAGATGGGCCTTGCAGTGTGAGGCTCCCTGTTCTTACCCAGCCTGCACTGGTGCTGCGCGTCAGAGCTCTCTCGACAGACCATTACGCCCCAGTGTTTTCCGCCTCATTGGGCCGCGTCCCACCTGCCCTCCGGGCTATGCCTCATTGCTTCCTCGCTGACCCGTCGGGCACACTCTGTGCTTTAAGTTAGCCGCAGGCTGCAGGGAGATGCCGGTGGCGGCCCGTCTTGCGGTGTTCGCTGAGGGGGCCTGGATGCTTGGTGCTGTAAAAGTCCAGGAGTCAGCTGTGGAGCAGGATGGACAGAGAAACACAGCTCAGGAATTTGTCTGAGGGATCTCGCTGGGCTTTTTTTTCCGCTTTCCCTCGTGTCTTCCCACCCTTCTCATGGAATACGCAGAAAACACATTTCTCAAGGATAACTAAACGGCAAAAGAATAACAAGCAACATTTAATCAGCATATCCCTTAGGTCCAGCTTTGGCCTTTTTAAGGTCAGACAAAAGTGGCCGTATGTGAATGAAGCAGCTGCAATTGCTGGTTGGGTGTCGAGGGTGGGGCCTGGATCCGCGGCTAATTGCAGCATTGCGCTGGGAATGTGATGGATTGCTTTCCAGCCTGTTATGAGTGTTGGCTTGATTAGGTGCTGATGTCTGTGTGTGTGTGTGTTTTCTTGTTTCAGGTTTCAAATTTTCGTGAAGTACCACTCAGCTTCTTGAAGGTCCTTTAATGAATTTCTAATCAGCTCCCATAAAGTCTATCCAATTTTACAAGGCTGTTTTTGTAATCTATTTGTAAGCTTGAGTCTGGGTTTGTGTGAGTGAGTGATTGGGGGGGATTTAAATCCATACATTTTCTCCTCCTTCCCATCAACTCGTTCCATGTGGGTAACATCATTTCCCACCGCTCCTGCTTCCGTTCCGCTCCTGCTTTTCACTTGTTGATTCCCGTCTCAGCTCCAATGTTTCCATGGTGACTTAGCTCTCTCACTCTCTCTCTCTCTCAGAGGTTCGAGGCCCACCAGGATCCACAGATGAGCGTCACCCAAATGGTCCGGGCGGGGGGTGGTGTCTGGATGGCCTTCTCTGAGAGTTCCTCCATCCGCCTCTTCCACACAGAGACTCTGGCACTTCTACAGGAGATCAACATCTCCACACCGTCTGCTTTCCTGAGTCCCAGTAAGTATTTTTTAATTGAAAAAAGTGCAGAAAGTAGCTTCTGTCCTCCCCTCGCAAGCTTCCTTATCTATGCATGGCTGGGTGGACTGGGTGTCATGTAAAGGCAGCATCCGGACTTACAGAATGCGATCTGGTTCCTCACTTTAAACAAGCTCTAAGATTTCATGGGGGCCGGATATGTCATTTGAGATGTTGATGGAAGGGCAGGATGGGGAGGATTGGTAATATGTTGGTAACAGAATGGGGGAACTGGGATGAAAACCAAATGGAGGGGATTTGGCATTAGCCTGAGGGGAAAAGTAGCATGGGTATTGGGTACTGAGAAAAGTTGCAACAGGGACAGGGGTGGATGTGTGTTCTGGGGCTGAAAACAAGAATCAGAACCAAGCCTGACAGGTTGGGTTACAAGCCCCAGGTGTGAACAAATTAAGCCTTTTTCTAACTTTGCCCCAACCTTGGGCTTACCTGCACCACCCTGATAAACTACCGGTACCTTCAGTGGTGGCTTAATGGTTAGGGAAGCAGACTTGTAATTACAAGATTGCTGGTTCAAATCCCTCACCACCCCTGAAGTACCCTGAGCAATTGCTCCCTGGGTGCTGAATTAGCTGTGTCACCATGTCACATACTATATGGGTTAAATGCAGAGGACACGTTTCATTGTGGTGCGTCAGCAATGACTACTGATCTCTAAATTCTAATTTATTATACGTGTGTTTGTGCTAATGAGCTAAAATATGCCGCCCCTTAAAAAAAGACCTGAATAAATTGAAACTGTAGTGTTTAAGGGGGATTTGGTGATTAACTGAAACTGTGAGTTTTATAGATGAAAAACATGCAGAAAGATCTTTATGTATCATTTGCACAAAACATTTCTCATCCTGGGATAAATTAATCCTCAACTAAACCGGCTTGGTTTAGCGTCATTGGGATTCGCTCTGTAAATGGCTTCTTCAAGCCTTATTCGTGAACAGCCCTGCTAGAACAGCAAACCCTCTTATGCCACGTGACCCAGAGACGCAGCTTGAGGGTGAAACGGCAGGAAGAGTGAATGAGATGGAAGCAAGAGAAGGGGGGGTCTGGAGTCATCTGGGGAGTTTCAGCAGGTGTGACACTGAGCTCTGTAGTCACGACAAGACTGGAGCTCCCGGAAATGGCCATAGATGAGCGATACACTAAAGACGAGAGCAGGATGTGGCTGTGTTAGTGGAAGGAGCCAACAGCACATCAATGCCTTCAAGCAGCCATGCAGTTGAAGACTAAGTATTCATGATGGGGGGGGGAGGTTGCCATGGAAACGCTCTGCTGTCCCCAGAACAAAGTGTACACCCTTTGTCTCTCCTCCACTTGCCCCTCCCATGTATGCTTTTGTCCCTCTGTCTCCATGCCGCTCCCCATCCTTCCTTCCCCATTGTCCTTCCCTTATTTCGCCCATGATCCCTGCTTTCCGCCCCCTACCATATTAGATCTCCCCGAGACCCCGGAACCCCAGCTGTCTTCCTGCACTCCTGACAGATGAAATATTTATCAGAGCACCCCAGTGTGCTATCTGCTATCGACAGAGAGCCTCACGTACGTGCCTGCATGTGAAAACAGGCACAGAAAGGCCAGGTGTTTATGTCCTGTTCTTCCGCAACATCCGGGGACCAGGGAAACTGAGAGCAGTCACTTCCATTCAACGTCACACATGCAAAAATATCAAAAACGCAGATAACTTTTTTATTTTGGGCCACAAAAACCCAAATTGACAGTCATCGGCCTTGAGAGTAATGTAAAACACGGTAAAGTGGACGAACAGAAGAACATTCTAAAGTCGCGCTGCACGGTGCACACATTTCGCCCAAGTGCACAGAAACACACAAGTGGGGAAAGGATGAAAGCGAGAGGGATCCAATACAGGGGCCTGGAAGCCATTTGTAGAGAGAAAGCTGTAGCAAATGAAGTCTTTTAGACCAGGAAAATCCTGGCTAATTTGATGATTTCAAACCCACTGGCCGTAATCCTTAACGGCACCCCGCATGAATGCCAATGGCATTATTAAACACGGATTGCTGACTGATCCTGGACATTATTCCCAAACCCACGATAAGAAAGAAATTAAAGATCAGCTTTTAATCCCAATCTTAATGTTCCGTGTCCCCCCACCCCCCGCCCAAGCAGATGACAAGCACGCCCCTTAACTCATGAATGTAGAGGATCAGACTCTTTGGGGTCAGTGTAGCTTGGTAGCCAAACCCTTGACATTTAGGAAGTGAAGGCATCAAGCAAATTGCATTGGGTGACACTGTCCTCTTTGTGATTTAGCCAAGTGGGGGGGGGGTGTTCTGCATAGATCAGGACTGGCCCTGGGTGTTACGGCGCAAGATTCTACTAAAACTCTATATGGCAGCAGAAAATAAATTTGGTCAATTCTTGTATATTAAGTAAATGAACATCAAATGGCTGATCTATGAAATGGTCAATAACTACCTACAGTAGCATGCATCTCTTTCACAATAAAAATAGTGAAATATTAAAAGTTGTGTAGTTATGTCACAGAATGCAGCCTGTGTAGCTTATAGGGTGGGTCAGTGCAGAATAGATACACGTATTACCTTAGAACCTTTAACTTATCCCCAGCCTACAGTGATCCCTAGACATCTGGTTAGGTCCTAGGTAACCTAGCACAGTATCATGTAGATAGGTAACCTAGTGCATAACAGAATCATGTAGATATATAGTATATCACATGTACCATATATCACATGTACCGTATATCACATGTACAGTATATTGCATATCCAATATTTTACTTTATATATATACTGGATGCCCAGTATTTTATTGCCTGTTCTATGCGCTGATGGCTTCCTGTCTGCAGCAATGAATCTTGCAGTGCCACTCTGTATTTAACGAGGACTTCCGTATGTGGTTAGCACCGTGGCGTTCCCTGATCAGGCGCCTCCTGACTGGCACAGACCGTCGGCGCATTAATCGATCAGACCCACATTCACAGAGCACAACACGAAACAGCCCACTGCAGGTTCAGAAGCGGATGCTAACGAGGCATGCGGCTGGCATGCGGCACTGTGACGGTGGAGGCTGCAGGACAGAACAGGTGGATAAAAATAATGTTCAGCAAAGCGCTTCTGATGAGCTGCCCGCGGTCAATAATCAAACGGTCCCCTATATTCACTGGCGGCGGAATGGAGGACGTGGGACGATAAATGGCAGTTAGTGTTCTGCTAAATGGTGCTGATCGAGAATGCTGGGAGTGCATTTGTCATGCATGGGGTTTTAATCTCCACAAACAAACCATATTGGCAGAGAGGAATGTGACGTGGAATTCCGCATGGCTTGGCAACAGCAGATGATGGATGAATAGAATTGGGGGTTGGGTTGGCATGTGAGAGGGGAGGAGCCAGAAAGTGGGTGAGGCTAAGTGGGACTCTTGGTTAATTGGTTGATGACCTGCAAGGCTGTGTTTGCAATAGCGGGTGTCTCTGCATCTGCATCCAAACCCACCAAGCACCTCGTTTACACTTTCACCTTTCCTTCCGCAGGGCAGACGGGCGATCGGGTCACGAGCCTGATGGTGTGTCAGGGGCTGCTGTGGGTGGGCACTTCTCTGGGCATCATCATCACGCTGCCCGTGCCCAGACTGGAGGGCATTCCCATCATAAGAGGTGAGCACGCTTCCGGGGCTGGGGGCCTCATCGGTGACCTACACTTGTGTGAAAATAGAGACTAAAATATGAGAGAAATAACAATAATAATAGTAATTTCCAAGGGGTGGTGCGTGAGAATCAGAAGCCTTGATGCTGTACTTTCTAACCCATATTTACCCACGACTGGGCTGAGATCAGACATAATGTAGTCTCAGTTTGCCATGTGACAAGGCTCTGGCTGTTTCAGGGAAGGGTATGACGTCTCTGAACGCCCACTGCGGCCCGGTGAACTTCCTGGTGGCCGCCTCCAGCTCCCTGCCTTCGGAGCTGCTGAGCCGGGACTCCTTCCGAGATGGCCGGGTGGATGACCGGGCCGAGCCCACCGAGGTCATGCTGCGCTACCGCCTGCGCTCCACCTCAGGCCTGCCAGGGAAGCCACTAACTGGCAGGACCTCGGTGGCCATTGCCCAAGACCCATCCCAGGCCCAGTCCCCAGAACATGAGCCAGAGGACGGCACCATCTACGGGCTGAGTGACGACCGCGGGGTCTGGGCACGTAGCCGATTGCCCAGCAGGGACGAGACCCCAAAGGACAGGGTGCTCTCCATAGCAGTTTTCTCTGGTGGGCGGGGCTACCGACGCCTGGGGGAGGAGCCTCCAGAGGGCGCCAGTGAGGCGGCTGAGTGTATGCTCATGGTCTGGCAGTTCCCGCTCGCCTTCTGATTGGATCCTCTTCTCAACTACCTGCCAATCGGTCAGACCCCATGCCGTCCAGCTCCCTCAAAGGTGAGCATGAACTCAGCAGTAGGCCGGGATGCCAATCTGCCCGGACTCCAGCTGCAGATGAACCAGTTGAATGCCAAGCTCCCCATCCAAGCTGTGCCTGACAGTGCTGCTCCAAAAGTCAACTGGTTCCCAGAGCCAACCTCAAGCCCCTTTGCCTGCGATGGTTATGATGGAAATCATGTAGACGTGCCCTTTCTGTGTCTTCTGGAAAACTTTGGATCAAACATCATTACGGCCGAGGGTGTCTTGGTCCTGATTTTCCACTTAATCCCCCATGTAACCACAGAAGGGCCTGTGATGCCGTAAGTTTTTGGAGCTGGAACTAGATGTATGATTGGTCTAGAAAAGCAGACTTATGATAGGTCTAGAAAAACCAGTTATGCACTTTTCAGACCTCAAGCCATAACCTGACATCACAAAGAACTGTGACAGAGGGGGAATGAAACACAAACGAATGGCACAGTTCCGGTTATCTCCCTTTGGGGGCATATGAAGAATGCCTTGATCAAAGGTCACCAGCAGAGGTCACTGTCCTACATCTTGAATGTGAACCAGCCTGTAATCTGAGGCCTTGTTTCTCCTAATTGCAGTCCTTCCACTAATAAGATCTCAGAGAAGCAGAGCCTCTGTTTCAGTGATGACCTGGGTAGCTCAGTGTCTCATTAGACCAAGGTGAGAATTAAATGGCTGAGAATAATATGTGCGATGTTTAAATAAAGCTGGGCTCTAGGAGATCTGAGGAACATCACTTCATGAGAGCTGCTGGAGGAGGAGAAGGAGAGGTTCGTGTCCAGCTTGATGTTAGGCCAGAGGCTTCTCCTCTGCAGGCCTCCCCACACACCACAACGCTCAAGCAAAGAGCATCACCATGCAATTAACCTGTCAGGGCGGCTGTAATTATCAGCAGAGCGACTCGAGTCATCCAGAGGGGGCCTTTGTGTTCTCTCTCACTCCGCAGAGGATCGATCCGAAATCCAGGCTGAAGCGAAACAGAGATTCTCCTCTGCAAGGAGCAAACAGCAGCGCATACTGAACAAAAAGGGGCCTTTTGTAAGTCAAAAGGTTATTGTTAGGGTATTAAATGGCTTTCTTTGGATGCTGTGAAATGACACGTTTGGTTGCTCTTTGGAAGGTACTGTCTCATGCCACACTGACTACATCCACAGAATTGGGTAATTAAAGCCCAGAACTTATTGGACTGGGTCAGTCTGAGAGCCCAGGAGCTGCAGCAGCCCGTGATACTATAGTTATGTATTTTTCCTGTAAATAATTTTTGGTGGTTAATGACTATTATAAATGTCCATGTATGGACCTGTGGGAATGTGGATGTAAAATCATTTTCATGCCATTTGTAACAGCAATTATTGTGTTATTTATCTGTTTATGTTTGATATCTTTGCAGTTCTGGATTGATGATTGTTTATAAGAACAAATAATAATAATAATAATAATATTAAACTACTATTGGCCTGGAAACCAGTGTTCAAGTGACATGAAAGAGAGCAATTTCTTAAACGGCTGACATTAAGATGCAGCAGCTAACCCAAAATGAAGTGTATTAATCAGAATCTGGCTAAAACTGTCCCAAAAGCGTTTCTCACTGGAAAATCTGCCAGCCCCCACTGGTTCCATCTAATTAATAGAGTTCATTAACACCGTCTGCTCCGGACCACTAAACTCCTGTCTGGAAGATAACTTGCAGTGCTAGTAATGTTGTCACACACAACACGTGGAGGCTGTCCCCATGTCAACGTCCTTCCGGAGATTCTTAGCTTGATTGCTTTGGCGGCCGGTGAGGTCCAATAGACACCTCCGGGCAGAAGACGCTTTGCAGTACTTAAGCTAAATTGCTGCCTGGCCTTGATCCCAGCGCTGCACCTGTCTGCCCAGTCGGTTAGCAAATCGATCTCTTCTGCAGTCAAGGAGCTACGTGTCTGTGACCTGGGAGCCGCCGGAGAAAAGGAGGAAGCGGGGGGGAAGCGGACCGTGTCTGCAGGGGAGAGGCGAAGACAGATGGTGCAACACGAGAAAGAACGCAGTACGAACACAGCCCGGTGGGGGGGCTTTAATAAGCCGTGCCAGAATTAAAGGTGTTTATCAGCAATACTCTACTCCCCCCCCCGTGCGGGCTGAGTGTTCCAATGGCCACGGCTGTTTTGCTGCCTTCCCCAGCAGGGGGCCTGAATTTGCAGCCCAGTAATGGGCCGAGTGAATTAGTGACAGTATTAGGGTGTTTAAGTTCCGAGCAACGTTAAGGTGCTTCCTGGTGCAGTTCCGTTTGGGGAGAAGCAATATTGTCCCTTTTTTTAATGTTTCATGTTTATTGCCCCTTAACACCAACCAGTCTCCTCAGTCTTCACTGTATAAAATAAAGTTTGTTGATAGATTTTTTAAAGTATTTTTGCCTACTTTATGCATTAGTCATTTCTTTACCGAGGCACAGCCTTTTAGAAAAACCTAACTGAAAAATGCTTCAGATTATGTGTCATGAAATATGAACCTTAAACCTCCATGCTGGAATATTCCACGCTAAGCACAGTTGTTAACAGTTTGTCATTGTTTTGTTTGATGCTGAGATGATTTTTTTTTTCGTTTGTTCCTCCGTGGTGAGTGTGTGTTTTTTTAAAATGGTGTTGCTCTTTTTCCAGGGGAGGGGGGGGGATTGCAGTGACATAAGCAGTACCTACGTGATCTCACTGTAGCTGGGCATTGCCTGCCGCATAAGCCGGTCCTCCTCATTCCCAGTGGGTCCTCTTTGCCTTGTGCCAGTGGTGCCAATATCGGGGCTGAAAAATTCTCCCTCCTGCCTGCCTGGAATATAAAAGCTGTACTTCTCCACCTGAAAAGCTCCCTCCATCTCAAGAGAGCCTTGTATGTGTGCTAGGCCTCCCCATCTCTCCCCGCAGACACTCATTCGCCTTTCTCCCCAGTCCCTGTATCCCAGTGGGACCTCCCCAGCATCGTTCAGCTGCAGCCCCTGTCTGTAAAAATCTCCTCCGACTGATCCGATTCCAACAATCCCGAGAAGCAGGGCTGGCTCTGTGGGGTCGTGTTCTCGCCCAATTCTGATCGCCAGATGGTCAGTGCGGTCTAACAAACGAAACCGCGCGTTCTACCACTGCTAAAGATTAGCATTTTAAAGCCTTGCGGCGCTGATCCGGAAACACAGACAGCCTTCTGCGCTTTATCTTAAGCTCTAAACGGATGAAGATGGACGAACAGGAGTTCATCTGCGTGCCATGGAGTCCAAGGTACACTCACCGCCGCACCCAGCGGTAGCTAACCGCTGTGACATGAGAAGACAATGTATTAACGCGATTGTGTGGGTCTGTGCGGATGCGGTTTCCTCAGCACATACATCGAAACGGCTCGGCGAGCAAAGAAAATAAACACCCGGCAGTATCATTCAAGCCGGGCGCACGGAAACATTCATCTCCCAAGTAATTTCAGGCAGATGTTGGATTCGTCCACGGCGGGTCAGGATTAGGGGATGGTCCAGCCGTCATTGTAATTCCTTCACCAAAATAAGAGATAAAATTATGAATGGTCTCCCATAGCGACAGTCCCAATCTGCCAATGCACAAAAAAACCCGGGGTGGAAGATTTCACGATGGCTTCACATTCACCGAAAGGCCTGTGCACCCCCAGCACCTCCGCCTGCGTACTCTCTGCTCTTCGGTGTAGCTTCCACTAATCGGTACAATAAAAACTCCCACAGCCTCGTGAAGTCCTGGCGGTCAATGGCAGCTTAAAACTTCCAACAGACTATGCTGAAGACAGGCAAGGTATCGCTTAAGACTGGGTAACACTTCTGCCCAAGTGCAAACCTTTTAAGGATACAGCATGAACAGAACAGCTGTATAACTTTACATTTCAATCATGTCAACTTGACTGAAGGGAAAAAAAGAAACACCTTGTTAATTATTTTAGACCAGCAGGTGGCACAGTGGTTAAGGAAATGGGTGCTGAGGTAAGAAACTGCTACTGTGCCCTTAACCAAAGCACTTAACCTGACAACGGAACAGTCATTTAGTTTCTTTGAAATACTTCAGACTGGGAATATAATACAATTTTAATAACACTTTCACCCCATTTCATAATATATTACTTTATTTTTGTGTATTTTGAGTGACCGTGCATCAAGCATGTACCTTGCTGAAAGACAGTCGGTCTACTTGTGTACTGAGGTAGCTTCTCTGATCCCAACATGACGACCTTAACCCCCTACCCAGCCCTAACCTTAACCATAAGTAGCCAAACAAAATTCAATACTTCTGGCATTTTTATTTTTTTCAGTGTAGTCACAGATTTTTTTTTTTTATATAAAATTGAGATTATCCAAATGGAGACCTGAAAAATGTCCCCAAAAGTAAGGAAGTTTCAGCTTTTACTGCACTTTGGGGACATTTTGGCCCCCAAATGTGATCTTTGTACACATATATCATACATAGACCCCCCCCCCACACATACACAGTGCTGGGGCCAATTTGATCCTATAATTCCGAATGTGTGACGTCACGGTCAAGCTACCTCCCCGTTCAGTAATGCTGGTTTAGGCTGGTTGATATTGTTGCCTCTCCATGGCGCCTTATTAACTGCCCCGTTTGCGAGCTGCAGTAGCACCACCCGTGTAGCTTTCAGTAACATGCAGAGATAGCAGGGCTCAGATTTGGATGGTCGCTTTGCATCATAGGACTGATTCGTCCACGACCTGGCGTTACCCGTTAGCAAGGTCTCACACAAACACACACACACACACACACCCTCATGCGTGGCTTCACCACCACATGAGCACAAACTTCTGTCTGCGTCCTTCCTTCCTTTGACCTCCCTGGTACTTTATTTTACGTGGAGACTTGAGGTCTCAGTGGAGCAACCTTCGATTCATGCGCCTTCTGGTGTTGATTCCGCACGAGGACCCCTCTCCAGGGGAGATTAAATCCCCTTTTATGTCGCGCAGTGAATCAAGTGACTTTTATGCCAACGTTTTACCCGTTATTCAAACAAAACAAGAGCGTTAGCATTCAGGTCCAGTCAATCTAGGCTGCCCAAGCACCCACCCC
>JAODJX010000129.1:21869701-21882076 GCA_026776945.1 Isichthys henryi | reverse complement strand
CCCCCCACATTTCTCTGACCCCCCTCCCCCCAGGCAGCAGGGTAGACTGGATAGGTTGGGAGGAGCTCTGCCGAGACACAAAATTCATTTTCCCAGGATCTGCCAATCTGCCAGAGCGCAGAAAACACTTCCTCCCTTCTCTTGTCCCAACAGGGCTCCTCTTGGTGGGGTGTCTGCGAATTAAATGACCTCCGCATGCCACCCCCCTCCCCCAGTCCACCTGAAGAATGATACCTTATCTCATCACTTCTTACAAATGTATATTTATGTATAAACCAAATATATTTACTATTTAATTATAAAGCCATATGAATATAAATTTTATTTACTGGCCTTTTTATCCTGAGTCAGACAGTTAGCGAGGAATTATAACCTAAAGGCACTTCAGGTGTGCCTGTAAAACGCAGATATAAACACAGACACAATGGCATCCAGTTGTAATATTCCCACCCCCTTACCAGTAAGAGTAAGACCAATGGTTTCAGCCACTCATGTTGATCCGTTTTCTGTACATGAACCACAAGTGCAGCCCCGATCCACGCCGACGTCACGTTTTCTGCCGATACTGACACATTATCTGCTGTGTCAGTTATTTTCTGCAGCTCAGAGTAAATTTCTAAAGCGCTTCCACCCAGCCGGGAAAACGCCATGGTATGTCGAACACTGTCTGAATGCAAAGTAAACAAATAAATCAACAAAGGAACAGGCAAGTAAAACCTGCAGACAGAACCTGTACTGGTCTGTGAAACTGGTTTCACCCCAAAGATCCATCCATCCATTTTCCAAACCGCTTATACTACTACTGGGTTGCGTGGGGTCCGAAGCCTATCCCGGAAGCAATGGGCACAAGGCAGGGAACAACTGTGGGGGGAAACCGGAGTACCCGGAGGAAACCCCATGACGACATGGGGAGAACATGCAAACTCCGCACACATGTGACCCAAGCGGAGACTCAAACCCGGGTCCCAGAGGTGTGAGGCAACAGTGCTAACCACTGCACCACCATGCTGCCCCTCCCGCAAACATCCTATTTTATTAATTTTTTTTGCATAACCAAAAATTTTTGATTTAAAAACAACAAGGCATGAAAGTACAACTGTCAGCCGGGAAGTAAATGAATAAAAACTTTTAATAAGGAATTCATTTTATTTTATGCCTTGTGTTTTGTGTGTGTTGGGAATTATTTATATATAGTGCAACGAATGTAAGCTAATACCAATGAAAACCAAAAGAGATTTTGCTCTGTCTAAACAGCGACAATAGCTAAAGAGGGGGCTTATTTCCTAAAGGGGGGCTGTCGCATTGTCAGGAGAATCCTGTGGCTCATTTGTTTATTTAAGTACAATACTTCCCCACTGGCAAGAAAATTGTACTGGTACTCTTAGGATTTGAAATAATAAAAACACCTTTTTATACAGCCCACCTGTACTAAAAAAGTGTTATGAAAACAGAGAGCATTGTGGGTACGAGATCAAAGACGACCTAAACAGAGAGGATTTTGGGTACGAGACCAAAGACGACCTAAACAGAGAGCACTGTGGGTACGACACCAAAGACGACCTAAACAGAGAGCACTGTGGGTACGACACCAAAGACGACCTAAACAGAGAGCATTGTGGGTACGAGGCCAAAGACGACCTAAACAGCGAGCATTATGGGTAGGAGACCAAAGACAACCTAAACAGAGAGCATTGTGGGTACGAGACCAAAGACGACCTAAACAGAGAGCATTGTGGGTACGAGGCCAAAGACGACCTAAACAGAGAGCATTGTGGGTACGAGGCCAAAGACGACCTAAACAGAGAGCATTGTGGGTATGAGACCAAAGACGACCTAAACAGAGAGGACTTACATAGATATGCTTTAGACCAACAACCTGGCATTTGGTCTCAAAATGACACCACTTACTGCTAAAAAAACAAAAATGTACCTAATTGAGTACTATTAGCGTGAGGATAATCAACAGGAAAATTCAGTCAGGAAAGGTGATGACAGGTTTTATGTGATGTTAAGAAAATGGTCTTAAATTAAACTCATATGAAGGTGTTATTCAAATTACTGCAACTGTGTTTGACAGAGATTATCTTCAGCTACATACATCTTTGAGTATCAGTTCTGTGAGTCAAACAGAGGGATTTTTTTTCCAAAATTGTTTAATTAAATCCCTGTGGTTAGTCATTAAAATGAACGCTTACTGAGACCCAGTCACAGATTATGTATGAAATGCTAAAAAGCTGACAAGTGTTTCCATTCAAAAGTTATTAACTTTAAGCACCCAATTACCATGACCAAATTGTGAGCTCTCTGATTTGGTCAGACTCCATTGTTTTCAAAAAAATGGTGGATTAGGTCCTATTTGACCATGACGCAGGTTATGTCCATGTAGAAATGTTTGAATGTTTGTCTATTTGAAAGTTAAGCTGGAGTATAGGAAAAGATGATGAGACATCTTATGGGTATTTTCATTTATAAGGGTTAGTTGAAATCCATAAACATTCCCTAATCTCTTACCCTGTTTCAGAATCAGAATCAGGTTCATCGACCAAGAATGTGCTTACGCGCACACACACACAGACACAAACACACACACACAGACAGACACACACACACAGGAATTGTCTCTGAATGTCAATGGCTCTCACACTTGCAATACAGACATGTGCAGAGAGGGGTGGTGGGGGGCCTGCTCGAGTACCTGCTCATTTTGCCAGAACTCTTTAATGTGAACTTGTGCGTGAGCTTTAAAGGTACTGAGTGCATGACCCTGATACAGGACGATTAAGACAACAACAGTCCTATCGATTTTTATTGCTATATACCATGTGAATGCGTGTTTGATGAATGTATAAAAACTGCAGGAGTGCATCCATCCATCCATCCATCCATCCATTCCCTGTAACCACTTGGCACAAGGCAGGGAACAACCCAGGATGGGGCACCAACCCATCACAGACACCTACGGGCAACTTGGTAACTCCAATTTACCCCAACATATTTTAGGATTATGTGGGATACCAGAGGACACGTCGAAACCCAGGTGGAGACTCAAACCCTGGTCCCAGAGGTGTGAGGCAAAAATGCTAACCACCATGCCACCCCTGCCTGTCAGGAGTAAATGATATGTATGAAATTGGTCAATATGTACAAAACAATCTCAATAAATAACAGTGTGTGGTAATGGGGGAGGGGCATAAGTGGGACCTGAGCCAAAATTGGGGGACACCCGGGATACGATGCCAGCCTAAGGTGGGGCTCGAACATCCATAGACTACCAGCAATTTAGAGAAGGCATTTCTACCCGCATGTCTTTGCACCCTGGAAGGAAACTCGACATGATATGAGGAGAACATGTGAGACAGAATCTCAGGACGGGAGTGGGACTCGAACCCCCAGCTTCATTTAACGACAACATTTTGACATATATTAACCACCACAAACCGTGTTTGGGTTGTATAATTCACTTCTCAGTTAAACTCTTGAAATAAATATCAAGTTAAACTTTATAATTCAGAATAGATAATCCTGTAACGCAGCAGTGATATTCTGTCGGAAAAATTGTTCTAGGAAAAAGTGATGAAAGCACAAAAATACAGAAATGACAAAATGGGCTACTATTTAAAGATCCAGGTGAGGTTTGTTTCAAAGTTTAATTAAAATTCTTGAACAGATCTGGTTAACAGGAATGTTTTTCATAACTTTATCTGTGTGTGAGGCTGATTTCCCAGAATGCTGTGCACGTCTTGTACAGTTCGATTGCTGTCATGGTATTAAAGAGGAGGCCTCTGGAATGCTTGCACATAATTAAAAAGGAAACAATGTCACAGGAACACGAGATGTTAAGTGGGACAAGGTGATTCTCTGTATCTTATAAGCACCTCCTCATTGTCAAATTCTCACCCTATGAGATTTACATCCTCAGCCTTGCATTCTCGACATTCAGGTGAGGATTCAATTAATGTACCAGCTCCCTGTCCATGAATTCGAATGCAAGTAAGCAGGTCATTGTTTTTAAATAATCCCTCATATGCATTACCCCATCCGGCCTGCCAGGGGGAGCCCCACTCATGGGGGGTTTTCTTGCCCCACTGAAACTGGTAGAAAACTGAATTCTGCCATAGAAACATGAAAATGATCCACTCTTGGTTCTGTATTTTATTATTTTTCAATTCATTATTATTATTTTTTTTACCCACCCACGTTGGAAACGTGCTGAATTGTGATAAAGTATGGGGCACTTCCTGTCGGCTTAGCATTCGCTGCACGTCCCGCGGCTCTGTGTTGGGACTCTGGAATGCACACCTACAGCATTTTATTAATCCATAAGACAGGGGAAAAAAATTAAATATCTGAGAAATCCCAGCCTACTGGGATTTTATTGATGCTGGCCCAAAGATGTCACTTTGCAAGTGTCAACAAGCTGCTTCGGAAAACAAAGTAAAATTTCTGTGTCCATTTTCCCTTGTGGTAGGCACTGTTTTTCTATTTTACCTTCACTGTTTACTCTCGTGGCTAACTCTGGAGCTGGATTTATCGCATACTGTCAGTCTGACAGGAGACCTCTGACTGCTGGCGTCCATGCAGCATCCTGATTGGCTGAGTGAGCTCTGTGGTGTTTGTTATGCTGCAGGCAAACGGGCAGGCCACTGGCTTATGAGCTGGCAACAGTAGATTTCTTATTACTTTCTCTTTTGTGGTGAATTCGTGAAGATCTGAGACCTTTGATAATTGAAGACCCCCCCATGCAAAAATGGTGCAATTTATGCCCTAAGGGTTCAGCTCATGTGCCCATCCTGTGAGTTCTACCCTCTCCCTTTGGAGGGCGATGCCTGTGACATCTCTGGCTTAATCTCCAATGATAAACTCCTAATTAAGAGAAGCTGTGTCTGGATAAAGCACTCTTAGGTGACTTTCACACTGCCTGTCTGGATAAAGCACTCTTAGGTGACTTTCACACTGCCTGTCTGGATAAAACGCTCTTAGGTGAATTTCACACTGCCTGTCTGGATAAAGCACTCTTAGGTGACTTTCACACTGCCTGTCTGGATAAAACACTCTTAGGTGACTTTCACACTGCCTGCCTGGATAAAACACTCTTAGGTGAATTTCACACTGCCTGCCTGGATAAAACACTCTTAGGTGAATTTCACACTGCCTGTTATTAGGACACATTAGTGCACAAATATATTGTTTACTCTGTCCTGCTTCAGACCCAGAAATGACCAAGGCGTCATCAGTGTACATAAAATACAGCAGCTAATAATGACATCTAAATGATTATTACAGGGGCAGAAGGGGAATAATAAAATAAATATGTAAATAAACAAATCCGTAGGGGGAAAAAGGCATCAAAGCAATCCATGAAAAACCAAAAGAAATTTGCATATTATGCAAATGCTGTGGTATCCTGATATGCTTAATTGGAATCATTGTTGCTTAAATGATAACCACAGGGCAGCGAAGAAATTACTTTGCGACAATTGGTCTTGACTTGGAGTGTAAAGACCTAGAAATTCGTTTATAAGATTTTACAGATTTGACACGCAGAAGTCACTAAAGGCAATACGGGTTAAAATGATTTTTTTTGGTCTTAATCCAATCAATCACAGAGAGATTATATCAATCTAAAGGATGAAAAAAAACATTCAATGTATTCATCTGTTTTTTTCATTACTGTGCTTTAGGTTTCACAACAGGCTTGTAGCACCAAAGCCATTTGCAGAAAACACATGCGGTCTGATGTGTTTTCTGCATGAGCAGGGAGATGCCTTTGATGTCTGTTTGCCTTCATTCTGGAATATAACCACTGATGAACATGTGCTGTTTCCCAGAAAAGGAATTGTCCTGGCTGCGACAGTATAGAATGAACTTCAGTGTCATTGAAATGAACGAGTGTGTTATCTTTGGACTGAACTTTGTCCTGATAACATTGATTTACAGAAAACTAAATCCCAGCTTTAAATTGCTCAGTCATCTTGAGAAATCGATTGCACAGCGATCGATACTATAGAGTACTCTTCCCTTGCCACCACGGTACATCTGACACCACTTGGTTAATCATTGCTGACTTTCTGGATCAGACCACAAACCCACGAAGTGTTTACTAGCTGTTTTTTTCTGTTTAAATCCTCACATTTATAGTTTACAAATCATTACGGCTTAGGGTCCTGTTTCTAAGGACTGATGCCAGCATTTTGACGGAAAGATTTAAATTGCAAGTTCTGGAATTCCCCATTTTAAGACCCGACGACTTTGTCTCACACCAACAAACCTGCAAAAATCCAGCCTGCCGAGCTCCAACTAGAACGTAGCGTCTAGGCTGCATGTCACGTTTAAAGCGTTTCAAGGACAGATAGGGGATCCTGCGAGAATGACTTAAATCCCCGAAGCAGCCATCTCAGAGGCCCCCGTCCCGCGACTTAAAGCTGACACAAAGGAGAATAGTACTGGATGAGTCCCTCGCCATGACAAACATATATTTGCTTTTAATCTTCTTACTCAGTCCAGAACTGGCCTTTTTAGGACAGATGCAAAGAATTTAAATAGCATTCAACTGAGAAATAATTATCTCAGTCTGCCTGTCCCTCAGTGACCAACATCCATCGTTCGCAACACTAACACTGGTTGGGTGAGCAATAATGAAAAAAAGACAAGGAAATGACTGAAAACCTTGACCATAAAGTGATGAACTTTGGCTGGCTTAATGCTGTCTAGGTTGGACCGATCCCCCCGGTCAGTGAAAGCGAAGTAATTACCATCGAGTTGAGGAGACTAACATGAGACCTGAGAAATTATGAAGATTCATGTCTCTATTGCGGCCACTGGGAAGGCATGGAGTTATTCTGTGAGACCTTTCTACAGCTCTTCTGAGGAAAGTATAGCTCCCTGGGGTGTCTGAGACCTACTTCACAAAGGCTTTGTTGTACTGATTGATTTGCAGTTAATATGATGGTACCGCATTCCGAAGCAATACTATTTATGTACAAACGATCAGGTGAGGAAGATGTTATCCAGTGAGCTGGGTGATAGTGGAATATCTAGGAATCTGAAGAATCTTTTTAAACCTGAAATTATGGCGTAGGCCTACAGAAAACAATGATAGCACCTCCGGGACTTTAAATCTTTTGCCACTTTAGCCACCAAAACTTCAGAACAAAGGTTACAGCCCTTGTATAGTTTTGTTCCCAAAGGTACAATCAACATTAATGTACCTCCAATGGTACAAAAATGTTCCCGAGTCCATTTCTGTGTTCTCTACTTGGACTAGTGACCCCCGATTACCACAAGAACTGTTTTAGTTCTCTCCCCTTATTCAGACGGGCTTAGAACTGCCTAAGGAAGCTGAAACATGGACTGAAACTCTGACTAACTGACTCAAGAAAGGGTGGGGACCGGTGAGTTTTGCTATTTCGGGGCCCCCTACCAGCAGATCTTCCCTCAGGCACTGCTGTTTCCATGGTGTCACTCTCGATTACCGAGGTGTCCTTCGAGCATGGCGGGAGGGTCATCCTAAAGCCCTTTCTGAAGTCATCTCAGGTACATGAATGCATCCTGATGCCACCTGCTATCCCAAGGCTGTCTCTTTGGAAGGCCACGTCCAAGGCAACAGTAGCAGCTCCTCCATTTGCATCTGATTAGCAAACCTATAACTGCTAAGCGGGGCAACTCAGGAAAAGCAGAAGACTTTGAGTGTTTCTCAGTATGCATACGTAACCATACTTGTGTTGTTGCTGCATACCCAGAACACTAGATTTAACACTAGACTTAAAGTCATCTTCCATTGCTGAAGACCAGTTCCGATATTCAAGAACAGAAGTACAGAGGATGGTAAAAATCCCTGGATGTCGTTCTTACCCCGTCCCAAATATCAAGGATACAATGGTTGCATCCTTGCTAAATGAGACCAATCCCATGATTTATTGCACCCCAAGCTAATTGTTAGAAGGCAAGTTAGCAAGATTGTTTTTGTCTAGACCACAAGTATTCTTCTTGTTCTTGGTATTGAGAAATACCATTAGTCTTGTAAGTCTGCTTTTCTGTTCCAACAAGACAGCAAACACACACACACACACGCACACACACACATACACACACACACACAGTTGACTGGGACGGCCTCATTATCAAGCGGTGTTTTCACATTCACTTCTGGATAATGTTGCCAGCACTGGCCAGACCTTACCCTCTGGCTGTCCATGCTAGCTTCGTTCCTGAACCCCCGGGCTGTGCTACAACCCCTAGGTAACCATGTCCATAGCCGGAAGGGGCACTGTGTGGCTTTGTGGGTTATCATTCTGTGCCAGTATCCAGAAGGTTACCGGGTCAAATCCCATAGCTTGTAGGCTAATCACTGTCGGGTCCTTGAGCAAGGCCCTTAACCCCAAACATCAGACATATGACCCTGCACTCTGACCTGAGGCTTTACTCTCTCTTACATACTTTCATCTTATAGAACAGCATGATGGAATATGTGAAAATGCACTTGTGCTTATTAATGAGTTATATTTAGAGAGATAAGATACAGCAATGGTTCTCAAACGTGCTGGACGAAGTACTATTTTGGATCAAGCCAATGCAACCAAGTGCCAGTTACATGGGAGAAAAAAATTACAATAACCTGAATCTGTAATGAATTACCATGGTATTCTCACATACCACCTGGGGGTGCTCTGGGTACCACAGTTTCATGTTTCCCCGCATAAACCACTGTTTCGTTCCTTTTCTGTCTCCTAACTGGCACCCGTATAAAAAGGGGTACTCCGGTCGGTCCCAAGCATTCCAGATAGGTTCCCATAATGCCAGAAGTGCAGAGTTTCAGGTCTGCACACCTGCTATTGCTTCCAGGAATTCAAGATACATGTAACTATCCACACAGCCTTTGTGCTGAAACGTTGCCTTCAATTGCAGTTCTCTTAAAAACATACAATCTCTCCACACAGCGTTAGCCATCTTTCATCGGACTGCATAATAATATTACTTTCATGATTATAAATCACCATGTTTATGATTGACGGTACATCTGTATCATTATCATTATTATTCTCCGGTCTCAGCCATCATTGTGGGCCACAGGGGGCTTCGACAGCTGAACCTGACTGCTGTGCGCTTGTGCATTTTGGTTTATTTTTCCGGCGTTTCGTATAAGCGCAGCACACCAGGAAGCGTCAGATGAATGTTTGCCACCATGATTGATGCTGACGCGTGAGGGCAGCCGTCTGTGAGGTGACAGCGCTCGCAAGGAGAGCAGCTCCCCGTCCCGAGTCCGGCTCACCTTGCGAAAATGATGACAGTGATGTCATTATTATTTTTATTTTTGGTGTGCCGCCCACTCGGCCATCTGCGAGCCTGTGATGCATTCGCAAACAGGTCTGGCCTCTTCCTTCTCACCCCTACTGTGGTACTTCCTCTAACTACTGCCTGTCTGTTCAGCTAAGGGGTGTCATCCCTCCTCATCTGCGGTCTGTCAAGTAAGCTAACTTGCGTCTCTGTATGACTGAGAAGCCACTAGTCCTCAGTGTGGGTTTGGATAGGGGTACACAGTGGACTGCCGACCGGGGAGACCTGGGCGGGGCTGTTCGGGCTTGGGCTCACTCATCTCCAGACTGACCCACATATCCATCAGTGCACTCGCATGCATGCTGGTACCACATGGGGAAGGGAGCAGAACCTGGGCGACTGAGCCAGAGCGGTCACAATTAGGCACTTACAGCATGGGTGCTCATCTTTAGATTAACATTCTATCAGCATTTTACAAAGCACACCATTGTGCAATGCTGTATCATACAATGGACTTGTCATTATCTATCTTTAATATTTTCCTTCCCCCTTGTCTACTTTCCAAGTGCCTGAAGATGTGTTTGCATTTAATTAATCAGTTTTACTTGCAATATAGTGGCAGAAAGCCTACACCTGCCAAAGACTTAAATAATAACCATTTTTACATTTTATTGCAAAGCATTTTCATTAATATTATCTTTGTAACGCCATGGATGTGTTAACTTGCTCTTTATTTGTCGAAATAAAAAAAAATTAAACAGTGGTCTCACATCACCTGATTTCTAATTGAGAAATGAAATCAGCCTGCATGTGCAAACATTTTCTCATTATACGTAAGATACCAGGAAACACTTTTTCAGATAAGCTGGGCTGAAATTCAGAAAGTTGCTAATACTACAATAAATATGATATTTCAGCTACAGTACAAGCCTAATGACACAAAGTCAGTGAATTAGCAAATTTGATCTATATTATCCTGTATAGGGTTACAATTCTACCTCTGCACTCATTTATACAACCAGATATAAAAATTTCACAGAGGTTTAACTTAGCCGGCTTGGGACTTCAGGTTTGTTAATGTTGTAGCAACCCTTTGGTGCTGTGGCCTAGAATTCAGCAGTGTGTTCCAAGCAGAGCCACCTGTCATCATAACAATGCAGGCTTTGATAACGTAACGAGCAGATGTGAGTCATGAGGCGACTCCCGGTCCTCGTTACACAAATTAGCCTAGCACATCTGGGCAGAATCTGATGCAGGATGGGCTCAGATCACAGCAGATTACCAGCTCGCTTGTGTACAGGTGTCTAGCCCCTACATAATTTAAACAGAGCTTCTAGAATGTTGAGGTGTTACAGAGCAAGGAAAACTAATCTTGTCTCACTTACACTGCAACAAAAGAACAGGCAGTATTTACTTTTGTTCTCTCTCCATTTATACTCCATGATGCATATAAATGTTTGGTTTGACTGGAGAAGATTAGAAATTTAAAAATATGAAAAAAATAAATGAATACATAGCTTCAGCAGAATATTCTCTACGGGAGGTATTGTATCGTGTAGCTCGGGATTTGAGAAAGCAGTCAGGACAATAACTGTGTTTGGGGTTCTTAAGTTGCGCAAATTTTATTAAATAAAACTGAAATGTTTCTCTCTTTAAGCACTTTAAGCATGGTTACAAAAATATGTAAGACTAATGAATGTGGTTCATTGTTGCAAACAAAGACCATACAAAACAAGTGAAAAACCAGTAACACTTTACTTGAAACCACAAATATTACAGTATTATATTATTACTTATGTATTAATTAACCACAAATTAAGTCTTAGTTACAGACTGATCCCATGTTAATTCATGAATTATGACACTTGTTTTATCTCAAGCACTTGCTATATTTCTTAGTATTTCTGTTAATTCTGTAGATCTTTGTGAACCACTGAAGGAACAAATAATGAATAAAAAGTGAAATACTGATCTCATGTTTCTTCATCATTAATGAATAATGACGCATCTTTTATCGGAAGCAATTACTCTATTTGTTACTTTATCTCGTTCTTTATCATGTTCAAGTTTATAGTGATATTTTTTTCTGTACGTGTTTGAAAAATAAATGAATAAATCGAGGGTGTAAAAACGAAAACAAAAAAAGTAACTATATCTGTTAATTCTGTAAACCTTTGTGAAACTACTTCAGTCACCCCTGAAGAAACTAGCAACGAATAACCAATGACATACTAATCTTATTTTGTTCATCATTAATGAATCGTGACGCACGTTGCGTCTGTATTATTTTGTTCATACTGTAGCTTGTACTTCAGTGGTAACGGAGTTAGTACTATTTGCCTCATCAAGTAAAGTGTTACTCAAAAATCTCATCCATAGACGACTTCAAAGTAAGAGAAAGTGGTACCTTCTTGTCCATCAGAAATCACTTACCACCCTTAATTAAAGGTTCACTTTAATTACAGTCACTGTTTAACAAAAGATGACTTGTTTGCTTTTATACAAAAATAACGTACAAAGTGTTAGTATCAGAATAGGTAGTCCACAATGTGTGGCTATACGTTTAGCTAAATAAATCCAAACCATCCTGAAATAAAAACCGTGAGAACTCAAAATGCACAGCTGCATTCAATAGACATAAAGTGTATTCGATAATATAAATCAAAATTAATTCACATAATCAGAAAAATATAACTTCCCGCACGCATCAGCCAGCCGCGCGCCACGCAGCCACGCCATACCCCATAGGCCAGAAAACCCGCCATATCCACAGAACGTGTCATTGTGTGCAAACTCTTAAAGCGACAGTACCCCCTTTTCCCCTTGTGTATTGAATGGTACAACTCTGCAGTAATGTAAAGAGAGCTTATCTTGTGCAAAAATTGCTATTTAATTTTTTTTCTGTGAATGAAGCAGAAATTAACCTATCAAATTCTCTACTTGTTTAAGTGACCACTTGAATATAAACCCATCCATCCATCCATCTATCCATCCATCCATCCATCCATCATCTTCCGCTTAATCTGAGGTCGGGTCGCGGGGGCAGCAGTCTCAGCAGGGAGGCCCAGACTTCCCTCTCCCCGGCCACTTCATCCAGCTCCT
>JAODJX010000129.1:21834379-21846697 GCA_026776945.1 Isichthys henryi | reverse complement strand
CAGACTCCTCACAGACAGAATGGGGAGAACATGTAGACCACACACACAGCATGAGGAGAACATGCAGACTCCACACAGACAGCATGAGGAGAACATGCAGACTCCTCACAGACAGAATGGGGGGAACATGTAGACCACACACACAGCATGAGGAGAACATGCAGACTCCTCACACACAGAGCAGAGGCTAGTTTTGAATCCCTAGTCCTGGAGTCCTTAGGCAGCAGTGCGACTCACTGAGTCACCAGTGGGGGCCATTTAAACAGCCCTTATGACTTACAGTTGCAATCCACCAGATTTCCTTCATTAAACACTTTGTGGTCTAGATTAGTGTTGGTCAGACAGATGGAAGTGTTAGTTACCTAAAATGTTCTCTTTTACCACAGTGCAAGGAGAGCTGACCCAAGTACAAGAGTAAAGACTCAAAAACCACTGGTATGAATGCAGCAGCCAGAAATGTCATAAAAGCCATTGTTTGTGTTATACCGTGGTAATAAAAATGCACCATAAAACATATGCTACCATAAAACATGCAACGTGTAGAGTTTCATAAAGAAGGCATGGGTTTTTAAGTTGCAGAGGACAAGAATGATGAGTCTCAAATTTTAGCTGTGGGGTGAAGTTTTAGAAAGCAAATTTCTCTGAAGAATATGTGGGATTACAAAGTTCCTAAGTGGAAAGGAGAAACATCACCAGAGACCCAAGTCTGAATACAGACAGAACAGCACTAGCACTGAGGACCAGGGCTTGCTGGAGTGCTCCAGATTCTCATCAGACTTTTACTTTCATCTTTTCTTCTGCTGGTCTCCACCACTGCAGGGCTTCGGCTGATACCTGGAGGTTAAACAGTGGCTCTAGGAAACTGAAGGATTACCGTCTCTGATCATCATCTCAGGGTGTATCTGCAGCCCGGAGAAGCTCTCCGTGGTGAAATGGAAGGTTGGTTCATTTTGAATTATACAGTACTATAATCGAGGGTTCTATCGTGTTCTTTAGTTCTGATTGTTTAAAAGGCAGCCGTTAGACCAGGCCTTGCTCACCCGCTTGCTTGCTGTGTTCTGAATTCTCTGTATCCTGCTGGTCGTGCTCAAGGCGAGAAAACTGCTCGGCCTGGAAACACAAAGGCTATGGCGATCCCAGCCTGTGACCTTGTGCAAGCTTTCCTGACCAAAGCAGAGACGATGTTTGGAATGAAATACATATAGATGGAGGGCAGCCTACGGTGGTATTCAACACCAGCTCATGTATTTTTGTGCCATTCATTCGAGCAAAAGCTCTTCCAAGGCTAATTAGCTAAAACTTTGGTTGCAACAATACTTATTAGATATAGCAGGTCGCAAAGACCAGGACGAGGAAGCCTTGGTATGGGGAATCAGTCAATAAAGAGTATTAGGCCACTGAGTAACATCTCCCTGCGACCCAGTAGGATAAGCGGTTTGGAAAATGGATGGATGGATGAGTAACATCTTTTGTCTGTTGAATGTGATCCACTTTGTAAAGAAACTCTTTGCTTTTGTGAATAAATTACAGATAAAACATAAGGTGAACTGAGTTTCTTGACTTGTCCTTGTCCTTGATATTAGGACCTCAGTATACTCACATGTATGTGTTTTTTTTCTGGGCAAGCTGATGTGAAATTTGCTCTTATGAAAGAGAGGCTCTAGCTTCAAGTGTAGCTTTGTCAAGGAGCTTTGCCTGATCCCCGATGGCTCTTCATGTTTAGAAGTTAGGGCAGCTCCATGACAGCCCAACCACCCTCAAAGCCTTCCCGCTGGACTCCCTGTGCTACAGCAAAGACGTAGCCATGGATGGCAGCAGAATATTGGCGTTCCTGGAGGCTCAGCCTTCCATCTTGTGCAAACAGATGGACCTTGGATAAACTCGGGTGGTGAATATGTAAGTTTCTGCCTCATGTCAATACATTCGTAATATACTGTCCTACAGTAATCTTCAGAATAGAATGAACTTTGCAGGCTAGCACACACACACACACACACACACACACACACATATATACACGTGTTTATATTCATGTCTTTGTGGGGACACTCCATTCATTTCTATCGGAGAAACCAAGAATGGCAACCTTACCCCCCACTCAGCCTTAATCTTAACCATACGTACGCAAACAAAATATGAGACTTTTGTCATTTTTCCTTTTTTGATTGCATTCACAGATATTTGTGGGGACCTAAAAAACGTTTCCCACAACGTCAAAATAACAGGCTTTTATCATATTGTAGGGGAAATGTGGTCCATTGGAAACAATTCAGCCAAAGCATTTTGAAGGTACTGGACATTATGGTGTCCAGCTGTGTATGGCTTGGCCAAAAAAGCCTGTTTAACAATATTAACTAACAATACTAGTGTGATTCAGCCATAAAGCACCAAGGAATTACTTCTAATTGCATATCACTGTTATGCTGCAAAATTATAATGACGGCCAACCTTTACAATGGGGGAGAAACGCGACAACAAGGTGGCCAGGTTTTATTTACAAGCACATCTGCGGTCACACGTCCCCCCACCTTCTATGTTCTATTTAAATAAGCAGGCAGTGGAGTTTTTAAAAGCCCCGCTATAAAAACATGACTTCACCTAGGCTGCATGAAATAGGCTGACCTTTTTAAACTAAGCGTGTCTTTCAGCAGAAGAGGTTGGGGTGATCCTGTGGGTGTGAGCAGGTCTCAGACAAAGCTCACTGTGAATCTCTCGGTAATATCTTTTAAAAGATGTATAGCAGGCAGCTGTCAAAATATATCCGTTAGTGAAAAGATAATAGCTTCATTATTCTGCAGTATATGTCTTACAGAAGCTGCTTCTGCTCAGTTGAGACTCTGCCCACGTCCGGGCTCCTTTCTCACCAGCCACGAAAACGGAACGGCGGCCATCCATCACATGAGGAAGTGGAGCGTGCTTCAAACGCTCGTCAACCTTTAGCAGGACCAGTGAAGACACAGCAAGTCACCATTCGGCCGTACACCATGTTCTGCTCGTCTAAGGTACTTGGTAAATGTTTATATACTCATTATTTGATTCTATTTTTTTAAAAAGTATGCCGAACAGCGAACATCTCCAGCTCCTCTGTTTGTAAGAGTCACCCGGGTGTGCGAAGGTGTCACAGACAGCTTTTAATATGCTGAGTGCAAACAAGGCAGATAGGACACACGATGATGAACAAAACATAAAATAAAATGCCTTTTGTCGCACTCGCCGTGATGAGCTTAGATCAGTGAAAATAATTTCTGTTTACTTCTAAAAGAGAGACAGGTGCCATGGCTCAGTCGCGTAAGTCAGTCAAACCACGTAAATGATAAAATATTAGGCTGGTTAAATTAATGTTCGGAGGTTAGGCTGAGGGTGTCAAACTACTGATCGAATGAAACAAGCATCTCTATCTGTCCAGGACACAACTTTTAAAAGGGGGAAACAGCTGCAATATAATTGCATTCCACCAAAGTGTCACAAAATACATCAAAATATATTCTAGATACCCTAATTGTAAGAGTATAAAAGTAAATATACAAAAAATAGCAACCTCACAATGTATTAAAGTAAATGAACATTCTTTTGCATTTAAACGTACATTTCACAGATTTCCATTCTGCATTGGACTGTTTGATCTGTTTCTGCATCAGCGCAATGATTCAACCGACCCAGCGTGAGAGCGAGAGCCTCTCACTGCTTGTTAAGGAACGATACAAAGGTGAAACTAGACAAACGATCAAATATTCTGAAGTGTCTATATCCCAAATACTCATGCGAACACTCAGATAAAGGCGAATCAAACTACAGTATGAGGAAAAAGTATTACGAACACAAGAAACAAAGAAAGATATATTGTCATACAGTAATCTTCACAATGGAATGAACTTTGCGGGCTAACACACACACACACACACACACACACACATACTGTATATACACATGTTTGTATTTATGTCTTTGTGGGGACACTCTATTCATTTCTATCGGAGAAACCCTAATCCCAAGAATGGCAACCTTACCCCCTACCCAGCCTTAATCTTAACCATAAGTACGCAAACAAAATATGAGACTTTTGGCATTTTTACTTTTTTGATTGCATTCACGGATACAAGGTTGGTAATCGAAATTACCGATCCAACTCTTTGTGAAGCTCACTGCTTACTTTAGTTAACTTCAGCAGATAGGTTACGGCGAGTTGGTAAAAGGCACTTTATCCTACCAAAAACTAACAAATACAGTACTTTTAAAGGCAAATGTTAAAACTTGAATTTTTTGCAACAATCAATAGAAACACTCACAAACCTCACAAATTACAAATATTAATTGGTATTTAAAATGCATATTGTAATTACATGTATCAGAAATACTGTCCACCCCGGGCAAATGTTTTGCAATCTTTTGTGTGAAATACAAGGTGTTGCTTCTGCTCAGCTCCTTTCAGCTGAATGTATGATCTCCACTGTGTCATGTAAGGAGAGTGAGCCGAAGTCACATCACCTAGTATGCTGCAGTGATAGGGCTACCAATACAATTTCAACTTTTTAAAACTTCCTTATAGGTTGTGTTCCGTTGGATTAAGCAGACAGCAGGTATGAAACTGGACAGACTAAATAGCGTTACAAACTGCATGCAGCTGAATCCACAGTTAACAACCAGTGGCATCACCCATTAACAGCTTCCACGGTTGGAGATGCCGGATCGATACGCAACAGATGTGCCTGCTATTGATGGAGAGGACAGCTTGACAGAGGGACACAAAGAGCGGTAGCTTCAGGTGCAGTGCTTAACTCTGAGGGTCTGGAGCTCAAAATGCAGAGACCTACTGCGGTCACCATTACACGAGGAGCCCCAGTACACTCATTGTGAATGACGTCTCACACACAAATCAGTTATTAAAAATGATAATGCGCTTTTAATTACTTAAACACGTAACAGTGCAGTATTTTCTATCGACACCTGTTAGTTACATCAAATTGTAAAACAGATTTGCCCTATTAGATTAGTTTAATGGTCCAGAAGGTAACCTCATCTATTTTAGTGGCCAAAAAGTGGATTCTTCTGCGAATTGAGGTAGATGTACAGGGGCTGCTCTACTTACGAACTTTCAGACATACGAACAAAGAGGACTGTAAGTCTAAATTGTGTTCATTTGGGCTCCCGTTTCCTGCAATATCAATTTTTTTTTCTACGCACCAATTCTGTCTAGTACGACTTCTGGCCGCTACTCCCACCGTGTACCAGTGTAGCGTGCCTACTTCCAGAATCATAGTTCTTTGTACTTGCTTATACTCTTAAAAATGATATTGAATAACAACTTACGAACATTTCAAGTTACGAACCCGTTCGTAAGTAGAGGAGTGTCTGTATTTCAAAATATGAAATGTGAATCACACTTCTCTATCTGGCAGTCTGAGGAATGAGTCTGGGTTTGGCGGATGACAGAAGAATGCTACCTGCCTGATTGAATTGTACTAAGTGTAAAGTTTAGTGGACAGGGGATTATGGTGTGGGGTTGTTTTTCAGGGGTTCGACCCCTTAGTTCCAGGAACTCTTAATGCTGCAGCATTCACAGCCATGATGGTCAATTTCATGCTCCCAACTTTGTGGGAACTGTTTGAGGATGGTCCCTTCCCATTCCAACATGACTGCGCACCAGTGAAAAAAACAAGGTCGTTAAGGACATGGATGAGCGAGTCTGGTGTGGAGGAACTTGACTGGCCTGCACAGAGCCCTGATCTCAACCCCACAGAAAACCTTTGGGATGAATTAGAGTGGAGACTGCGAGCCAGAACTTCACGTAAAACATTAGTGCCTGATGGATGAATCTTCTGGATGAATGGGCAAAAATTCCCACATACACACTCCAAAATCTTGTGGAAAGCCTTCTCAGAAGAGTGGCAACTGTTATAGCTGCAAAGGTGGGACCAACTTCATATTGATAAATATGGGTTAAGAATGTGATGTCATAAAAATTCCCTCTGGGTGTAATGGCCAGGTGTCCCAGTACTTTTGTTCATACAACGTAGGTAAATTAAAGGAAGGTTATAATGGTGACAACAGTAGCTATGGATCAATGAAACTTTCTTCTTTAAATGTACTGCTAATGTTGCAATGCTTCCACCCAAAACCTAGAATGACAAAATGCAACATCAGCATGCCTGGTTTTTAATGTGAAGTCAAGTGTGTAAGCTGGCGATACTGTGTCCAACAAGGAATATGAGCAAAGATTTGAAGTAAACATCCTGACCCGAATTGTTGCAGAGTTACATTTGAAGTATCGTTTTTGTATCATTATGTCACACGCACAACATTTTCAAGAGGCCCAGAGGGATTCTGGGTCTGATGTAACCCTTATTTTTATGACCTACAATGGTATATAGTGGTACAATGATTAAAGGCACAGATTCCCACAAGCACCCCTCAGCTGAACTGAGACTGGCCCTGAATAACCATATAAATGAATAAGATCTCTTTTGGGTAAAAATTTGGCCAAACAAATCAAGACAAACAGCACAATCTATTTATGAGTTGTCTCTTGCTCCTTATGCAGGTGCCAGCTAGATCTCATTTGAAACCACTGAACTCTTAAAAGCTTAATCCATCAGACAGCACGATTAGAATTTTATTAAGGACAAATTTAGATGTTACACTGTGAAAATGTTTCTGGACTTTTGTTTTAAATTGCTCTTAAAATCAAGTAATGGTGTCTTGCATGGTCTATTTTTGATCGCGGCATGAATGTATAAACATCCGTATCAAATTCATAAAATCATATTGTAGTAGGATTCTGAGCAGGCATAATGAAATGATAAACTTCCGGAAGTGAGTCAAATACAAGTTTTAAAAATGATGAGACAAAAAGATTCAAGGAGGCGACGTGCAAAAAAAAGGGGTCTTGTTTCCCCACAGCAGCAGCCAGGCTACTGATCTGCTGGAGAAAGTATGAATGAGTAACATACAGGAACCACCTTTATGCTCAAACATTAGAGCTCAGGACCCAAAAGTCATCAACAGCTCAGCACCAGTCAAATGTTTGGATACACCTACCCTTAGAAAGGTTCATTTATACTATTCTGTACATTTTAGAATAATTATAATTTGGTTAATTATAATCAAAATTATGTGAGAACATATATGAACACTGTACTGACCAAAAAAGATTGTTGGGACGCTGAAGGTTGCTGGTTTAAATCCTGCAATGGCGGAGGGATTCCCACCATTGGGCCTTTGAACGAGGCCCTTAACCCCAATTGCTACAGAGACTGGCTGACCCTAGCGGAGGTCTGAAATTTCCTGTATCACCCAGCAAATGTCTTGTACTGTAGGAGTTGTGGTATGAATCAGCGATTCATCGCACGAGAAGCCGAGGGTGGCGGACTTTCCACTTCTTTTCGTGATGCTTCTTCTCTAGATTAGGAAATAACTGGTTATTAGTTAAATGGTTGTAAATGCCTGTAATTATTTTATTCCTGCATCCTCCCTGAGTAAACCCGAATACACAAGTTAATATTCATTAACCTTATGAGACCGACCATCATTACAGAATAACTACTGTATGCACTAATATCTGTCACCATTTCTTTTGTCTGCTTCAAAGCCCAGCTAAAAACTATTCCGGCTGGTTGTCTTGATTACAGTTATGCATTTCTCCGACAATGCTGCAGACTTAAATCAGTTTATATTAAAGCTAATTGCCACTCTGTCTAATTTCTGAGTCAACAGAGGTCAAGTGCACTTTTAAGCAGCACAAGTCAGACGTTCTCACTATATCCTTGATCATGCGTAGCTTGTCTGTTTCATCTGTTTGTTCAGAATCTAATATTTCAAGCTACTGGTTTCCATAGATGACTGTGTTGGGTGAATGACTAAATCACCATAACAATAGTCATCTGATCATCAGTTTGTGATTCCACCCTTTGTGAAAGTTATTAACATTTTATTAATTTTGAGGGAAATTATTTTAAATAGTGATCAAGAGAATTGGGAAATTAAAAACATATGCAAATAAAAGTTAATTACTTGGCTGGGGGATGTAAATTTATGGTTACATGATCCAGTTATTAACATCAGAGCAATTATTTAAAAATTAGCGTTAAAACATCCCTGATGTATACGATGTAACTGAAAAGTCAGAGCTTGACCTGTCTATTGGATAGAGACAGGATGATGTACAGTCCAGGTGAAACTATCAGATTAACACAGGTGGAAAATATGAAAGCTTTATGAACAGGTGCAGACAGACGGTACAGACCTGAGCAGACCCTTAGTCTCATCTGGAAAGAATCGTGGTTCAGACGAAAGGCGGCATGGCAATGAAGAACATGGCTCACGTGATCTGATTGGCTCCCATCAAGCAGGACCCACCTGTTTCACCTGGAAAGAAATATGTGTCACAAAGCCACAGGAGAGACCAAGCTGGAGATTAAATGGTCGATAAGGAGAAGCACAAGACTCGGCACCTGCCGTCAACTCAGAGCAGCTACTATCAATCCCAGAAGAAAAATCGTTTTAAACGCACAGGAATGGAAAGTCATACTGATATTCCCTGTCTGCTCCCTCTTCAGGGATATACAATGTCACACACTTTCTTAAGAATGAAATATATAATCTACTTTTAAAAAGCACTTTCCCCCCAAATCTGTCCCAAAAGAATGGTGGTCATGGAATGACACAGCATTCGTGAATTCATGATCCGCCCCTCAAAGCGTCAGAATGGGAGATAAATCACCATCTTCATGGTAGGCCATGTTTGAACACATGGTCCACCACGCCAAGTCGAGGTAATTTTTTTCTTTTTTGGCCACGCAGTGATTAATCACAACCATGTGTTATTCCTCTATGCATCGCTGAAGACTAATGAATTGCCTTAGTACTTCATTCCTTCTGGTTTCACTTTATTAATTACAGTTAACTTGACCTATTCAGCAGATGACTGTCTTGTTTTTTCCATGTTCTCCAGATTTCTGCTATACCAGGAAACCTTCTCCTCCATCTTGAAGGTGAGGAAAGTCCGGGATGGCATTTTCTTTTGCCCTAAATCCAAACCTTCTGACCACCACAGGTCCGTACAGTCTGAAGGTCTGAAGACATAGTCTTGAGCTCCTGGCAGTACAAATCCCACGGATTCATCTCGTCCATTCTGGGGAATATCAGGTGGAAAATTCGCTGCAACGACGCCTTCAGAGCAAAGTTCTGACTGACACAGCAGGCTGAGTGACTGGTTTTTAAGAATCAGGCTTGTTCAGCTGGCAATCTGAATTCGCAGCATGGAGACTTAATAAAAACAAGGCTGGTTTCTGATTTGCCTGGGAAGAGCAAAAATTTGAGAGTAGAGAGTAAATAGGACAGATGAGATTGTTGGAGGTAATGGCCCAGTAGATGCATGTATGGTACCTCGTAGAGGGATGGAAAGGATTTGTGGCATTGATATCATGAATACAGCATCCCAGTGATGACATTTATCACATGCCTCCAGATACGAGAAGTATGAATAAGAACAGGAACCTTTTGCTGGCAATACTTTCCCCTCAATATTACAAAGGCATAGAGGCAGAAGGTTTTAATCCGCAGTGGAGACCTGGAAATCTTTTCCAACCTCAAACCATATTATTTTTTGCGTTGCATCTGAGATCCTTAATCTACGTCTCCGAACCAGCACCAATATCTGCTGTGCCCCTCCAGGGCCTTTTTGCTTGACCTTACCAATAGCAATGGACTTTAAGCCCCTCCCTCTCTTACACCACAGAAATTCTGCAGTCAGCCTTCCAAAGTGCGTGAACCACCGCCGCCTGGCTTCTGTATCTCTTCTGTATGTCACTTTCTCTTCCTGTTCCATTTATTAAATGAAAAAAAAAAAAAAAAAATCTGTGCCCTTAATTATACCGTTTTATTGCTTTACAGATGAGTTGTTTTACGGGACAGGTGAACAAAGTGTTTTAGGGCTTGGAAGCTCTGCCGGTTTGGGACTCTGGGACACCAAGACCGAAAGTTTAAGATAAGCCTCCTAGACCGCAACATGATGAATCCAGTAAAGCAATTTCTGCTTCTAACCTGCAGCAGGGTAAAAAAGACACCCTTTGACAATTACCAAAGTCTGTTAGCTATAATCACACGAGTATTTTTAACCGGGGATGACTGTGAAATCCTCTCTGATGCTAAAGACAGTTCCAAGGTCTGTGTTTTTCTCAGTGGGGCAGTGAACACCTATTTTCACATGTGGAAAAAGCTCCAGGACATGAGTGATCGAATGATTGGCTGTAGAAAAAAATAGAGTATTATGGGTAAACCATTTTCATGATGGCACATACACTATATGGGCAAAAATATTGGGACACACCTCTCCAATGATTGAATTCAGGTGTTTGATTCAGACCCATTGTCACAGGGCTCAAGCACCTGTCTATGCAGTCAGTCTTACAAACATTCGTGAAAGAATGGGTCCTTCTGAAGAGCTCAGGGAATTCAAGCATGGTACTGTCGTAGGATGCCCCCTTTACAATAAGTCAGTTCGTGAAATTTCTTCCCTGCCAGATATTCCACGGTCAACTGCAAGTGGTATTACTGAAAAGTAAAAGTGTTTAGTAAGAGCAGAAACTCAGCCACGCAGTAGGAGACCGCATAAAGTAATAGAGTGGGGTCGCTGAGTGCTGAGGTGCTTAATGTGTAAAAGTCTCCTACGCTTTGTTTACTCAGTAACTGCAGAGTTACAAAATGTCCTCTGACATTAACCCCAGCACAACATCTGTGCACCTGTGTACTCTCATGGAATGGGCTTCCATAACCAAGCAGCTGTATGCAAACCTCATATCGCCAAGCGCAATGCCAAGTGTCAGATCAGATGAAGTGGTGTAAAGCACACTGCCACTGGACTCTGGAGCAGTGGAAACGTGTTCTGTGGCGTGACGAAACGTGCTTGTCTATCTGGCAATCTGATGGATGAGTCTGCCAAACCCAGACACAAGGAGAACATTACCTGCCTGACTGCATTGTGCCAACTGTAATGTTTGGTGGAGGAGGGATAATGGTATGGGGCTGTTTTTCAGGCGAGGCCCCTTAGTTCCAGTGAAGGGAACTCTTAATGTTTCAGCATGCCAAGACATTTTGGACAATTCTATGCTTCCGACTTTATGAGAACAGTTTGGGGAAGGAAGGACCTTTTCTGTTCCAGCATGACTGTGTCCCAGTGCACAAAGCAAGGTCCATAAAGACATGGTTGGGTGAGTTTGGTGTGGAAGAACTTGATTGGTCCACACAGAACCCTGACCTCAACCCCATGGAACATCTTTGGGATAAATAGGTGTGTGAGTGTGCCCTGTGGCGGGTTGGCTCTCCATCCTGGGTCGTTCTCTGCCCTGTGGCGGGTTGGCTCCCCATCCTGGGTCGTTCTCTGCCCTGTGGCGGGTTGGCGCCCCATCCTGGGTCGTTCTCTGCCCTGTGGCGGGTTGGCGCCCCATCCTGGGTCGTTCTCTGCCTTGCGCCCATAGGCTCTGGACCCCTGTGACCCTGAATAGGATAAGCAGTTTCAGAAAAAGGATAGATGGAATCATGGTTAAAAAAAAAAAAGTTCAACAACAACAAGTAGGGGAGGGACCAGCTTAGGGGCTGCAAACCTAAATGCCCAAGAAGCCACGGTGGGACAATAGACCAGAAGGTGATGATCTATGGCTGCGAATGGGAGAACAGGGCTGAAGTAATTCATGGTTCACAAGCAACTACTTTCTTATCAATCGGCTTCATCAGTTTCTCTTAGTGAAGAGAGAGTCATGGTTTAATTTGCAGTAAAGTAAAGCGATTTTCATGGGTGGCATGTCAGAGGAAGGCTTCAGCTTCAGTAAGCAGGTTTTCTTTTTCTTCACCTGTAGAATGAATTGTTTGGATGTTTCTTTTTATGGACTACAGCTCAGCGACATGACCTCATTATCAACTTCCGGACCGGCTCCAGTCGTACTTCCAGAACTTGTCAAGGACGACTCAGTCTAGAGGCTCATTCTGTCCGGCGGGAAACGTAACCATTCTGTTGTTAATCCCCCGCCCCCCCCGCAGCAGTTCGGAGTTTTCGTTAACATGCAGTCACAATGTTTTTTTTCCCTGTACACTCACTCTAACCTTAAAATATGACAGTTAATGCTGCCGTTTGCTGCAATACATCAAGTTTTTGATTTTATATGTAGTTACGGGGGGCGGCATGGTGGTGCAGTGGTTAGCACTGTTGCCTCACATCCCTGGGACCCGGGTTCGAGTCTCCGCCTGCGTTACATGAGTGCGGAGTTTGCATGTTCTCCCCATGTCGTCGTGGGGTTTCCTCCGGGTACTCCGGTTTCCCCCCACAGT
>JAODJX010000129.1:21791002-21823496 GCA_026776945.1 Isichthys henryi | reverse complement strand
TGTGACCCAGGCGGAGACTCGAACCCGGGTCCCAGAGGTGTGAGGCAACAGTGCTAACCACTGCACCACCATGCTGCACCTGGAAAACAACTTAATTATAATATACACCATAAATCAAATCGAAAATACTTATTTCTTCAAAAACTTTTGAACCCTTGAAATGGGGGAGGGGGGTAAGTATAAAACATGGTTACAATTCCTGCACAGTTCACCCAATATAGCTGTTCATACTGTAGCTGTAAAGTAAAGCTAACAATCTGCACTATAAGGACAAATTGATTGATTCATTTCAAATGCATTGTGATGGTCTAAAATAACAAAACTTGTTTTACTGTCCAAGTACTTACAGGCCGCACTGTATATTGTACAAGTAGCGATCAATAAATTACGGCTCCAATGTGTAAAACAAACAAACAAACAAACAAACAAACAAACAAAAACAACAAACAAAAAACAGAAATGCGATTAAACCTGAAATTAACCTCTAACGATGTTTTGGATCGCAGTACTGTTGGAAACCACCTCAACATTGCACTGCTCTTAACAGGTGTGTTTCAGGTATTCCAGTTCCCTCCCAGAGACCCCTTACAAATTGGGAACTCTAAAAACGCCCTTACTGGACAGTTTGCACGACCTGAATTTTAGCCCAGGGTATTGTGGTGTAACCCCAGGGATCAGTGCAGGATTGCCGTAGTCCTGCCTACATAAACGTTTCCTGAAACACACAGAACAGAACGACACAGGAACTTAGAGGTGAGGAGCAAGTTTGCTTACATAGTTTTTTTTTTGGGCTGGTCAGAGATGAGAGAAGAAGGCAAAGGGGGGAACATATAGGACAAAAATACCACAACCAAAGATACTGCTTCACAGACCAATGCCACTACTGACCAAGGGCATTAAAACACTTGGGATTTGTGTGAAAACGGTTTCCCACTTGGTGGGATCAAAATGTAACAGAACATACTAATATATACACTTCAGAGAATGGATGGTCGGTGAAATCAATCAATACCAATAACCGTGGTCACCTGACACAGCGGCCACCCTGCCCATCTTCATGATTACCTTCTCTATCGACGTTTCACTTTTTATATCATTTCTATCCCATTTGCCTCAGCTAAGTACCCAGACAGCCGCTGTGGACCCTCATTCATAGTCATGTCACGCCGACTGTATTTTTTATGCTCACAATGTTTATCGTAGGTTAAGGCATCAGGGGTGGTGGCGGTGGCAGCCTCCAAGCAGACCCTGCACTACTGCTCCATCTCCCTGTGGTATCCACACGTCACAGCCGTGGCCAATTTCACATCTTTTATTTAATATTCTTTCAGCTGTGTGGTATTTGAAGTGCTCTAATATGACTAACATTTAAAGCTGCCCATGAAGGCACAGTAGGAGCTAATGTTTCACAAAAGAAATGATGGCACCAGCTTCTGTACGTCTGTATGCACTGAAAGCTGATTTATACTTCTGCGTCGAGCCCCCTGTGTAGCAACTGCGTAGGACAATGCGTACCTCCCCAGAAAAGCAACTGACCCCCAATCTGACCCCTACAATTCCAACTGGCGCGGACCCCAGGAACACTGATGCAAAAGCATAAATTGTTTTAAATGGCATAGCCTACAATATGGGCTATATCTATTAATTGGTTTAAATGACATAGCTTACAATGTGAAATACATATATTAATTGGTTTAAATGACATAGCCTACCATGTGGGCTACATGTATAAATGGCTGTAAATGCTATAGCCTATCGCTATTGTTACAGCATAAGATTGAAGCAGAAATATAAATTAGCCTTAATGTCACATAATGCTAATTCATACAAGAAGCTCCTGCCGTGAAAACTTGTTGAGTGATAGGCTTTTCCTCTTTTGCCACCAAACAGTACAGCAATGAGATGAATGGGATGCCACATACATTATTAAAAAAGAAACCATACACATTTCATTCAAAGCCGACTTAGTGCAGTTCACTTGTCATTCAGTGGGTTTAAACACAGTTTTGAAACTGAGTTTGGCAGCTAGCAGCTGAGAAGCATAAGAAGGGAAAGGTGGGCGGAGCAGCGGTTAAGGATTCTGACCTGCTTTCTGAGGGTTTCTGATTCCTAGGAGGGGACCTACTGTTGAAGCTTTGAGTGAGAGAATGGTCCAAAGTCAACTGGCTGCCTAACCCCTCTGGGCATGCTTGCGAAAAGCAAGGTGTAAACTGTGTTCAAGGTCAAAGCCAAAGTCCATCAATTAGTCAGGTCTCCTTTCCGGCTTGTGTCGGGTGGCAGACTGAAGGCTGCACCCACAACATCACTTGTTTGTAAGTCGCACCCATGATACATCTCACACATTCATGGGACTGAACCAGCACTCCCTGCCCCAGGCACCATCCAGACATGTGGGATGGAAAGCAGAGAACATGGGTGGTCAGAACATGCAGAAACACATTAGTGGACCAGCACAGTAGACCAAAATGGCATGTGCAGAAGGACCGAGCAAAGCTATAGTTACAGTCCGTTAAGTATTCAGTCACTGGGAAGCTAAAATGTCTTCGGTCGAGATTAAAGGACAAAATCTGGCAAATTATTTCAGAATATTAGGGCCCTGCAGCAAAAGTCTTAACTGTCAACTGTTACTTCATTTATATGTGGATTGGTAAGTGGGGCATAGGCTCCAGGCCACTCCACAATTATGACGAGGCCAATCAGATAGAAGAATGGATTCATGTCTGGTAACTAACTATTCATTCCGAGTTTGGAAGGAATGCAAAAGAGCCATGGATGGAAATGAAATATTCTGGAATGAATCAGTGTTTCATTAAAGGAGATCTAGGTCATGGATAGGTCCTGCAATGAATCCACAGATTAGAACTTCCAGTGGGAGCGCTAAAGCATTGTTAGTTGGTGAATTACAGTGGACTGAATAGAGCTACCATGTCAACTGGCTCAAGCAGTGGATAGAGCCCATAGAGCCCACTCCAGTCTGCCTGGGGAGTCCCGAGAGCCAGCAGCTTTTGAGATGGTTGACATCAGAGAACATCTCATTTCCCACTAGTGCCAGGAGGCAATGGAACAGCTGGACCATACTAGCATGTGTTCTTTGCCTCTGGCCAGACCTTCATCTGTATCTGCATCTGCCTGATGTAAATGTCATCTCCATCATGATATTTACGTCATGCAGCGATGGCCATACTGGGCCCCCGAGGCATGATCCGAGGCCATTGAGGAGGTCTGGCGGATGTTGCCGGTGGGAGTAATCATGGAGAACCAAAGCCCTTAGCCCAACCCAATTGTCATGGGCTCCGAACTAGACATCAACCTTCACGTTTGTAGTAATTTTTTGTAAGTTGAATGAGAAGTCTGCTGACCACCATACGCCCAGCCCCGATGAGCTGATACAAAGGCAAACTGAGCTCATCACCACCCTGGATCTCACTGATTCTGACAACCTGGGCCATTTTCAGTATCCCCAGGGGACACTTGCAAGTACCCGGTTCTACACTTTGGGCTGCAAGGGGTTATGAGATGCAGGACACAGATGCAACCCCAGCAATGTCAGCCTAACACTACAGGAGGCACATTACCTGCAATATTGAATCAGGAACAGCCTCCTGAAACTGCAAGAGAAAAAAGTTGCCACTGTGAGACTAATAACAAAAACTATATAGGTATGTGCCTTCCTGGGGCTGGTGGAGAAAAAAAACAGACCTCAGGGTAGAAGGAAGCCCTTGCCATCAAATGGCCAGTAGCTGAGCTTGAGTAATATATGACCTGGACAACAGACTCCAACATGTGGATAGCCAGATGGTCCCTCTCTCTGTAAGATTACTCTTTCCAGCTACTCTTTGCAGGTCAGCATGCTTTTTGATTTGGCCCCCACCAGTGCAATACAGAAGCTCTAGGAGGGGACTGTCAAAGGCATCCATGGGACAAACATACACTGGCTGTTTCGAACCGTGGAGAGGAGGCTGTTCACTAGCAGCAGCATCTCCAACCGCAGCCACCTGTCCAGACGTGAGGCCACCTCCATGATTACACACGGCTGGATGTGGCTAGATTCCTACAGCATTCGTTTTCTTCATTCACAGACACACTGCTGAGACTCATCCTACTCTCATCTCCCTGTTTTCTTTAGATGCACAGAGTGAAGACGCCAGCAGTCGTCTCAGCAAGTCCCAGGATTCCCACACTGCCTCGTCCAACCCCGAGTGCAACTGCCGTCCCCCATTCACCTTCCCCAGCTCCTGATTTTATCTGGGCAGTTTATATATTTTTTTCCAATAAAATTACAAAATTCAGGGTATGTGTCCCTAACCCTACCACTGTCCATATACAGTAGGTATATCTATATGTCTTTTGACATTACTTCCACCAGATTTGGATTTAGGGGGTGGTGGGGTAGGGGGGGCTGCTTCATAATTTGAAACTATTTTTATTTGCAATCTTCTTCACTTCACAGTCTCTCTTCACTTCAGTGCTCTTTCGAGATTTAAGATTTTCTCTTAAAGACACGTCACTGGGAATTGGGTTGTAAACATAAGTAGATGACAGTAATCTATGGCACGTGCCCAATTCAATACATGAGATTGGAGAAACAGACCTTCAAATACACAATATATGGGATTATTGTGTGCTGTCAATCACCGTCTGCTCCAACATACCTCCCACTGCAATCTTTTTTTTTATGTAAGCGCCAAATTTACATGCATACAGAAAAAGCGATGATCTTTCATTGCTGCTGAATGCCTCAGATTGGGGAGGCCGTCAGGAGCCAGTCATATTTTTGGGAGTGGCCACAACATTCCGAATCTATTCTATGGTTCCGCTTAGAAAATAAAACAATGCATGTTTTTTTTTTTATTAATTTAATGTGGGGCTAGTTACTTGGGGTAACTGTGATGACCCCTGGCCACCCTTTAGAACCACCCCCCCACTCAAACTGACGTGAACCTTCAAAATAAACTATAAATCCTATTTTAAAATAGCAAATTAGGGAGCATAGACCAAAATGATTCCAGCACACGCTGAATTGTGATGCTAAACAGGCTGAAGTCTTTTTTTGTGTAATTTACACCAGAATAATTACCATGACAAATTAAAAAGCTTTGATATAAGGTGATGTACTGGCAATCAAGTCAATTTTAGGCTAAGTGTGCAAACTTCAGTGTCAATCTCAGAGGGTTTCCAGGAATCCCGTACCCTCATCTGCGGCAGCCTTCCCCAGATAAAAGATCGATCAGAGAAAAACAAGCTTAAGAGCCTGATCACCCACTGACAGTTTAACAGGAACACATCAACTTTCGTTTGAAGTACGTAGTGAAGAGGAAGAATTTCTCCATTTGAAAATGTAAACAGGCCCATTTAATTCATCTTAGATAACAGCCGTGTCACGTCCAAAGATACAGAAATCAGCATTCCACCTGTCTCAGACTCAAGGCTTACAGATTCTCTCTAACTCTTCACCAGTCCACCAGATTTATGTCTAACCACCCCCTGTGCCCACTTTAGCAAAAATCAATTAACAAATCCTCTAGTTGTGAACATCTGAAAACCTACCACACAACTTTTTCCTGCTGGAAGAAATCAGACAAACTGAGATATAAGCATTTACAAATCCAATACAATATTGCCCAAAGGCAGTGTAAGTGCCCCCCCCCCCAACATGTGGGGACAAAGTATTTGTAGACCTACTTAAAATGACTAAAATATAATCTCTGTAACTGGATGTAGTGCACTTTGTGTTTTTGTGAATAGAGACGGCTGGCCACAGGGACATTTGTGGGGATGCCCTTTCCTGAGTAGCTACAGAAACTCAAGCAGTCCTTTCTCCACACAGATGAAAGGTGGCTGTAGCCGTCAGAGGAAATCGACGGCAAATTGACATTGTGTAAGCCATAGTAACCGCGGCGATCACTGTTTTGGCGCACTTCTTGTACAGGGTTCCTGAGGCAAACATTCTCACTTGTTGTGATCCCACCCACTCTCCACGATTGGCTGATGTAAATGTGACACCGTGGGATTGGTCAGCAGGAGTAATTATGCCGTAACCATCATGCTTTGCCCAGCACCACATTTTAAACAGTGCAAATTAATATATGTATTTCTCTTAATAGTAAACGTCGTGACCATGTAATGTTTGCCGTTGAATACGTTTTGTTAGCACGTAGCCGTGAATGTTGTTTAAATTGCTGGCTTCCCTGTCTGTGCCGCCACTAGTATTAAACCAATAACGGCTGTTAGTAAAGAGAGTAACTTCCATTTTTAAAGAGCTATCATCTCCTTTGTTAAAATGACTCGCACACTCGCCACAATAACATTTTGCATTCAGTACAGTATGTGGGTCTGCTGCATGGAAAGCATTCTGTGCCCTCTAGGGTTGTGGCGTGAAATAAAACAAACAGGTATGCGATAGATTGTTCTATCTGTCTATTGTTCTATAGATTGTTCTGGTAAGTCTAAAGAATGAAATGTGATGGAAGAACCAGCTGTGGCATGCCCTGTTCTCCGCCATTCTGCACGGTGAGTGAGTGTGTAGTTTCACCTGTGGATAAAACACGGTATATGAGCTTCCCCCATTCTGGGGCTTATGTAAGCTGACAGCTGATTCCATCTACAGGCGAGGGGGTGGCGGGTGGTGTGATCTGAAAGGCCACTATATTATTTATGTATGTCATTTCACATTTCACATTAATCCTGTGTGGCATTCCCTGTCTTCAGTTCATGTTCCTCTGTGTGCTTCAATCTATTTATAAGTCTTGCCTTTTTTTTTTTTTTTTTTTTAGCAATTTCACATCACAGGGGGCTGCAGAGTTCCCAGTAGAGACCCCCACGTCTTTCCAAGATGCTCTGTTCCCGCGGCGATTGCTGCCGAGATACACCATTCCTGGGGAGAGGATGACAACTGTTGGACCATTTCATACGAGGTACAGTATGAAGTTTGCATTTTATCTGGCAGAATTTGCTTCACAAGTGCTGGGAAGCGGAGCCTTAATGCTTAGCACCTGCGCCTTACAAACAGACAGGAAGGAACAGAGGAAATTAACATAGTGTTCATCCAACGAGAAATGAGTGTACAACTAACAGGAAGCTCCAAGCCAAGACAGTCAGTATAATTACAAATGACAAAAAGTAGGAATAATACAAATATGCTTATCAGCATAATCTCCTCGCACATTTTTGAATATTTCTAGATTTACAGTTACGGATCCCACTAAGCTTCCCTGGCCTCTCTAAGGGACCGTTTCCTGCTGAAGGAAAAATGAACATGTTATCCATCAGCTGACTTCATAATCACCATTTATCTTGTTCATGCTACACACAAAAAAATAACAATAAAAAAAACTGAAATAAGCACGTAATCAGTAGCATGGGCTGGACAGATTAGGGGTGACTGCAAAAATTTCCTCTTCATAACTATTGTAGATCCTTAAAAAACCCAACAGGTTAAAAGTCACATTAATTCTGAACAATTTATAGTTTTTAGAATTTAGTGATTAATTGTCATTGTTGACACGCCACAGTACACAGCGCACAACAACAAAATGTGTAAATGTGTCCTCTGCATTTGACCCATATGTGACACTGTGACATAGCAGGGGGCAGCTAACTCAGCACCCAGGGAGCAGTGCTTGGGGGTGGTACCTTGCTCAGGGTACCTCAGTGGTACCTTGCTGGTCAGGGATTCGAACCTGCAATCTTTCAATTATGAGTATTAGCAACAGATACAATACATTGCTCTGTCCTTCCTGGGAACCTTTAAGCTTCGACATTTCTAAGTAAGCGTGGAGAATTGGTCTGGTCTTGGCTCAGAAAATTTACCACAGGACAGATTGCTATCAGCCCCACGACAGTGATTCCTCACAAAGACGAATGAAACACCTGCTCACAGCTGAGGTTACAGCCCTGCTCCGAATCCGCAGTGATGTCACCTGCCTGGTCGCCATGACTCCCTCCACCTCTTTATTACCTCGTTATTACTTAGTCATAGTCCTCAAAAAGTCCAACAAGGGATTTTCCCATAATGCATTGTTAGACATCTTCTCCACCTTCGAAACAGTGGGTGTTTCTCGGTATATGCACTTGACCATGCTTCTGTTCTGGTGTACCTGTTAAACATCATCTTTCATTGCCGAAGTCCAGTTCAGTACCAGGTGTTGGCACTCCCCTTGTTATTCAGTATCAGGTGTTGGCACTCCCTTTGTTATTCAGTACCAGGTATTGGTACACCCCTTGTCCAGTCCAACACTCAAGAAGTACAGAGCATAATAAAAATTCCCGGATGTTCTATTTTGCCCCATCGGTTGCATCTTCGCTGAAAGAGACCAATCCCATGATTCATTGCGCCTCAAGTTCATTCTTGGAAAGCAAGTTAGCAAGACTGGTCTTGCCAAGACCACAACTATGATCTTTGTGTTCTTTTCATTGAGAAACACCTAGTTTCCTATTTTTTTGGAAGCATTGTTTCTACACATTCATAATAACTCTATGATCTCTGATCGAGTAAGTTGGGCTGTTTTCAGAAGCGTTTGCTTCAGGTATGTGTGATTGAGATTGTTAATTTTATACAAGCTATATTATGTTGTGGATCTCTAAAGCAGTGTTACTTGTTTTAGGAGACATTTGGAAGGGAAAACCTGGAATTTTACTTAGCACACAGCTCTTTAAATCTCCATGATTATTTTTAATATCAGATAAGCAGTGAATAAGAAATCTTTATAGCTGGATAATAAAACGGAATTACAGAAACATACCGAGACATTCTGAGACAATTGACAGTGTTTTTGTCTTCAGGACCTTCTACATATGCAATTCAGTTTCACAAATAGGATGTGTAGAAGCATCCAAACAAAAGATATAAGAAATGACTCTTTTTGAGTAAAACCTATTTCCTGTTGTGTCTTGAGGAAGGAAGGACTCGAGGGCAGATGTGGTGGCAAAACTAAAGGGGTTTATTGAACTAAATAAACGGAGCCTGGAGACAAACAGGACTGTGAGGGATCACAAACGGAAAGACTGGAAACCAGGAAAGGCACAGACAGCAGGGAGGTTCAACGTTAATGACCGGACTGGGGCTGATGAGGTAAACAGGTACTTAAATACAAGCACTAATGAGGGGGTAACAAGGAACAGGTGCAGCTCATCAGGGCCATTTTAGGGAGGAGCCAGGAGGGTTGGGTGTGCAGGATGTGACATTTCCAAACGTCGTGATAAACCTCAGCCACAATACTACCTGCCTCCCTTGTCTCAGTGCTGCTAGAGAAGGGAGAGAGATATGTTGATCAGGAAATGTCTGCAGATAGAGTGGAACAGGATGTGATGTGTGAACTTCCCCTTGATGGACTGCACTGGAGGTCTCACCTGAGTGAGAAGGATGATGGGAACTCTCCGTGGCCACTCCCTCTATCCTTAATAGTGTCTCGCTGATCATGCTGGCCCTGTTGGACAGCTTTTAAGTGTAATTGGAATTTGGTGGGAGGGAGTCTTTTCATGCATTGGTGAGCAAACTACCCCCCCAGTGGATTTCCTGTGTGTTTCTGGCTGCTCGGTAGCGTAAAACTATGCCAGAAAGATGCTTATCTGCTCTGCTGTGGTTCTTATCCTGCCCATGATCCTGTCTACTGCCACGTTCCATACATGCGCGATTTTAGCTTTGAAGGGCTGGGATTTTCCATAACACATCGGCCATACAGCAAACCATTCAGATGAGATCAATCGTGCATTAAATCTGACTAAACAGTCACATGGATATTTTGATAAGAGATACGCTACGTGGATTTTTCTTCAGTATCAAGAATCTCCTCCCAAAGAGGATTTAATGATTAACATGCATCAATAAATAAATGAATAGGTAGACAACGGCAAAAATGCAGTTTCTAATGGGTTTTCACTTGAAATTCAGCTTTTTAAAGTTGATTGTCATTAAATTGCATGAGCACCTGGCAGCATGAGAGGCCTGAGTGCAGGTGTTCCACTCTCAAGCCCCAGTACGTCATTCCCAACGACACAGATACGCTACGATAGGATCCGTTGTGTATGTTTCGCTACTGTGCCAGTCATTCTTTAAACATGTGTGAGGTCTGGCTTAATAACTTATAAACTAAGAATTACATCGTAGTCTACATGTGTCGAACAGCTCTCCTAACTAAAGACAACATAAAGTATGTGTGTGAGTAGTTGTAGGTCACATAAAAATATCTCATATTAAACAATTCTGTCCATCTGCAGAAAGTTTCTTTTATTTATTATTCCAGAGCTGATATGACCAGACTTTTGTAAACTAACTGACTAAAAATAAGTCTAAATTAACTGACTAGTAAATTAGTGTTGCATGGGTTTTGGTGCAGCCTCCCGGAAGTTCAGTACCTTTTTTTGCACAGAAACACAGGACTTCCTTATCAAAATGGACAAAACATGTTCGCTTTTTTTCGCGCTAACAAACTCTAAATTGACAGGTTAACATGCACATGTTAACATGTGTCCACAAGAACAAATTGTTCGCGTCAACATTCAGCTTATTAGCCTGAAAAAAGGGAATACGTTTTGCCTGCAATAAGTTTTGACCCTTCCGGCATTCCGTAAAATGGCGTCTTACAGAAAGATGTTTTGGAGCTTGAGAGTGGTGTGGATGCTGACAGAGGACAGGCGCATTCAGGCCCCTTCAGAATGCTGGACGTTAAGATAAAGATGGGATTTTCATAATTTGATTGTCTTAAATTGCACCTCTCGTTACGCCTATATTTAATCATAATCTTTGTTCCCTTCATGCCATGACTCTGTCTAAACGTGAAAAATCTGCAGTTCTTTATGCGCATATCAAACCGACTCCCTCCAGGCTCACTCTGGCATCCTTCTGAAGGTGAGTCAGCAGTGTTTTTTTTTTCGTGGCCTCCATCCATTTTTTCTAATGTGTTCCACTGCATTAGATGGCAGATGACATTCAATTAAAAGCTATTTTCATCTGCATTATGGTTATGATCATAACTCCTCATTTTCAAGTACTGTTAATGCACCACGGCCTTCCAAAAACCCATATGTCACCGAGTGATTGCGAGGACAGAGATGAGTCAACTGGGTGATCGTGGTTATTTTTTGTTATACCTCATTGGCTGGAAATGAAAGAGAGAGCAGACCCCATAGGGATAGCCAATCAGTTTTGTGTCAGCATACCTTTCTTGTCTGAAAATGTCTCACGGGCATTTATCCTGGGAAATCAATATTCCACCATATTCCCTGCTCTTTTTCCAATGGGACAATGTCAGTTCTTAAAGTGGGCCAGTACTCACCAGTACGCAGTACCAGTACCTCTTTGATTATCTCACCAGAGTGCTGGCACCTTTCAATGTCTGCTAGTACTGAATTACAAGGGGTGTACCAGCACCTGATACTGAATTACAAGGGGAATATGGACACCAGGTACTGAATAACAAGGGGAGTACAGACACCTTGTACTGAATAACAAGCGGAGTACAGACACCTTGTACTGAATTTCAAGGGGAGTACCGATACCTGGTACTGAATTACAAGAGGAGTACCGACACCTGTTACTGAATTACACGGGGAGTACCGACACCTGATACTGAATAACAAGGGGAGTACCAACACCTGTTACTGAATTACAAGAGGAGTACCGACACCTGTTACTGAATTACAAGGGGAGTACCGACACCTGGTACTGAATAACAAGGGGAGTGCCAACACCTGTTACTGAATTACAAGGGGAGTACCGACACCTGGTACTGAATTACAAGGGGAGTACCGACACCTGGTACTGAATTACAAGGGGAGTACCGATACCTGGTACTGAATTACAAGGGGAGTACCGATACCTGATACTGAATAACAAGGGGAGTACCGACACCTGGTACTGAAAAACAAGGGGAGTGCCAACACCTGATACTGAATAACAAGGGGAGTGCCAACACCTGGTACTGAAAAACAAGGGGAGTACCGACACCTGGTACCGAATTACAAGGGGAGTACCGACACCTGGTACCGAATTACAAGGGGAGTACCGATACCTGGTACTGAATAACAAGGGGAGTACCGACACCTGGTACTGAATAACAAGGGGAGTGCCAACACCTGGTACTGAAAAACAAGGGGAGTACCGACACCTGGTACTGAAAAACAAGGGGAGTACCGACACCTGGTACCGAATTACAAGGGGAGTACCGACACCTGATACTGAATTACAAGGGGAGAACCGACACCTGGTACCGAATTACAAGGGGAGTACCGACACCTGATACCGAATTAGAAGGGGAGTACCGACACCTGATACCGAATTACAAGGGGAGTACCGACACCTGATATTGAATAGCAAGGGGAGTACCGACACCTGGTACCGAATTACAAGGGGAGTATCAACGCATAGTACTGATTAAGCATTACCATTAATCACCATTAATGTGGATAAAAATGGGGAAGGTTAAGAGACCTTCTATACAAGTAGCATCTCCATCTAATTCACAAAGATAAACATGACGACTCAAGGCAAAGTTCAGTTAAAAAACTGGACCACCAAGCTTCTCCCAAGCAATGCTACTCAGGAGCCCAATAAATTATGGATGAGATAGTGCCCCCTGGTGTCCGATTTTATAATTCAAAAAAATTCTTGTCCCTTATGTTCTGAGTCCTGGGTTTTGCAGCATCTGCCTCTCCGAGTGGGAGATTCCTTCCTTCACAGAGTGCTGAGCTCCACCATTACCAGGTGTACCTACTGTAGCAAGAAAATCATTTTGCAATTGCAAGACAGTGATAACATTTAATGAAATGACTAGTATTTTTTTTCATTGGAACACTGCAAATTTCTACATAGGGAGAAGGAGTAGAGGATTACCACCAGGGCAAATGGAAAATAAAATACCACAACTACCAGTCAGCAGGGACCATTGTGCTGAAATAATTCTGACCTGGTGAAGTTTCCTGGTCCAGCAGGACAAATGTTATAATAACTCATTAACCTTAACAGTTTTTGTACTGTAACCAACCCAAGCGCTGATTATTTGGTATTGTGTGCAATATAACCATAAATTTACACACATAGATTAAATATCTATTCATTATCCATAACTGCTTAGTCAGTGCAAGGTCTCAGTAAAGCTACCAGCATATTACACACTACAGCAACCCCCCCCCACAAATTAATGAGCAGGGTTGAAGCTAAATTATTTTAATTTCATCCAGCATTTTATAGATACTTCCCTTTTCCAAAATGGTTTCTGAGCAGGGTTGCCAACTGTTTGTAAATTTACAGACAGTCCATATTAAATTCACACTGCCTGTAAATCTGTAAATAAATTCGACTGGCCATAAAACCTAAAAAAAGAGGTAAAAATAGGGTGTGAAGTTAAAAATATGTAACGTCGGTAAAAACAGACAATCTTGTCAGTAAAATCACTAATTTAAGGCTGGCAGCCCTGCTTCATGCAGGAGTTTGTGTCAAATGAGCGAATCCTCAGGGTGTCTAGAGCGTCAGTTATACAGCACCCCCCCTGAGGGGGATTCGGCTCGCAGGACCCTCATTGCTGAGCATCCGAGCGGCTGGACCAGGCCAAGGGGACGCCCATGTAACGCCTGGCTGGGGCATATCCAGATGGCGGGACTGGATCAGGCGTTGGCCTGGGGGGGGGGTCGCCAACCGGGATCCGAAAGTATTTCATTATTTGGTGGGTGCAACAATGTGCTATACCAGTGCATGTTGCCCAACCTGACCTGAACCCTACATCCAAGAGCCCTTTATACAGGAAATAAGAAGAATACAGTACAGTGGCCCTGATGTGCAAGAAAACACATTAAGAAAATGCAAAAATAGATAAAAAAAATAATAAAAATTTTGTGTGTGTGTCTTAATTTTTGTGCTTTATTAAAATGTTGTGTTTCACGTGATAACTGCACATCCGGGTTCAGTGAGCAGCACTGTCGCCTCAGCCCTGCGGTTCAAATCCCACCCCTCCTTTGCAGATGGAGTTTGCATCATGTCCCTGTGTTGCACAGGTTCCCCCCGCAGTTCAAAGACCCCTCCACACACACCTGTGACTCTGACCAAGAGAAGCAACTGGAAGTCGGATGGACGGCGCTGTCAACAAACGGAGAAAATGAAAGACACAGCGTCAATGAGAATGAGAGCAGAAGGATGATGTTTGGACTATTTAGCACGTCTGCAAAGATACCGTTCATAAACATTACATTGCGGTGTAATGAGATCAGCATTAGCCTCATATGGAGAGTCCGTTTATCTATGTCTGCGCTAAACAGTAACATAAAAATTAGGAAGTCAGATAGGCATAAACACCCCTGTTATTCATCTAGTGTGAAATTAGGGTTAGCAGCCTTGTGCAGAAATGAGGGAATAAAGGAACTGCATCTACCATTTAAGGATTATCTCCAGTACTGAAGCTTAGAAATAATTGTCTTATTTTTCTTATTTGCTCCACCAGCCCCAATCTAGGTTTATATTCAAGTCCCCTACAGCCCCACTACTTACCTGGACAGTGTTTATCTTATTCCAGTTTCCATCCACTTATCCAGTACAGGATCAGTTTGGGCCTGGAACTGATTCCAGGCAGCACAGTGCAAAAGGTTGAGGACATGCTGGATGGGGTGACAACTCACCTCAAGATGTGTATCTCGTTATCCATCCATCCATCCATCCATCCATCCGTCATCCATCCATCCATCCATCCATCCAATGTACAATCTCTTGTAATTTATATCCATCCATCATCCATCCACCTCATCTCAAGATGTGTATCTTGTTATAAATCCATCCATCCATCCATCATCCATACATCCATCCATCCATCCATCCAATTTACAGTCTACTGCAGTTTATAATCTTTCACATAAAATCTGATACGCAGCACAGAAACCCAAAGAGAAACCCCCCCAAGTTCCCATATTTCTATTGACATGTCAGCAGAACTTCAAACACCACATGGAAACAAACCTTAGCATTCCATTTGCCGTGGTGTCAGGTCTCCTTCTACTCCACCTATAATAAAATGAATTGGTTGTTCACAATTTATTTCAATTATTGCCAGAATGCTTTCATTTATGACAGCCTGATAAACCTAAAAAAGCCAAACTCGACTCATCAGTTTCGTGGAGGAAGAGGAACAGATGTGAACATATTTTTGCCTCATTCTGGTTTTATATATAAAAACCCAGAGTGTCCCACCACTTAAACCAATAACACTCACATCCCAATCATAGAGGTTCTGCAATTAGCTCATATGGGATGGATGTGTTCTCCAGACTACTGGTCTCACCAGTGACATGATGTTTATTTACAGGTGTCATGACCCCCACCTTTACGCGGGGGGGAGCCAGCTATCTGTGATGGATTTTTTGCTGATGCGTTTAAAGTCATGGTCAGGAAAGGAGGGCTATGACCCTTTGGAGAGCTTTTCTGAGACGACGCGTCCCCGACAAGGTACCGGTTGTTGATGAAGCTGTCGGTGGAATGGACTCATTAAGGGGTGGGGGAGGGGGGGAATGAAGGGTACGGGGTGGTGGAGAGAGCCAGTGGGGAGAATGACTCTGGCAAAGCCATCTGCGAGAGGGGATGGGAATTGTAATGAATTCAGACAGACAGTGAAACAGAGAGTTTGTCTCCCGGGTCACCGAGATTGAATTTCTTCTCTTGGTAGGAACACGGAGTACATTTATCCAAACACGGGACTGGCTGGGCTTCCTCACCTGCTGATACAGCGGAGAAACCCCTTCAGCCTGTCATTCCAGCTAACGAGAGAGCTGGCCTGGAGACCGGCATGCAGATCGGTAGGCGTTCAGGCACGTGCAGGGGTGCATGTGGTGTCTGAGCACCTGCCCCTTTTTGCCCAAGTGGCTGAAAGCCCCCAGCCCCACGTTGAGCGCCTGCCACTCAAAAAGTTTCTGCACAGCACTGGCAGCAACACACTCTTGGTTGCCAGTGTAGACTCATACTTTGACGGTTTAGCTCACCGACGCTCAGGGTTCAACAACAGCTTGCCTACAGTAAGTTGGTGGGAGTCGAGAGTGCTTCCGGCACAGAGGGATGGATTGGTTGGGTTTGGAGTCCATCACAGGAAACAGTCACATACTATGGGCAATGTACAGACATTACTTATCATATACACACGTGTCTTTGAATGCAGGACCCATTGAGCCACCATATCACTGATAATAGTAATAATAATAAGAATAAAAAAAGAAGAAGAAGCAAAAAGTCATGTTGCCACTGGTAAGGGGACAATCTGAACAGAGATTAAGTTTCTGTGGCCCTTGGATGAGGAAGAATTCGTGTTCCCCTTGAACTGATTTAACAGAACTTCACTATAGAAGAGTCCATCTGGAATTGCCTTTGTTTGGGTAATAATATACAGTGACAATTCACAAGAATCCCCAAAGGAAATTGTTGCCAAAACTGAAAATACAATTGAATTCCAAAAAGTGTTTTCAAGGTCTCTCAGCTTGATCCAGAAGATATGAGATCATACTTGTACAGCACAGAGTGAGTAAATAACTCAGCCAGATATAAATAAGGCACATCAATTGTCTTCTGGCTAATTTCGTGACCAGAAGACTGAGTCATCAGTGAGGAATTATTAAAGAAATCAAAGCGATTAATATTTTGAGTGCATACAGGTAGCAGAAGAAAAATATGAAAGGCTTCAAGGTTCTCTACCGCAGTATGGTGTTAGCGAATGCCTTTGCTGTTTTCTTCCCGTTGAACTGTCAGTCCTCCCAAAGGAGCTGTTGAGAAAACTCTCACTACTTCCACAAGCAGACAGACGCGTTTGTTTGTACAAAAATGTGCACTTTATCTGGGAAGGAACGGTGAAAGGAAACCTTGAATCAAAGTGGGTACTCGTCTAAACATCCACCATTTAAAGGAAATTATTCTCCTAATCAAACTCACATTAGATCTAATAAAACATATGTAACTTAAATGTTTAAAACATATCTGGCACTGTGTGGCACAGTCGTTAAATGTTTAGACTTGGCTTTTTGCCAGTGGGCCCTATAAATTGATTCTTTAGCATAAAGGGAAAAAGTTCAATAATAAAAGTTGGAACTTACATAATAAAAAGCATAATAACCCTGCATACCTACGTCTGACTGAATCTGCCCTTTGAAATATGTGTCAGCTTGTTTTCCTGAGCATGGACAGGGCAGCTTACATGCTAAAAAGACTGAGGTAGCCTTTTTCATTCACTGAGAGCATTCATGGTGCAAATCAAGGGTAGTCAAAAGGTTTTGGAATGTCCCAGAATGCACTTGTGTGTGACAAAGAGAGAAGGCACAGGTTCCTGAGCGAGATGGGGGAATTCAGTAGTCATGTTTGTTGCTGGCATCCACGTGCTCTCAGAGCTCGGCGATCACTGCTGTTTACTGTCCTGTGTTAGCGCTATCGGGAATCATCAGATGGGGCAGCTGCCACAATTCTGGCATTTTCAGACAGGAGTGATATGTTGCCGAGGGTGGAGCTTAAGAAGAGCTTAGAGGAAGGATGATGCTTTATTTAAACTTACATGGTGTGCACAAGATGGGGGAACAGGACACCAAGACATTGTATTCACACTTCACAGATGCGTGTTTTTAGGAGAAGACCAGGGAAGACCCTTGGAGGGTCCCAAACCCTGACACCATGCTGCCCATGTACAGAAAAAAAGGATTACTACCATTAAATCAGATCTGTGCAAATGAATTTAACAAATCCGGGTTTAGCGGCAGAAGGTGTTAGCAAGTTGCTTTCAGTCAAAAAGGTGAGGTGTGTAAAGGTCCAGTGGCGACAACCCAGGGCAATTATTTGTGTCACCTCACTGAATCACAGGTGTGACCTTTTTACTATTTCCCCCGCATCTCAAAACACTCCTGTTTTAATCCAGCAAAGGTGTCAGCTGAAGCACAATGCCTGTGCTCCTAACGAACCGTTAGCATCACGAGAAGAATCGCTTCATTCAGGCTAAAGGCATCAAACCACATCGCTGCTCTACAGATATGCATGCAATGATATAGAAATCCATTGTCCATCATTATTGTCACAGTTATTCAGTTTTATTAAGATGTCATTTGACATAACCCTATATCAGTGGTTCTCAAACTCGGTCCTCTGGCAACACAAGTCCCAGCTGTCTTTCAGCTTCCGACTGACTGAACACACCTGATCCGGGTAATCAGCAGTGTGTAGGGCAGGGATAGCTGGAAAACAAGCAGGGCAGTGGGGCCCGAGGACCGAGTTTGAGACTATGCAGCACAAGTTAATGGGGGCGGTTTAGCAATCATTCTAAAAACAAGCCTAAACTGATACATTTTGCAGGCAAGGATAGCAAAAACAACCAACCTTGAAGATATCATAAATTTATAAATGCACCTGGAGGTATGGATTGAGAACATAAGGGATGAGGTTAGTGCTGAAATTAAGATGATTTGTATTTAGCAGTTGGGGAATTTTGTTTGCAAAATACAATCCATACTAATCCATACAATACAAAAATTTTGAATTTTCCAGCCTGTAATTCAGTTTTTAAAATTTGAAATGAATAATTTGCAGGCTTAGCTGAGTTCATTCAGGGCCATGAATACATAAAGATTCAGTTTCAACATTTCTCATTTACTCCTTTGAAAAAGTAAAAAAGAACAGAGATTAACTTCCATTCTAGATGAAATTTAGGTTTTATATTTTATTGAAAATGCACACGTCTGAGTCTAAAATATACATCCATTTAAATAAATTATCCAGCACCCTTTCTGGGTGAGCCTGGAGCCAGTGCCAGGCAGTACAGGGCAGGGGGCAGCACAGACCCCAGATGGGATGCCAGTCCATCACACGACTCACACACTCATTAGTGAGTGACTGTTTTCTGACTGCAGGAGGAAGCCCATGCAGAATATGAGGGAACACATAGAGCTAATAGATAGATAGATAGACAGATAGACAGATAGATAGATAGATAGATAGATAGATAGATAGATAGATAGATAGATAGATAGATAGATAGATAGATAGATAGATCTGGAGGAAATTTGGTATTAGACAATAGAACAAACATCCATCCATCCATCTGTCCGTCCATCCGTCCATTTTGGACAGGAATCCAGTGTCACAAACACAGAATCATGCACTGTGGGAAATTTAAAGATACCAGTTAGACTAATTGCATGTCTGTTGACTGTGGGGAGAAATCAGGGAGAACACTATCATGAAAATGAAACTTTAAAATTTAAATGTATATTCAATCAACTGGCCAACGCGAAATGAAAACAAGTGATGCTGAATTTAAGCAGAAGTGCATATTACCTCAGAAATGCAACACTTGATTGGGTAAAACAACAGAACAAGCAAACTTTTAGATGGGGTGCGCCGAGCTTTTCAGCCCCCGCCTTTAAACGCTTATGATATTGTTCAAACGCGATCACGTCCTAATCGGCCGGGTTTCATTCTGTTAACTGACAGAGCCGAGCGCACCTGGGACTCTGAAATTAAATTACACACGGCCCCATTTCCTGTCTCCCATAATTCCCTTAATTTCTAGACAAGGCATCCTCTGCTTCACACAGCTGAAAATGATTACCTCTGCAGTACAGATTTCTGGCGTCTCGTACAGCTCCACACGTAGGCATAAAAAAAAAAAAAACACAATGACAATCTTGATAAGCGGTTTGGAAAATGGATGGATGGATGGATGACAATCTTCTAATTACTAGAATTTGTTTGTTCATTGCATTTATTTGTTAAGCAAAACCTGGCTTTTTAGTTTAGTGCATGAGTGCTTTTCTCCAGAAAGACGTCCCTAAGCCAGTTAGGGTGCTTGTGGGTCACTGGTTCCAATCCCACACTCGGCAGAACGCTTCTGCTGTTGGGCCCTTAATGCCCCATTGTTCCAGCGACAGGCTGACCTGCTTTCAATAAAAGCATCTGCACAATAAATAAAATGTAAATGTCTGTAGCTATATCTTGAGCCTCGCTACCTCGAGGTAGAAAATTAAAATACAAATAGTGGTTGTCTTACAGTATAGTCTGAACATTGTACAACACAATCTGAAAGAACAATCTAAGAAAACACAGACGCCATGTCAGGTTACAAATGCATTCCCTTTCTAATAAGCATATATTTATCTAACCTTAACTTCTTTTACTGATTTCCTGCCTACAAAGAGGTAGATAGCTTATAATTGTCAGCCTCCTTCAGGCTCAGGGCAATTTGACACACCAAACAAAGGCAAATGAACATTACTGTGTGATGTGGTAATTGAAAATCGGTGCTGAAATGCCTGTACGGCATTGATTTGAACACTAAGCTCCCATGTCCTTCTACATTCCTTTCTGGCCCCCTGTCTGACGTTAGAAGAAGATGACAGGCCCTGGCATACCACAAAAACACACCGAGGGAGGGACAGGGGAACAAAACCCCATGGCCGCAGCTACATCAGTCTATGGTTAATTATATTCTTTGTCAAACAAAAAAGTGTTTTTTTTTTATAGTCCATAAGCAATTATTAGTGGGTCTTTCATAAAAGTTGTGAGTTAGAGTGTGAACACTAGAATTATCTGATATAAAATTTGTCAGATTAAGAAGTTTGGAATGGTATGGATGGAATGATAGATGTTTCATTCTTCATGATGGTAAGATGCAGGAGAGTGGTGGTGTGTTGGAGAAGGGGATTCTTTAATGGACAAAGCTCCCATCTCTACGTCACATGGCCGCAGTACCATAACTGAAGCTCCCTCACAATGCAGGTAATGTGCCTCATTCGGGATTCCTCTAGCAACCGCTCGTTCGACACAAAGTTAAACCAGCGGTGTCCCAAGGATTCTCCAAAGAGACACTGTACTAAAGGAGTCCAGTCCTTGTCTCAGCTCACTGGACAGGATCCATGTCTCACAGACATACAGCAAGATAGGGAGCACCAGGACTCTAAAGACTTGGACCTTCATCCTCTTGCAGAGATATCAGGAGCACCACACACCACTTTCCAGCGACCTCATGACCTTCCATTCTCTCACAATTGGTCTGCTGACTTCATAGGAAGACTCACCAGAGACATGAATGTTGCCACCGAGGTAAGTGAATCTCTCGACAAGGTCGACATTCTCCCCTCAGACAGACACACTACTGATGGCTGTGCCTAAGAAATCATTAAAGGCCTGGATTTTGATCTTTATCCAAGAGACTCGCAATCCCAGACACTCACATTCCTCCCTCAGTCTCTTGAGAGCCCTGATCAGAGCCTCCATTTACTGTGTGACGATCACAGCATTGTCAGCAAAGTCAAGATTGCTACATTTTTCTTCACCAACAGATGCCTCACAACTGCTGGACCCCACAACCCTGCCCAACACCCAGTACAAACAAGCACTGAACAGAGTAGAAGCAAGAACAGTCTCCTGGCAAACGCCAGCATGGAGAAGTTCACCCCGGATACCACAGATCTCTATGGCCTTCCCTACCCCCAGCTGACTTGCCACCCGCGCAATCTCAGTGAAATTGAGTGGTTCACAGTTGATTGGAGGATCAAGCTCGAGAACTGTGGATAGATGTCCAACATCCTAGCCAGAGGATCAGCATTAAACAACTGCTCAAAGTAGCCGGCCCAGCGGGTCACAACTGCAGTGTCATCCGTAAGGACTGTTCCGTCACTCAGCCTGACTGCAAGTCTCCGAGGAACAGATTCACGTCTGAAATCTTTGATAAATTCCAGTCTAGCTTTAGAGCTCTGCATAGCACAGACTCTGCCCCGCTGAAGGTACTGAATGACATTTTTCTCACGATTGTGCAGTTTTGGTTCTGCTTGATCTTATTGAGGCTTTTCACACAATTGACCATGACATTCTTTTAAAACACTTAAAGGTGGAAGCTGGTTTGCAGGGCCCAGTGTTAAAATGATTTACCTCCTACCTGAGAGAAAGAAGCTTCTCAGTCAGAATAGATAACTGCTCCTCATCCTCCACCCCCATTAAATATGGCGTTCCCCAAGGTTCCATCTTAGGGTCTTTTTTATTCTCTCTGTACATGCTCCCACTTGGTTTTGTCCTTGAAAAATACATTTTTTTGTATTATTGTTTCTCAGATGACACACAGTTTTACCTTCCAGTTACAGCTGATAGCACCTGCTCTCTGAAGAACCTGCTCAATTGCTTGGATGATATTAAATGCTGGATGGCGAGGAACTTCCTTCAACTAAATGCAAACAAAATCGAAGTAATTATATCTGGCCCCCAAACTCTGTCACTAGTCTTAGTAGTACAACTGGTCCCCTTTCCGTATATTTGCTTAATGGCAATATGGTGTATTTTTGGAATATAGTATGCATGGCAGCCATCAGACCAACCACACCAAAAGTAGGTGTACCCACCTACAGAGATCTGGTCACTCTGCATACCTCAGAGAGTGCCGAGACCGAAACGCAGAATTTACGAAGCTCCCGCAATAGCAGAGGAAGATGGTCATCTTGCCGGAGAGAAAATACATTCTATATGCCTACCTGGATGGGCCACCTTAAATTGGGACCCAAGTGCCGCCATGCAGCAGGCGACACCTCAGCACATCAGCCCTGATCCCCAACAGGCCTGACCCTATTACTGTAGCTCTCTGACGGTTTCGACTCTTTCGGAGACGAGGCTCCTGAAGGCTTCCCCCATCCCCTTCATGGTGCGTGCAGCCTTCCTGTGGGCGGCTGCAGCAGAGCTACTCCCGCGGAGAGCAGAAGTAAAAACTGCTCTGTAATTATGTGCTTTTAAAGGTAAATATCTCTGCCCGAATAACAAATTCTAACCCATATTTTGTTATAAGATGGACTGAAATGTATTTTATTACATCCGTTACAACTCATCAAGTGTACATTATAAAATGTGACAATTATAAAATGGGATAAACCAGGATGTTAAGTAAAGAATTATTTATTAATATCAGTAGCACTTTTTGAATATTGTATTGATTTTTATATTTGAATGCAGGTAAGATCTGTTGCTGGTCCACCTCAGAGGCAGAGATGGGTGTCGTCCCGGTTTCTCTGCATCACTCCAGGAATTTGTGATTTTCTGCCTTTTAAGGTTTCATCTCCCACCTTGATTGCAACTGGCCATGTTGTTATTGTCATTGTCATCCACTGCAAAAGAGAGCTTGAGCCCTGATGTTGGGCTTAACTTAGGAAGGGAAGCCAGCTGCTAGCATGCAGACTTGCTAAATCCTGTTACCCCAACCTGACCTTTTAAAGACGCCTTCCTGTCGCTTCAAGGGGAAGGAATAGAACTGCACCCTAGTCAGAGGATGTCTGATAAATGACAAGCATATCATCCCACTCAAAAATGACAGGGATAGAGAAAACACTCACATTGCCATGGACCAGCCGTTTCCAGTGTTGTGAAACATACCAACATCTGTGAAAACTGTCACTTTTGTCTGCGCTGTTCAGCGTGCTGAAACAACTTCTGCCTCAGTCTAAATACTTTTGTGTCACAACTGAAATGTCAATGCATTTTAAAAGCTTTAAGAGCTAATTTATGTAATTAAAGTTATCTCTGTTTATGCCCATAAGACATGACAAGGTTTCACCAAAGTTTTATTGCTACAGCAGAGACAAATTCAATTAAACTTTTTTAACCTGCATGACGAGTGGCAAACATCTTATAATTATATAGCATATCATTGATTTGCAAAGTTTTGAAACATATACTATTCCAGTTTCTCCTTCCTAACCCTTACCTGTGTAATTTCAGTCTCTACAGTATGAATAAATTATTATTTTTATGGTAGAAATTGACCGAATTTTAAATGTAACTGAACAATGGGTTTATTTTGTGGATGCAGAAATGCGGTAGGGACAAACATGGTAACCCAACCCAACCCGGTACTGGGGGACCCCCAGACAGTCCACGTTTTTGCTCCCTCCCAGTTCCCTGCAATACAGTCCACATTTTTGCTCCCTGCCATTTTTTTGTGGACCAGGTTGGCAAACATTGACCTAACCAACTACAAAAGATGCCTAGACAAACAATACACTTGCCCTTGGCTCTCTCTATCTCCTCAAATCTGCCCAGCTGGTCCTGTTTATGCCTAACAAAGTAATCAGTCCAATTACAGTCAACTGAGCTGTCACAGCGGCACACAATAAAAAGCAGTTGGCTCATGACACAATATGACTGAGCTGTTAGCTTACTTTGTTTTTTGGATTTAATCTCCGCAAATTGCTATAGTCTCAAGATAAGCAGATCTAGTTTAAAATCGGAGAGACGCTTTGCAAATATACGAAAATATTTTTGCACATACAGTATAAGTATTACCTCGTGCTTTTGTTCAACCATTCTGTTCATCCCATATGGAGAACAATGAATCCATCCGTGTTGCGCCAGTTTTGTTCGAGCATTCAGAGTAACTTGAGGGTGACATAGGAATTTAGGACGACTAGTGGAATCCCATGAATGTCAAAAAATGACAGATGAACAGCCTGAAAAGGGCGTGCTTGTGGGCCATGGATTTGTATTATGTTCTGACACGTTTCTCTAGCTTCATATGGCTTCAGTTCACATATGTCTGCCGAGGGAATGGCGGTGGCGTCCGTCATGATGTCTGGATGGAGACATCTGTGTGCAGAAAGCCAGCAGGACAGCCTGCAGGACATGTGAACAGCTGCATCACCTCTGCATCGAGTGTGTGCGGCAGGGCAGAATGCCGTCTTCTTAGGCCAAGCGTGAACTGGATAAGCATGTGCAACGAGAGCAAGGCGCACTTCTGCTGAGCCTACAGCTTTATGATATAATGAGTACCCAGGCAGATTTGACGATGCATAGATGTAACCTGGGGGAATTAGTTTGATAGAAGGATTACGGTAGATTTCATGAGTGCCTTGCAGGGGGATGTAAATAATCCTGAATGTTTCTGTTCCCAGATATGCTTATGTGTGCGACCTTCACGTGCTTTTTTGCTCCACATATTTAAAGAGAGAGACAGGAAGAACTTTTCAAATGATCCATATACGGCACCCGTTGTATATATTTGTAAAAAGGGTTAGAAAAAATTCACCATTTGGCGAAGTACATTTTTTTTCACACTGAAAAAATGAAAAAAATCGAGCCTTTCATTAAAACAACTTTATTGAAAGAAAAACAAATCCTTCATAAAGAAATAATTATCTTTAAGAAAAGCACATGAGCCACGATAATTGGCAGCCCTGGAAATTATAGTGAACACAACGTAACTGAAGCATGTTTCCCCTGTAAATTGTACATCTTTAAGTTGAGTAGAATGAATAGGAACCTTCAAGCTGTAATCGATGTCATTCTGATTATTAGCCCCAGATAGTACAACTAGACTATTTTGTGAAAATGAGGATATGGTCTCAGTTGTTTATGTCTCAAACCAGGGGGTGTGAGAAGGGCTGCTGATTGTTGGCAACGGGGATTAGAGAGAGTGGGATTTCCAGTCTCGCTGGACCAGAACCCCACGTCGTTCGGTGCGTGGATGTCCATTTGGTGGCCAGTGATCATTGTCCATTTGTCACCCTTGGCAGTCACCGAATGGCTTTCACTGTAAGGAGCAGGAAGTGAGGCACTTTGATTCACAGGCCGGGAGGGGCACTGACATGCATGATTGATAGGTGGGGTCAGCTGGGCAGAGTCGTCGCCAGTAAAAAGAGTTTTAGCAAATGGTACCAGAAATAAAAGGGAAAAAAATGCCCTGATTGAAATGGAGACTGAGAAGAAGCTTTGTGGACCTTCTGTCCTTTTGGAAAGTCCACCTGACCAGACCTGAATGCTAATGTACACTGGCTCGTTTCTTCTGCGGCTGTGTACCGGGGGCCCCAATGTTCAGCAGGAAATGGTGCTGAGCGCTCCAGAAGAAAAGCCCTTCCACACTGTGCCCCTCGTGTCTCCTCTGGGACGTCCTCTGGATGAATCCCTGTTTGAGCCTCTGTCTTGTGGCTATACCTGCGAACAATTCTGTTCCATTGAAAAGAAGACCAACAGCCAAGGAGCGGGAGGGGAAAAACCAATCATATGGCCTCCTCTAAGACGTCAATTCTGTCAACCATCCATGATAGATACTGCAAACCCATGTGGTATGTTGGACATCATTGGCAAAACCCACCGATCATCGTAATTCAAAAGAAAAAGCGGACATTAACCACACAAAATAATCACGTACAGTAGTGACATCATCTCCTGCAGGTAATGGGACAGAGTTTAGGTGACTGGTCCTGCTCCATGATACTGCTCATGATTGATGGAATTTTTATGCTTGTTCAGCTGATGGCTATTTTCTTTGGTAACCATCTGCCGGTTTTCTGTAACTGATTAACCGGTCAGCACTTTGACTATTCCCTAAAGAGCTTAAGACACACACATGCACACACACACACACACCTATGTCAGTAAACGAAAAATTAATTTACTTTTGTTGCCATCGTTTTTATTGATAAGGCCGCGGATTGTGTCGCCGGACACTCCACATTGTGACATGGCCTTTCTTGGACAGAGACAGATCCAAAAAGGCGGAAACACAGGGATCTTTATTCACTTGTGAATAATGACCAAAGCTTTTATTTCTCAAAGTCTCAGACTGACATATCTACTCAAAAAGTAATTATCTTTCATCTTTAATCCTTTCATGGCACTAATCCTCTTTGCATCGTACTGCTTAAATACAGCCCTCTGTACACTAACTCTATTCTAACATCAGCAAGTTTCTGTACTGTCTTCTGTCTTGAGAAAGTTGAAATTTTACCTCATATTTTTGCTCATTTACTTTTGTATAGTAAATACAATGTCTGAATTAATTCTTTCTTAATAATTTTTTTGGTCCACATTTGCCTGTAATGTGTATGACATCAAACATCCTGCCACTTATGACTCACATCACGCTTCAATGTGACCGTTATGTCCCAGTTCTGCAAGATGTATCTACACACAGTCCCATCTCCTTTGATTTCTCCATTATTCAGAAACAAAAAAATGCAGCCCCCCCACCACCCCCACTCACTGGTCCAGATGTGCCAGGGAAGTACATCTGGAATTGGCCACCCTCCGCAGAGACTATACCATCCCAGGTATCTACAGGCGTCTTCCCACTGTGATGAAGAGCATCCACTTCTCTCCACCCCAGGACTTGATTAGCTGGTTACACCAATTCGTTCCCTGACTGGGAGCCAGGTCCCCTACTTCTTGAAGGAAAAAGTGTGAGTGTAGGGGGGGGGGGGGAAAGATAAAGTCCCAAATTGCATTCAGCAGAACGCTGCAGGCGCCTGTTTGCCTTATTCAGCCATTACTGGCATCTAAAGCTTTTTGTCTGGGCCCTTTGTTCCTCTACAAAAGCACGCCGTGCATTTTTGGCTGATGATCCAACTAATCTAACACCGTTTTTATCTTGTAATCACATGCTCCTTTGTGCCATTTAACCCCGTAAGAACTCAATATCTTTTTTAGACTTGCTCTGTCAGAATGATTAATACAGATAAATAATAACTTTGATATTTATTTCTGTTGAATAATCTTCAAAAAAATTACGGGGCTGAACTGCGATTAGAAATCGATCCTGGATTTTGGGGTCCCTCCCCCAATACATTCTGCCACCCCACATACCTGTCGGCCCACCTGGAAAATGTGATGTATGCCAGGTGACCAGTCCAGCCCTGGTAGGATTTTAATTTTTTTTAAAAAGATGTACATGTGAGAACTTCCTTTTGAGTTAATTTTTAATGCAACTAAAGATCCCAAACAACCAAAGCACAAAATCACATGAAACAAACAAAAAAGTCTATCTGCATATATCCCTATAAAATGGCCTCACGGAGGAGGGACCTATTGGGAAACACTATTCTACACTGTTTGAAAAAACCTTTAGACATACAAATCAGAAAGACGGAAAGCAGCTCTGCCGCTTCTACCGCAGGGACCCACAGAGACACTCTTAGGCCATGTTGTCAACCAGTCATTGTCATTCTCACTCCCCTCAATGAAAATTGGATTCAAAGCGGGGAGGCGTCTCTGTGAAAGGGCACCTGCAAATGTAAAAGCAAGACAGCATGACCGTCTTCTGCAGAATGTTTCAACCACATGTGATGTGACTGATTTATGTCACACTCCAGCACACGCTGAGGTCTGTATATATTATACAATTTCCCACTGAAATTTATGGTTCCCCACATATAAATGAGCTTAGAAGAGATGCTGCTATGTGATTTGTCTGGCACTGGAGAAAATACATTACCCGAGTGCTGAACCATTGGAGGCGTTCAGACCATGCAGTGTGAGTTTGTGAAGGTCCTGCATGCTCCACCAGAGAACTCCCAGCTACACAGCGCTCTAAGCCAGCCTCATTTTCACTGTGGTTATAGCCACTGTTCTGTGGGGCTTAAACTGCTGCTTTGAGGACCTGTCCTGAGATTTTACTTTTTGTCTAGGCCTGAGTCTGAAGTTTAAGTGTTATTCGAGTGGACAGATTAGCTGAAATATTGATTTGTCTCTTGGTTCCTGCCAGAGAAGTTAATAATCACGTATTTATCTAAAAAATGACTGCTTGCTATGCTGAAGTTCACACCCTATAACACAATGTGGGATGTGGAAATTGATATTAAATAATTCTGATACTGAGTGCACAGACTAAGATGAGCTGCACTTGGAGTAACCAGCCTGCTTTGGACTCTGGGTCAATGTAAGAAGGAAGTTAATGGAAAATTTAAATCAGCCACTTTCTTGTTTTACTTGAGATTATTTTAACTGCTTTTTTTCAACACCTAACAATGTTGACTTTTTTCCCTCATGAAATCTTTATTCTAGTACAGTATGTGCAGAGGTAGATGGTTCTAGTAAAAATCCAGACCAAGATTTGGGTTCAACCAACCACCTGAGTTCTCTGTGACTGTGACTCTTCATGCTCAACTGGTTGGTTGAAACATAATCCTGGTCTGGAATATTTACTTTCTGGACCTGAACTATCCACCTCAGACATGTGTTTTGTACAGCTTACAGAGCTACACAATCACATTCAGGATGCCCCCTGCCCTCTCTTGCGAAAGAATATGCTTTTCGATTGATTGCAAGCCTGCAATGGATGGGTAGTTGGGGAAAAGTAATGGATGGATGGAGAAACATTTCAATAAAACCAGCAGCCATTAATAAGACGCAATATCATGGTTTCATAATGTAATACGAGAATTCAAAACAGCCAGTTAAAGCTAAAAAAAAGAGAAAATGTGTGACAAGTTCATTTTTGGCCCCAGTCTCTGAAAATTAAAAAATAATTTGTGATGGTGCTTCATCTAGCAAAAGCGATTAGGCCACTCACTTTTCCCAGCATGCCTCTTGCTGCGGTACTGTAAGACCTCACTGTTACGCCCGCGATCACTGGGACGGATGTTCAGACAGATCTTTTGGCAACTGCTCAGAATGTAGTTACTTAATAGGTGACTTGCATAGGTAGTCAGCTTTCGCCCAACTGACAAAGGGAAGAATTCTTCCCTTCCGTGGCTTTCAAAGGACGACTTCTTAATAAAATCCGTGTTTTATGCCCCCGATTGATTGGGCAGACTGGACGAGCAGGAAGGGAAACAAACTCATAAAATGCAAGTAAGGTTGGTCTTAATGAAGAGGTCATTTCACATTGATGGTGAGGCGTATTGGAAACAAACAGTCTGTACCTGAGAGAAAATTAACTTCGATCTTGTAAAGTTTTCAGAACAAGAATCTTTGTCTAAAGGATGCAACAGCTGCCTTAAATGCAGCTACAAAATCAGCATTGTCTTTGGATAATGTAATTTAGTCATTTTAGCTACAGTAATGATGGTAAAAGCTTCTCAAACTTCATGGTTTGCTGAATGAATGTGCGTTTAAGATAAGCAACGCAGCTTTGCTACTTAACCCAAGCAAACCATGAGCGAACAATGCTAAAGCGCTACGTGGAAGGCACATCAGGAAATGCAACTGGAATTCAAACAAAGCCCTTTTTTATTAACAAAAAGCATAACAGGCCCCTGAATTCATGCCTGCATTAATGTGGTGTAATATTGCTAAATAAACAATTCCCTTTTTATAAGAAAGCTCAAAGATATATTAATTCCCTAGCTGAGTATTACGATTATTAATATTAGCATTAAGAAGTAATATTGCTAGTTACTAGACAGAACATTTTTCAGTCAGTGTTGAAAGCTTGTTCCGTGTTTCAAGCAGAGATAGAATGGAGCCCGAAGCCCACAGCTACTTTTAGATCACATGCCAGATTTCACTTTAATTTAAACAGGTTATGGTGACTCCAATAGGATATGAACTCCAATCTTTGCACTATTGCCTTTTCCCACTTTTTCCAGAACCGATGCACAATAGGTGAGTTGTGTGTGCAGAGAAGACTTTCTACACACCTAGATTGTCCTGAGCTGTTACTTTTGCAGTTGCGTTAGCTAGTGTCAGGTCATTCTGTTCTGACTTTTCTCATTAACAAGGTTTTTTTTAGCAGCACAGCTGCCTCTGACTGGATGTTTTGTTTATCTCTGTACACTCTAGGTTTGGTGTAAGCTCTGTTTCTGACATGCTGGAGACACTATGTAAGGCATCAACAATCAAACCATGTTCAAAATTGCTTCAATCGGGCGTTTCAGCAGTTCTTATGCTTAGCTGAACAGTAAGTGGAGCTTTTAAACCTGTCTACGTGCTGTACTGTATGTATCTAGCTGCAGGATTTGCTGTTTGGAAGCGTATGCTGTTTGCGTTACCTACAGAACTGTCCATTGTCTGCATGTCACACTTAATTACTGTGTTATATTATCACAATGTTCAACGCCGTAGTAAAATGACATGAACAGCCCCATGTGACCGTGACTGGAGCAACTGGCTGCATTCATTGCTGTTACACTGTTCTGACACAAGGCACCTCAAGCTACACCAGGAAACTCTGTGAACGTGATCTTATGCATATACCAACCATCCTTCTACACCAGTGTTTCCCAGTCTGGTCCTCGGGGACCCGCAGACAGTCCACGTTTTTGCTCCCTCCCAGCTCGGATCAAATATGTGGACTGTCTGGCAGGGAGCTCAGAGGGAGAAAAAACGTGGGCCAGCTGTGGGGCCCCGAGGACCGGATTGGGAAACACTGTTCTACACTGTTTGAACCTCAAAGCTCTGGATTGCTGCCCGGCTCAGTGCAGACGCTGCACTAACAAGCAATGATACTGGACACCAGACCAGAACATAGGACCTTGGACAGAGTGAGGGTCAAGAAGTCAGGAATCAGGAAAGAAGAAAGACTCACAGAAGCCAAAAGGGCAGCAACAGAAAGCAAGGTCACCAGTAAAGTGGAGTGACAGCAAGGGGGAAATCAGCATGTTATAAATCCGCCGAATAAGGCCTGCGACTTGACTGACAAGACTGAGTCACTAAGCTCTGTAACCTGTCTGTCTATACACTTTGTTAACTGGCAGCATTTCCACAGCCAGGTCACAGGTTGTGGATGGCATCCATGACAACCGTGGCCATGCAATTCCAGCTCCCCCTGCAGGACTGGAGAGCAATGACATCCACAGACATGCATTAAACAACAGGACCAAACAACACCACCCAGGTATCTGTTTCCTCATTAAATTCAACTATTCATTAGCATGTTTGATTATTATTTTGTCACTGATTAATTTTCACTTGGGTTGCCCCTAAGAGTCACATCAACAAAGTTTTCATCTTCAATAAGGGGAAGAAACAGAGAAGGATGTCCACAAATAATAGAGCACAAATCAGGAGAAGATGAAAAAATAATACTTAAAGTTTTACCATATGTTCGGGACTACAGGTGTGCCTGTGTAGGTGGAACCGGAACCAAGAGACAGGCGGGAGGTACAAGAATAGGTGGTCAACAGCAGGCTGTCTTCTCCCCCACACAGAACGGAAGCCTCAAAGTCTGACAGGTCCAGGAATAAAAACGAAAAGTGAGCAGCAAAGGGGCAACTCGCTTTCTGATTGGCCGCCACTCGGGGCCCAGGAGGCGAAGGGCGTCCTTATGAGAGGACGTGTTAGCGTAGCAGTGTTAGCGCAACCGGAAGCCGACGTCGGTGGCATTGGGTACTGCTGCGTGTCCGCCTTTGCCGGGTCTGGGCTGAACAGAAAACTGAGTCACCCCTCCCCCCCCACCGGCCAGCACAGCCCCCACCCAACAGTTGGTGAGAATCTTGTAAACCAAAGTAATGACACATGCACAGACACGAATGCAGAAACCACACAAAGTAATATCATAACAGGCGTTAAACTGTATGAGGTGATACATGCTAATTAGTTAATAATGAAGATAACATTAACAACATTATTAACAATTAATTAAACATTGTCACGTTGACATTTATGTACTTACATGTTTGAATGTAAAACCTTCTGTATATAACACTGCACAGAGGATATTTCCACACTCCATTCCGAGGGGCTGAACTTCTCCCTCAACAGCACGGCACGCAATCTGGGCACCATCTTAGATACAAGCCTCTCATTCAAATCTCATGTGGACTCAGTATCGAAAGTGTGCTTCCTGCAGCTGCGTAACATTGCCAAACT
>JAODJX010000129.1:21767602-21782730 GCA_026776945.1 Isichthys henryi | reverse complement strand
TCTATCTATCTATCTATCTATCTATCTATCTATCTATCTATCTATCTATCTATCTGTCTGTCTGTCTGTCTGTCTGTTTATGTTTCTTGAAAAAAGCTATTCATTTGAGCGAGCTGAATTTTAATTTTTCATAACAGATTTCCTCTTGTTAAGCCCGATTATCAGTTTAATTAATGGCATTTCATAAAGGTTCAGCCTATCCTACAAAATAAAGGTTTCCAGATTGAATTAGCAGCTCTAAACAACATTAAACAAACCACCATTGGGAAAAGGTGAGTGTCAGACAAAAAAAAAGAACCATTATGTTCACCTTCCAGAGGGAGGTAATCAAAGCAATTTTTTGCCTAAAAGAATCGCCTTGTTTCTAAGCTAATTTCCCATCACCCCAATTAAATCTGTGCGCCGTCTCATTTTTTTCAAGTCCGTACAAAAAAAAACTTCATTTGTGCATCTCCCCATATTGTCAGTAAGCCTCATTCCCCCAACAAAAAAATTCAGAACACATTTATGTTAATGCATCGTGCAAAAGAATTTCTCCAGTGCTTTTATAAAAAGGGATTTTGGCACAGAAGCAGAGGGGATATTCATTATTCTAACTTTATTGCAAACAACACTCACATGCACTACCATTTGTATCAATGTTGACTCAAGGTGTGGCATCATAATTAAATGACCTCTCACTTTGGTTTTTATCACTAAAGATTTTTTTAAATTTATTTTTTGTTTATTCTTTAATGGTTCTCACATTTTCTTCCCCTAAGCTGGCAGATGGTCCTGAACAAAGTAGATTAAACTGCAGTGAGTGTTTCTGGCTCCAGCCTTCCATTGTGCCCCAGGACCCACAAGAGGATGTCTACTTATGTCATATTTTATACGAAAATGGATTCACTGGAGCGATTTTAAAGATAAGATAACGGATAATTCTTCTAAATTCCAAAAAAAAAAACCTTGATGCCCTTGTAGAGGAGGGGTCATTTAAAATCAAGTAATTACTGTGACCAAATTATTAGGGTGAGCTCATAAGGTCATTAACTTCATCAGATTTATACAGTATATTATGAACACAAGAGAACTTCATTTAGTTATATCGTCGTTTATTAGAATTAATTTGTGGTGTCCTTTCTTAAGTGCCACACCGCCAGTGGAATAACTGAAAACTGAGGCTTCTTGATTCCGATTTCAGATTCGGTACCATAGTCAAGGTCATAGATGAAGACACGGGTGAGGATCGAAGAGGAGAACTAGACCTCACACTCCACCTTGTGTGTTAACCTTGCCGGATTCTGCTGATTGCTTTGAGGTGTTTGCTGTACTAGGGAGGGAAACAGGGAGGGCTGGGGGAGACAGGGCTTCCACTGAAATACCTTCATTTTATTTTATTTTATTTTATTTTATAAACTTTAAATATTCTACATTCTGTATGTTTTTTTTGCAATCCTGCTTCGTGTGGGGTATAATGGTCCTCAAGCAGACTAAGATGCACCTTCCTGCAAGCCATATTACATCTGTTTAGCTTTAACAATAATGCCCTCTTCACTCTTTATTTTCACTGACAGGGCTTGAAGGTTCAGTAGGTTTCCTCCTGTTTTCATTCGTCATGGTATTTTCGGACACACTGTGATTCTACGAATATTCAATACAATAATATGATGGGTTGTATCAGGCTCTGCTCTGCTAGCACTGTTTGAAAATCAACCTTTAACTTTTGTGTAGTTTTGGTATTTTTTAAAACTAGTTGTCGTAACATAACCCCTTAAAATTATTGTGCATATTAAATGAAGCAAGTCAGACTGATATTTTAAATGAACAATATGTAATACGATGAAATTATGTTTGCTGGTGTTGCCGTACACTCCCCTGTGGCCCTCTGCATTTGCCATCAAAAAGGTCTGTAGTTGTTTTAGAAATACATGCCTTTTTTCATCCCTGCATGACTGGATGCCCAGCAGGGCCTCAGGACCTCATACATCAGGCGCTTTAAAGTAGTCGAAGCCTCATGTAATCCAAAGGGGAGGATCTTGTACTGCCAATGCCAACTAGGGGTAGTGAACGTTGTGTTTTCCGTGGCTTGTGGGGTTAGGGGCATTTGCCAGTAGCCTTTAGTATGATTGAGGGTAAATGTGAATTGGGTCTACCCCAGTCTCTCTGTCAGCCCACCAGCTCTAGGCATTAGGTAGCTATTGAACAGAGAAACTTCACTTAACTTAAGATATTGTTGAACTAAATGGTGTCATCCTGCTTGGATGTCACCACAGTTTGGCTGGGCTGAGTTCTCCTGTCACCCTCAGCTGCAACATCCATTGAACCTCCGCCTCAATATTGTGGCACCAGGCCTCTAGGTCCTGGGATGCTGTCCCAGTTGGCTGATCTTCTAGATGCTCACTGGTCTCGCCTTCTCCTCCACAATGTACGTCACAGGCAGGTGGTGAGAAACCCGAAGGGAGCGGAAGACTTAAAAAGCAAATATCGCTCGCCTATTTGGAACTTGTGGAGTTGGGCGTGCCGTGTGAACAGATGCTGTTGAAGAAGGAGTCAAATGACCTGCTGTTGGAGGTCTGGAAAAAGAATATGTGGGATCCAATTGTGCCCATCCTCATCTACTACTCTCCCAAACATCCTTCTGACGTTTTTGTTAATCTGGCCACCTATGCTGGCCATCTGAAGCTGGTAAATGGAGGTATGCGGGCACAAGTTCTGAGACAAAGGGGGTACCTTACTCTGTAAGCAGGTCTTTGGGGATTCCCACCTGGGTGCTATGGAGGAAGAGCTCCTTAGCACTAGCGTTAGAGGGTGCCCTTTTCAGGGAGAGAGCCTCTGTATATTGGGTGGTATAGTCCACTAGCACCAGGATGTACTCAGCTCTCAGCTGGACCACAGTAGGGGTCCCACTTTGCATGTGACATCCTGTTTGAAGAGCACATGAAGATGAATAATAGCACCAGAAAGGTGGGGAGTGACGGTCATAGTGATATTTTCTGGCAATCAGCTGACCCTTGTTTAGAAATTTAGAACTTCAGTTTCTATGGCTGGCCACTAGAACTGGTTCTGGATCTTCTCCATGGTGTCCCAAGCCCTGAGATGTCCCTCAAGGGGGTGGGTATGTGCCAGAAGCCTCACCTGTTGCACTACAAGCAGCTTAGTAACCTCCCCCATCTGGTTGGTGTGGATCATGAAATATTGCTTAGGTAGCTGCTTGACTTAATCTTAGGATATCTGGAAAGACTGCTCCTGGATGAAATGCAGAAACTGCATTTCAGAAGATGCAGACTCCATGTATGAAGAACATAACAGTGGGATTTGAACCCTGAAGGTGTGAACCACCCTTCCATCCTTACTTATATACCTGGGGTCTCAAATATCCCAGGGGCCACTGCCTAGGACGTCTTGAAGTTTTATTTTGTGCAATACAAATCAAAGTGGGATGGTGGTGGTGCCATTGCTACAGTAAAACTGCAACCTTGGAGCACCACTTACTGTAGCATTCTCTATGTGAAAGTATAGATCGATCGGTGGGCCAAAAGTAATAATGATTTAAAAACACTGCAGGTCAGATGGAACTGTCTTGCAGGCCTGTACTTTGGGCCTGCTGATATAGATAATTATTATCAATTATTAGTTTATATACAGTAGATATACCATCCATTCATCTTCAGTTTACTTTTCGTGATGATGGCTACAATGTAAAATAAATCATGATATTTATTTTTTATCATTTCAGGTGCATCCTCTTCTTGCACATTTAGATGAATTATCCGTACTAAGGCATACTGTAGTGCCACATTCTCCAAGGCTTGGGGACAACGATACCACCACTTTAATGCTTTGGACTTATCTGTCTTCTTTGAAACCCTGTACCAGTGTTTCCCAATCTGGTGCTCCCTCCCAGCTCCTGATACGGAGCTGCAAAAACGCGGACTGTCTGGAGCTCTCCGAGGACCAGATTGGGAAATATTGCCATATAGTTGGTGCGTTTCCAACAGGGTCAGTGTCAAAAAAAAAAATCAAAGGTCTGTTTACCTTATGAAATGTTACCAGGGTTGGCTAGTGTGAAGATGAGTGGAGAATTTATTTCTGCTATTTGGAAGAAGTAAAATATGAAGATCATGATGAAAGCTTGGCCTAATCTTAACTGATGTTCTGTGTCTTATGCATGACAAAATGCCAACACACCACGTAGAAGATAAAGACGTAGTGAAGTGGACTTCTGAAAAACTGTCTTATGTTACTCGTCGACATGTCTGGTCATAGTCTGTTTCTTCCAGCTCTGAGCTTTGCCCTGAGGGTCTGTCACCGTTGTTTGCTCAAGAACGTCTTGATCGTTGGAGTTTCAATCTTACTCCAGTCCAAAGATGTCCTCTTTGAGGATAATTAGCCCTTTTGTTTTTCTAACCCAGAACGTTTTGATCACTGGATTTTTAAAGCTGTCTTGTGATCAGAACACTGTAAGAAGAAGGTCTTCTTCACATGTTCCTCTGAGGATTTTTTGAAAAAAGACTCGTTAAAATCTTTACTGTCTCTGGATAAATTTCTCATACTCTTTCTCAGTTTGTTCTTGACAAAGAGACTAAGTGGAAAAAGGCTGAATTAGCACTGTGTCTCCAGTGGCAATCCCTCTCACCCATCACAAGTCTTCTGCTTTGCCTTCATGTCATAATCCATGGCCTCACATTCAAATGGCATATAATGGAATGAAATGTAAAAGAATTCTACAACACTAGAATGGGTCATTGAGGAATTAAACATATATAAACACCGCATACAATACTGGGCTTTTATATATCTACGTAAAAAAATGTATACTTTCTGGGGTGTTTTCTAGATTTTTTTTCTCCGAAAGAAGATACTTATATTTGTAAATATTGTTACTAAGATGTAGTTGTTTGACTTGAAGCAACATTGTTCGCACAAGCAAAGCAATCTGTCGGCATCAGGAAGATATTGGTTGGGGTCAATGAATAGATCCCATTGTCATAGAAGAGGATACTCCTTTAATCTGTTTCACATGCATCTTCCCTCGTGGGATTCCTGTGTATGCACTGACTGAACTCAGCACATGGTGGTAGATGAACTGAGGTCTTGGGTCACATGGTATTCAAGCTAGTGGCCATTATCTTAATTTTTGGTAATATAATTACTTTACCCCACTTTTTCAGTATAAAATAATAGTCCTAGTTAATTGCAGGAAGCATTCGAAGATCCCAAAATGGGGACCATCTTTTTATTGGTTCAGAGTCAACATTCCGTTCCTGGGTGAAAATATCCATTCCTGTCATTATGAAAGCGAACATCTAGACATCTAGATACTTTCATCTTCCGCCATCTTGTAATTTCAGCTGTAAGATCTCAATTTTACCGTCTGCGAAAAAAGCCTCTCTGAAACGTGTTCTCTTCTGTGATACTGCGCTTCTTCCTTCCTCACCAGTGAGGTTTCTTTCTCAATGCAGATTTTATTATCTGTCAGATAGATGAGCTCCCTCTCGCCAGTGAGCCTCTCACTGGGTCACCAGGGTGGTACTGAGTGGCAGCTCTGGTTGCTAATTGCCAAAAGTTTAAGGCTAATGACAGGGCTTCTGTTTATAGCTTTTCAACAGCTACCCGCCTCCCCCCGTGTTTGGAAAGACTGTGGTACATAGGGATCACACGGTAGGCTCCTTCCATCTGTGTCAGACTGGGGGGGGGGTACCTAGTACCCTCTCAAATGCATGACATTAGTGGAATGCAAGTAGGGCAGGTCAGGAGGACAAATAGTGAGACTTTGTTACTCCCTGTCATTTAGCCGGCATGAAGTGCACGTCACCCTCAGCGAGTTTCCATATGATGGCGTGTTGGCGCCAGCCAGATTGCACACTTGCTCTTGTACGGTTTGTGACGCCAACCTCTAATTCAGACTCAATTGCTGCCGTGGGATGATCACTTAAATGGCTGAGAGAAGAGCAAACATTAAGTCCCTCGGCAGACTCGGGTCGGAAGCATTATCGATTTCACCAGTTAGCAGAGAGGGAGACGCGTTCACCCTGCTGGGTGATGGCCGGGACTTACATGCGAGGCCGTGTAATCTGCAACCTTCTTTGGAAGGAACCACTTCAACTGCTGAGAGGCCATAATGGCTGGGAACGACGTCGCATGTTTGAAGCCAAAGGCAGTACTGGGAAAGGGAGGGCATGTTCAAAGGAGCACGGCACCTACATCTCAGTAATTTATAAGCTTGTGTCAGTGACATTTTCTTCTGAGTGCGGTAGTGATACTGGCCTTGAGATACAGTTTTCAGTCATAAACAGAAGCATGGCTTTTACCAAAGGCCGTTTCATACACAAAGACCATCCTGAAGGTCCTTTGTAGGCACTGACGTCACTGCCAGTTAAAAGTCCAAAGCATGGAGGAGTTGTTGTGAAATTGCTCTGGGTTTGGATCGGGTCCCATTTGCAGTCCACTGTGCCACCCGGCCTGTCTGTGTCACAGCCGGCGGCAGCGAAGCAAATGCCGTTCTTAGCTTGGAATACCAATCGCCGAGCGAGCAGTGCCCTGCGATGGGGCCATGCAGAGCCTCAGTCCAGGACTTATGTCCACCTAGTGAGGAGGTGTGTGTGTGTATGTGTGTGAGTGTGTGTGGGGTATTTTAGTGCAAGGGCAAACACCCTAGCTTCAATTAATTTTCACTATCCAAGAAAGATGCATTGGTTTTAAGGAGGTATTGTGCAGGGTCGAAGTTTGTTTGAAGTTATTACTAAATCACAGAATCACAGGTTGAAAAATTGAAATAGCATAGCCTCATAACTACAGTACATCGAACCATATGCAGGTAGAGAGTCTCAGCTGAGGTTTGCGGTTGTCCAGGGTGATTAGTAGAATTTTACTCTAGTTCAAATACTACACCTGATCTACTACAGATATACTGCAGCTAATGAATAATACAACTTAATGTGCTTTGAGAGCAAATGGTACAAATGAAAATATTCTAGAAAGGTCAAGTTAGCTGCAGTTACAAACATAAATATAAATATGCTCACTTTTTTGGTTTTATAGGATTGTGATAAATCAGTAAGAGAAAATGTATTATGCAATAGCATGACATCCTCTCAACATAAATCTAGCATAACTTTAAATAGAAGACGTTTTTTCACGATATTCCACTTCTTTTTTACCACTAAAACAATCCATATTTAAAGACAGAAACAGCAGTTCACAGCAGGATTATGCTAATCGAAACACTGAGAGACACCAAATCGTACCATCCAACATTTCAGTCATATGGTAAAAAGGTGCAATGTGGCTTGTGAGTTAAAATAAAAAAAGATATCATACTGCGATGTGATATTTTTCACAGTCATTCCTCGGCTATCATTTCTTCACCATAGCCAATTTTATGACTCCCTTTTCAGGCTGTATCCTATTTAAAAAATGGTAATTCAAATGGAAAATTGGCCATAACTTCTCCAGTTAATGCCAACTCGATAAAAGTGTTCTGCTTAGCTATATGAGTGCATTGTGATGTCACTTCCTGTTACCATGTGGAGTGTTGGGTGACGGCCCCCTGTGTAGATGGATGCCTGTTGCTGTTCTCTTGTTGGTAGAGTAGCAGACCATTCCTGATCATATATCAAGAGCTTCTTGGGGGAAAAAGGGCCTACAGAGATATGGCTAGGACAGCTGCCTTGTGTGCAGAATGGGGGGGGGGGGCTGAGTCTTTCCACAGCTCACGGGAGTTTTACTTGCACAAAAATGTTCCGAGAAGGAAAAATTATTGGTTCAGTGAGATAGGCAATCAGATTGTAAAGGAGATTGGTCCAAGCAACTAGAAGAGGTGGGCCCAACCAATCAGATTTCTTGGTCCCGCCTCCTATAGACACCTAGACCCACCTCTTCCACAATCTGATTGGTTATCTCTCTGAACCAATCATTTTTCTCCCAAGAGCCTCTCCGCAGCATGCCTGTCGGCTAGTGTGCCACTACTGTGTCGCAATAGAAAATCCACATGTAACAGCCCTATAGTGTTCGCCTACATATACAATACAGCAGCTACTGAAATGTCTGATGTGGGAGCGAACACGAGGGTGCACAGTGGCCAGCAGGAGGCAGTATAAGGCCCCTTGATATACTGGTGATGAAGCTGTTTTTCTGCCTTTGGGAGATGGTGGGGCTGTGTACCTGTGAATGACATATGAATATTCATATCAAATATAAATTTATTATAAAGGTCAGCTATTTTAGCTTCGGTTAGTATCAAGGGGGGAAAATAAACAGAGGAAATTGTATTAACTTCTTCTTCAAACAACCACTTGATGCCTGGTGGTTTCAGTGGAATGTTTGAAAGTAATTGGATTTTGTTTCTCTTTTTGTGTGTCTGCCGCAATATATAAATAAAATAACAAGGAAGCATCACCAGAATGTAATTATTTGTGTATTATGTGTCAGAGGTGAATGCATATTGCATTTCAGAAACATAAAAAAAATAGTAATAATAAATAATGAACCATATTCTTGAATCTGCAGATGCTCTTTACCTGATAGAGAGAGATTAGTTCTGAGGCACAGTAAACCGAATGTAAATTACTTGCAAGTGAAAAAAAAAAGCAAACAGAATGTAATCTATTTTCTTTTTTCAATCATGTTTTCATTTATTCGCCCTCTCCTGCCATGAATAAGCACACACAAACTGGCAACCTCCTGGTCTCTGAGATAGGAGGCGTGCATAACGACACCTGCCTTCGCGGGGCAGGGTCGCTGGTGGCAGACAAACGAAAGAAAACTGTGGACCACCTTTGTCTCAAAATCGTTTAAGGCGAAAGCCTACGCTGTGGAGATTGGATTGGCTCGAGTGCTCAACGCTTTGATATTCACAGAAAGCGGGTAAAGCGCTAATGGATGTTTCAAATAAAAGGCATAGTGAAAACAGGAGTGTGATTTATGTCTGATGGCGAATGAGTGAGAGGATCCTTTGACTATTAGCTCTTATAGAGTATGTGAGAGACATACACATTGCTGAGTAAGAAGCTGAGGTCATATCTAGCCTTGAAAACAAACTGATTCATGCAGTGAATTCCTTTGTGGAGTCTGTCTGTCTGTCTGTCTATCTATCTATCTATCTATCTATCTATCATCTAATCTGTCTGTCACTCTCACTGTGTTTCTCTGTCTGTCTGATTACCTACTTTGTTTCTTTCATTGTGCTACTGGACAACAAAATCTTGTCCTTGGATCATCGAAGTCCTATCACATCTTATCTCATGTCATCTTACAGAAACAACCTTTCTAACAAATGTGCAACAAAGTCCTGAAAAATGTTTCTTTATACAAAAAAAGAGCATTTAAATATATTCCATTAAATTTGCACAGCGACACTGTGATTGGTTAACAGCGGCATCTATCAAATTAGCCACAGTGGCGGGTATGCTAGGTCTGAAATACCCTGAAAATTTTCAAAAAAGATAAATCAACTTCAGAGCATTTTCGAGACAGAAAAAGTATTACATGAAAAAGAAATATCATATTCTAAAGGAATGAAGTCATACCAATGATTAACCAATAGTTACAGAAAGAAAATCATTCCTATCATGTGAAGCACAAATAGGTGTTTTGGCGAAACTAACAGGGCTTTTATTTAGCTGGACAGGATGGGAACAAGGGAAGGCATTGGCAACATGAGGGAACAATGTCAATGACAGGACTGGAGAACACTTGACTGGGAAGCACTTTTATGCAAGGCTGACGAGGGAGCTAATGAGAGGCAGCTTGAGTGATTAACACAAGGGCAGGAATGAGAGGTGAAACAAACAAGTGCTGGGCATGGCTTGTTTGGTTCACGTCAGTGAGATGACAAAAGGTTCAAGTGGGCAGGGTGTGACAATTATTTGTTGCATTACTGAAAAATACAGACCAAAAGGTCTCAGATTAGCCTCACAGAGGATCACCCCTCCATGACAGAAGACCTTCGTAACTGTAAAATATTGTTTACCTGAGGCAACCATTAAAGCCTTGGAAAAATGGTTTGATTATATTTTCGAGCCAAGTCTTCATGGGTGTCCTTTCGTCTTTGGTTACTTTGTGGTTGATTAAATGCTTTCAAAATGAATCTGAAAACTCATTATATGAGTTCAACAATGGGGTAGATGAAAAGACCAGTGTTACTAAAGGGCAATGCTGTTAATCCACTCTGTGATGAAATCCTGATTCTTGATTTTCTCTAAGACAGAAGAAGGAAGAAGACCTCGCTGAACTGAACATAATTGTGTTTTTTTATATCTCTGCATTTTGCCATCTTGAGACAATCCTTGAATAGGGTCACGATGCATTTCTTATTTCAGCTGGGGAAAAAGACTCACAAGGGCTTGGAGTGTGAACTTTTGAATTTCAGAATGATTATTAGATTACATTGTGAACTCGTTCAGATTTCTACCTTTTTTCAATTAAGAATAAACGCTCAAAAAAATTTCAAAGAGCATACTTTTGAACATCAAAAGTCATATTTTCCCATTTGAGTGTTTTCATTCCACCTGCTGTAATATTCTAGTATCTTTTGTATTTTCTAGATGTTCCCATTATTACTTCTTGGCTGACTTGAATGCTGCATGGTGATCAAGAGTTGGACAAGCATCTGTAAGGATCTTAACGGGTGGTCTGTCTCATTATCACACACCCCGGCTGGCCTGCTTTATTTGTTCCTCTGCTTGAAGGTACTTCACTCTGATTACTTACCCCGGGTTAGCAGAGACCCACCTCTGAGCTGTCTGTCTTTTGAGGGAGAAGGACAGGTTGTCGCCTGGAAGTCTCAACTCACGTTGGCTTTGACGTCAGAGTGAGACAACAAAACCCATCGCAACCCACTGGCCTCTGGTCTTACCTGGGGACGATCGGGATTGTCCTTAGAACTTTAAAACCAAAGTTGCAGGCATATTTTAGGATGAGCAGTGAGCTTTGCACAAGACTTTATTTACAAGACTTATGGCCTTTCTTTTCCCCTCACAGGACTTTACATTCTCCTGTAATCTGTTTGTATTCCATGTTGGTGGTTTTTGATTAATTCTGTTCTGTGATTCATTAGTTTGGTTTTCTGTTTTAGCTTGCCTTTTCTTACTCTCGATATCCTGGTTCCCATCCCGCAGCTCCACTAATCAGTGTTTTCTTTCTGAGCACCTTGTTCTGGAGCAATTGTCCAGTCAAAATTCCTGGCTGTTGTCTGTCTCCTGCTGTGACCCTTCTGATGGACTCAGGGACCACCAGGCAGAAACCTGACAGTGTGGGTGGGACAATATGGTTCGGAGTGCTTTGCGTTTCTGTCTTGTGTTTGATCCAGGACCACTAAAATATGCTTACTGAACTCTTATATTCCAGTTGTGGTTCAGTTCTCGCCAAGGGCAGTGACATTTCGGTTTTTAGAAGAGGCTTATTTTGTATTCAGCCTGTAATTATTTGATTATAAACATTGCTTTTGCAAAAAGCATCTGATCCAGTCTGGTGCCGTGACGTGAGGTCTTTCAAAATGGCATAGGAGGTAAAGTATGCAATGTAATTGAAAGCGAGGACGCAAATGACAACTGCTGTAATAAGATGGGAGGAAAAGAAGTGTGTCTCTTTAGCATGGGCTTACAGAATGACACAGCGATGAAAGAATCCTGGTCTCTTTAATATTACTGTAAGAGAGCTGGCTGCCATATTGGAACAGATCGCAAAGACTTGGTCCCACCTCACACATCGAAAGCGACGTCACTCTGCCTCAGCACAGATGTGCAGATCTAACTGTTGCCCGCCACCAAATAATTTGGATCTTCTCTACACTAAGACAGACAGAAAAAAGCGAACTTTTCCAGAAGAAACCTGCAAGTGTGTGAACTGAGAGGCATAGTAGGCAGGCAGAACATTTCATGCCAAAATAAAAGGACTTTGAAATCCCTTCTGAAGCTTCTAACATCAATTCAAGAAGAACTTCTCTCCCTAGATCAGTCTTTATAGCTTTACAATCTTGTGTCAGATGCTCACGGTGCTTCACCTGTGCCCTCGGGGGTGGGGGGGGGGGGGGCAACCTTGTGGCAACCCATGGTTCAACTGCATAAACAATGAAGTTTTTGTGCCCCTTCTGGCAGTACCTACGGCTTCAAAAATTACCTAAAAATTATAAACTCATAAAACTCATATTGGGAGATCAGAAGCTGTAATTAAGCAAATTGGTTTTATGGTTGTTTAGTGCAGCATATTCATTCAGATAAAAGAATTGGGACTAATCAAAATCTTGAATGGCTTTAACCATGTCGAAATATACAAAACCAAGACATAGTTCTACATTCAAGCCGTAATCCTCCAGCTGATGGGAAAGTAACGGAATTGTCTGCCAGTGAAAAATGAGATTTGACACAGTGACGCCAGTTGGGGATGGTATTGTATTTGTTTGCATCCTGCAGTGGATGGTTGGAGGTTTCTGTCTATGATGTCATTGTGGTAATCAATATTAATTTCCATGCCATATTCAGAATTCAGAAACCATCCAGAATGTGTTCTAAATCAGCATTGAATGTCAGCCTGCGAGAGTCATCGGGGTATGACAATGCAAAATGAGGAGCAGTTTTTCCACTAATAATCTTACAAGAACAATAAGTTGTTCACCATAGCTCACGAGAGAAACAATAGCGCGATTTCAAACAACAGCATGATATTTGCTGCAATTACTCTATAGAAAAGCTTCCTCCATTGTTGTGCTGTGATCCTTTCCTATGTTTTTGGGGAGACAGAATTCCTAACTGAAATACCAGTTTTCTACCTGTTCATTCAGGGCTGCATGAAGGGGTGTCGCCAGGCAGCACAGGATACAAGTCAGGGGAAGACCTCTGATGAGATGCCAGTATTAAAATATCCCATCATGAAAACAGAGGACATTCCCGGTGCTCTTGGCATCGTTACATTACCCTTGATCCACTTTCCACTGCTTTTTTTAAAAATGATGCTGACCCTTCTGCTCCTTGGGCTCACACCTGCCCGCACTGTGTCATAAACCACAGCACTTCACCGATTACCCATCATATTATCCCGCAGTACATTTTCAGAGATGAAGCACAGTGTCTCAGAGTTGTCATTGACCCTTGCGCTCACCTGCCTATCTAATGCTCCTAAATAATAAATTATTTTTTTTAACGCCTTCAGAAAATTTCCCATTTACAAGCATAACTTCATGTTTTTTTTTAGGTTATTCAGGAATGTAATATAATTTTAATAAATTTGATACAGAATGCAGAATATGTTAGTTAAAGAGCAAGACAGTTGTTATGGCCCCCGGGAGAGGAAGACTGTTAATGAAGCTGAATGAATTTCAGCCATGTAGACGTGATGGTCACATTTCAAACCAGTGTCACTCTAAACAGTGTTTATGAGCACTCATGTCTTCCTGCACGCCTGTTATCTTTCATATATTCATATACAACATGGCAATCTGGGGCTACGTTAAAATGCCATATAGGATCCAGGGGAGGAATGACTTGTGCATATTGGAACTGTGGGTAATTTACTCACAGTTGTCCTCAGAATGACAATAATTCAACCTAAAAAAAACCAAAACAAAATCTAGCACATTTAAGTAATGATTTAACTTAAGACTGGCCTTATCTACATTGCCTGTACATTACTGTAGGTCAGTGTTTCCCAATCCCTACTTCGCAGACAGTCCACATTTTCGCTCCCTCCCAGATCCCAACACAAATACTGTCTGGGAGGGAGCAGAAACATGGACCTGGGGGGTCCCCAAAGGACCGGATTGGGAAACACTGCTGTAGGTCACCAGTATAGTGATAAAGAGGAAATGTCATTTTCAGGGAAAAACAAAATGCAGCGGGCAGGCGTTTCAGCCTGTACTCTATGTATACCTGAAGGTTTGCAGTGTTTTATCAGCCTGCCTGACACGTCATGTGCTGTTTCTGCTCCACCAGAAGGCATGTGAAGCAGTAGCACAGAGGATTATCTGTGTTCCCCAAGCAAAAAAAAAATATATATACAGCTATCAATTTTCCATCTGTTGCTCCACCTAAATACTTTAAATTTCCCACTCAAGTATACTTACAGTAAATATAAATGTAAATTTCTCCTTATGTTTATTAAGTCATGACATGCATTTCAGGAAAACTGAAAATGTTTCAAAGCAATTGTGTTATTGGGGTGGAAAGAGCACAAAAAAGCAAGGAAACTAAAATTTTATGTGTTTTTTTTTTTTATCTAACTTTCCCTTTAGCCTGCTTCTGTTTTGCAAGTCAGTGGGATGTGTGTATGGGTTGATATAACTTGCAACGAGCTTCCTTCTGGCCTTATATTAGGGCAGACAGAGAAGGACCATCTTCATCTTGGTCAAGGGTCTGGATATGAGTGAGAAAAAAGGAAAACAAACAGCATGCAACAGGAGAGAAGTACAGGCTCCTCCCATTCATATCTCTGCCCCTTTTTCCAAGCAGAAAATCACCTGTTGCCCTGTATGAAGGCTCAGCACTGATAAGATACAGCGGGAGGAATTCATGCAGGAGAATGCCCTTCTCTCGCTTAGCAGAACACAGGCAATTAATTCACCCAGAAGCAACCCAGCCAATTTTGAACCTCAGTCTGGGCTGTAAGACGGTATGTTACAGCCAAATGCCATGGCTGTTTTTAGGTAACTCTCTGTGGAAATATATCACTAGACAAAGATTCATATTTACACCTTTGCCACTTAAACTGTTAAGATGCTGGAAAAAAAGAATAAAATGTAGACACTAAAAATGTGTCAAAAAAAACAACTTCAAGGTCTGTGGACTGGGCAGAGTGGAGAGCCTGGTGCTGACACAAAGGTGAGGAGAAAGCCTGTTCTGGAACATACTCTGACAACTGGATTGGCACAGGACTCAGAAATACAAAAATCAGGCTTTGACCCAAGTAGATTCCAGTTGCTAACAGCAGAATTTTCACAACACTGATGAGCAGGATACAATTACCTTCTGCAAACACGTACAGGGCTGGAGAGATTTTTGCAGAACACACTTGAAAATTGCCTCCCACGCTGGCTGTGGCACATACTTCCAAATATTTTGTGTTATTTAGCTTTGAATACAGCGATGGACTGGCCCCCCATCCTGGGTTGTTCCCTGCCTCGTGCCCATTGCTTCCGGGATAGGCTCCGGACCCCC
>JAODJX010000129.1:21752187-21766538 GCA_026776945.1 Isichthys henryi | reverse complement strand
TTTCCCCCCACAGTCCAAAAACATGCTGAGGCTAATTGGAGTTGCTAAATTGCCCATAGGTGTGCATGTGTGCGTGACTGGTGTGTGAGTGTGCCCTGCGATGGGCCCTCCTCCAACCAATCAGATGTCTCGGCTCCTCCTCCTCAACAGTCTGATTGGTTATCTCTCTGAATCAACCATTTTTCCTTCAGCCCTCAGAACATTTGTGTAAATAAACTCCCATGTGCCAAAAATGTGGACTTTCTGGCAGGGAGCTGGGAGGGAAACAAATTTGGACTATCTGGAGGCCCCCGAGGACCAGGTTATGGAACATTGCATTATATTGTACAGATAGTATAGATAGATAAGGATAATGACATAGATATTATATAGAAATAGACCCAGATGCGGATATATATAGGAATATATGGGATATTTTTGATGCATAGCATTACCTTACAGTGTCAGGATTGCAGGTTTGAACTGTAGTATGAACTTGCTCATTCTCCCTGAGTCTGCATTGGTTTGCTTTGCGTTCCTCCTAATGATGCACTGTTAAGGCAATTTGTCTTCAGTGTGGGACAGTGTAAGTCACTGTGTGCCTGCATGTGAGGGTCCGTCCAGGACCTACCTGTCTTACTCTGCACGCTTCCAGGAACGGATGTAGAAATGAATTATTAAAACAAACAGTGTAGATTGACCAAAATCCAGGAAGGCTCCTGACAGTAGCAGAGTCTGAGACACTTTCCTGGGGTGATGGTGGTGGAACCCACTCTTCCCCACTGAGCCGAACATGAGCGGGTGCTTGGAGCGTCAAGGTAGGTCTTCCAGTGGGACGAGCCGCACGCCGATGCAGCAAAGAGCAGCAGGCGTAGGCAGAAGATGCACATTTTTGTAGGTGCAGGACACAGGGGAAGAGCGAGCAACAGCGTAACGAGGAGCCAGACTGGGTCAGAGTACTGCTTTTCTGTGGAGAATTCTCACTAAATACTTATATTAACACATAGTACATGAGCTCACCCTTCCAGGGTAGGACCAGCCATCGCTGCGGAAGAAGGAGAGACAACACAAAATAGTGCCATCACTGGTCACCCTGATTTGGTTCAGTTATGGACCACAAATATTGAATAGCTAGCAGACTTTATTTACAATAGGTGTTGTTGTTTTAACCATTTGAAACTGCTCTGGATACTCATTTACAATTTATAACATTCACAAAGTTGTACATTTTTCACATCACTCGACACATTATTGTCATCGAAGCTCAAAGGATGCCCTGCTGTTCCCAAGTGATAATTATGTCGTCAAATCTATTAAATTAAGTTTACTGGCATTAGGTTTTAGTCAGTCAAGTCATTTCAATGGAAGAGAGGAGAGGTAAAGAGCATGCACTGATTACAATGCGATGCTGTACCCACCATGTGACAAACCAGCTCAGGCATGAGAACCTGAGTGCAGCCATGCACCAGGTGATACCTCAGCACCACATCAGTCCAAATGAACCAGTGGGGGGGTTTTTCAGATGGATGGAGAGCCGATCCTGCCACCAACCCCCAAGTTTTTCCCTGTAAGTTGGGGGACCTGCTTATTGGGCTGGATGTAGGTTAACATCATACCCAGGATGAAGCAGTTACAGGTTAAGGGCCTTTCTCAAGGGCCCAACAGAGTAGAACCACTCCAGGTATTCACGGGATTCGAACCAGCAACCTTCCAGTTGCTGGCACAGATCCCTAGCCTCAAAGCCACCACTCTGTATGAATTCCAACGAGTTTCCAAAAAAATACATATGTACACACACAGACAGGTGTCTGTGCCTTGCAGGCTGAGGTTTGTGTTGAAAGAGAAGTTTGGGATTTGCCATCTGTTCCCCTAATGTAACCTTTAATGAGGCTTGTAGTGAACAGAGCCAACAAAAACTTCAGTTAGCACTCTGTTATCAGGCTCAGTCCTATGATAATATAGCATTTTCTTTATCCCCTTTCCCAGTATAAGTGGTCCGATTAGTCAGACTGGGTCAGAGTACTGCTTCTCTGCAGAGATTTCACAGAAGGGATGGATGCAGTAAGTGTTTACATCAACAGATTGTGTACGAGCTCACCGTCCCTGTGACACTATAGGACTAGCCATCACTGAGGAGGAAGAATAACAGAAATCACAAAACAGTGATATCACTGGTCACCCTGATTTGGTTCATTGATGGACCACAAATTCTAAATAGCATCCAAGCTTTATTTCGAATATGTATTTTTGTGTACAATTGTGATTTACTTTTGTGTACTATTGTGTACTACCATTGTGTACTATTTTGTGTGCTATTGTGTACTACCATTGTGTACTATTTTGTGTGCTGTTGTGTACTACCATTGTGTGCTATTTTGTGTGCTATTGTGTACTACCATTATGTGCTATTTTGCATATTTTTGTGCACCATTTTGTGTACTATTGTGCACCATTTTGTATACTATTGTGTACTACCATCGTGTACTATTTTGGTACACTTTTTAAATACAAGGTTTGTGAAAATGGAGGCATTTTCATGGAGTTTGTTAATTCTGCTCTCACAGCCGCGTCTAGGAAATAAACAGTCAGCTGGTCTCGGGACCCAAGTGTGTTTATTTTCAAACCAGCCCTGGGAGGTACTCCTCCTTCTCCTCCATCATTCGGATGCCTGCTCTGTGCCGACATTTAAAAGCGCCGAAGGTTAATTGCCTTTTTGTCTGTCATAGTTTTCTGTCCCCTGTCACTTTAGTACGTTAAGCACATTGCAGAAGGGCATTGAATCAAAACAAATATAAACCAAACCTGGGTAAACTAACCACTTGAATAACCGCAACAGCCATCTTGAAAAAAATGAATATAAACAAAGGACAGGTGCCCATAATTAACTACTTTGGGTAAGACCTTGGAGGGAAAAAAAGACACAGGATACTGAATATCTAAAAATACAAAAAGGAAACAAACTAGCCTTGAAGAGCTTGACAATCTGGTCCTCAGTATCCAGCATTTTTAATAGACTGAAACATATTCTGAATAATAGCCATTTTTCACATTGTGTCAAATGTTTAATGGGGACCTTAAGAAAGTTATTTTCAGTAATGCTCTTTTTTCTTGTTTGTGGGAGGGTTTTAAGCAGTGAATTGGCTGTTGAGGGTGCTTAAAAGATACTTAGGGTACACAATGAGAGAGAGAGAGAGAGAGAGAGAGAGAGAGAGAAGAAACATTTGTGAAAAGATCGGCTGCATTAGTAATCAAGGGTGAGATAAGTATTTGAGTAATCCTGTGCAAAGGACCATGGGAAGTTTTGAGGGACATTGAGCAGCAGCAAAAAAGCAAGAACTTACAAACAAAGAGTAGAAACAGGAATAAAAGTCATCAGGGAGAGTCTGTCCCCAGAATGTTAAATGTAAAGTGTTAGTGTAAGAAAAGAGAGTAACCAAACTTTATATCTGTGTGTGAAAAACGTGCCAGTGTTTCTTTTACTTCCTGTCCTTTTGAAGGTGATAAACTTTGCTTGGTGTGTAGATCTCTGTTCACAACAGAAAGTACCGTATTATTCACAGTGAACATCTTGCCCTTGTTTTGAACATCCCCACACAGACCTCTGGCCATTCCACCAGCACACCTGATTCAGCTAATCGAGGCTGTAATGAGTGGTTAATTAACTGAATCAGATGCTCTGGTGATGAAACAAAGTAAACATATCACACGGTTGAGCTTCCCCCGGGAGAGAATCAGGATCCCTGCTTAGACCATTATGCCTTTTCCGAGTTATGTGGAAAATGAGGCTTGAGGAGTTTGGGGTCTTATGTAGCAGAAGAATTACTGGCATTGTAATGTTTTATGAAAGCCATGTTTATGGTACAAGAAATACAACTGGGTAAAGCAAACCATGTAGCCATGTACAAAATGAACTTCATTTCATTTTTCGTCTCCTTTGAGTTTAGCCCAACAGAAGCCAGGATCTCATCGCCAGGCACAAAATAAGCTCAAAAACCAAAACAAATCCAATTCAGCTTGTCAACTCATCCTGTTGAGTCTCAGCTACTGCAACTTCATTATAAGTGAGGGCATCAACAGACAGGCTTTAGATGTATAATTTACTATGTTGTGATGTGTGTGATTTTTGATGGCTGGCAGGAATGATTTATAGCAAACCAGGTACAATAATATGAATGATGACCCACACCTTGTGACGATAACAAGTTGAAACCTAGAGGAACCTTTGACATCACTGCAGATAACATTAATTATCTGGGTACAGCCATGACTCCTGTTTTGTTTGACTGCATTTCTGGGAATAAAAAACAAAAATCATAACATGTGCAGTTTATTTGACAGGTGTATCTGAAGAGCACTGAAATATAGACGGAAGCCTTTGGATACCATTAAAATTTTGACACATTTTTAGTAAAACAGTAGGAAGAGTCTAAATTCTACGATTTAGTGGGTAAAATTTGTTTTCATCCATTTTATGTCCCTTGCTTAGAGATTCAAAATGATAAAAACTGTATGGATTAAAACAATATTTATATAGATATTTTTATACTGTAAATTTTGGCACTGTTGTCACATTGTATATGCATTTATCGGAAAATATCAGAGAACTTATCAGGATGCCAGAATGGTATTAAAATTGTGTGGAAATGCCCAGGAGTCTCAATGAAGAGAACCTAAGAGCAGAGGGATTTAACAGCAGACAGGTTTTAATTGTGCAAATGCTTTTTTCAGGGACAGATGGGAAAAGAGCAAGGACAGAATCTAGATGACAGCAAAGACAAAAATAAAACAACGTGCATGTAAGCCGAAATTGGTGCAGTCTGAGTTACTGGGGGCAAAACACAGCGGATCACACAAATATATGTTTTCTTCTAGCTGACCAACAGCCATGTTTAGGCTATGGAAAAACTACTTACATTCATTCTTATTGCACCACTGCTTATGAACCCTGGACTGCCTAGGAATGAATCAGTTCATCACAGGACATAGGCAAGCCCAGTTTGGGCAATTAAAAGACACCAATATACCTAACATCATATTTTTTGGACAATGGGATGAAACCCACACACTTAGGCGAAGATCATGCAAACACCACAGTAATGGAGATGTGGATGCATTTGCACCAGCAATCCCAAATGGTGGGAGGTTTCAGTCCTACCTGCTAGACCACCTCATGACACAGAAAATGAAAGTTAGATATAAGGGTGTTTATCAATGCCAAGAACTCAATAAAACATACTTGTGTTCTTGGTAAGAACATTCTTGCTAACTTGTCTCCCAAGAACAAACCTGGGATGCAATGAATCATGGGATTGCTCTCATTGATGAGGGTGCAACCGATGGATCCTGGTATTTGGGGCTGAGCAAGAATGACATTTGGGAATTTTTACCATCCTCTGTACTTTTGCTCTTGAGTATTGCAACTGTATTTCAGTAATGAAAAATGACATCAATCTATGTGAGAACACAAGAATTGTCAAATATGCATATTGATAAATACCCACAGTCTCTGAATTTTCCTACTGAACACTCAGATATCCCTATTCAGTCCTGAGGGCATAATGGGAAATATGCAAATTGGCAGATAAACCAAAGGATCTGACTGGCGTATGATAATCGAAGCGTAACGAGGACCTTGTATTTAATGTAGAGGCAATTAAAAACAATCAAACCATCAATGATAAACTAGTCGTTACTTAATGCTATATTTTCAGTGTTTTAAATCACTGTTATGGAGCATTGATTGACTGAACGACTGGTTTATTTCCTCATTCAAGACCAGAGGAAATAGATGAGCTGTATTACACACATTTGTATTAAGCAGCAAACTGTTCCTTTCAGAACACCCAGTAATTACAGTTTAGAGTAATCGGGTGTGTTTTGTTTCTGATATAATGTGCCATTCAAAATGCCAGTGAGTGGTATCTGGGCCTGGCATCTCCTCACCCAGAAGATCTGCAGTCATCTTCCACTTCCATCTTCTACTCCTTACCCAGATGACCTGCATCCAAAGTTTGGGTGTAATGTTTCTTTACCCAGAAGACCCGTGTACATCTTCCTGTCTCATCATACCCTTATCCAGACAACATATAATCTAGGACTCTGCTCTGAACAAAATTTAAGGAGGTTGTTATGGGACTTTCATTCTTCCTGAAGGTTTCACTTCTATGATACTTTGAAATAGATACTGAATTCACAAATGTCATCAGCATTGCTATAAAGTATAAACTATGACCTACATTAAAATGTCCATTGAGTAACTATGTATGTATGATGTCTTATGTAAATGTTACAATAGGGCAATATGCGAAAGCATAGGTGATACATTTTGGCAATAAATGTCAAGTGGCAGCATAATGGTTTCCAGCTCTTAGTGCTGCAGTTCTCGGTATGTACAGAATTTTACGCTACCTGGTCGCAAATGAGCATAAACTCTGACACGCAGCTGTAAAATGATCATTTACAGGGAGGCAGTTATACAGACGGCTGTATATTCTGGGCTTCCCACAGAGAAGAGTAAACTGTAGGGAAAATGTTGATGGAAAGGAGACACAGTTATGCAATAAATGTCAGGAACTAGCGGAAAAAGATGGACCCTAGGGTAAGTGGACCTCTTGTAGAGGAATGACAAGTGACCTGTAGCAGTATGACATGCCATACCCCATGAAACAAAAAGGCTAGACAATCCTTTTAGTCTTCAGGCAATTTAGTTCTTTGGTTTTTTTTGTCATGGTATAAGTTTTCGGATTCAGACTTTTTGGCACCTTATGTAGTTCAGGACAAGGGAGACTCGAAGGAAAATACAGTTACGTCTTTCTTGCTTCAGTACTCAGTTCAGTGCATCTCTACTGAAGATGTTGAGATGAAAAAATGGAAGATACCTGGCATGTCTGAGCTGCTTAGTAGTGGTTTTTGGGTGGAGGGGGGTGTTAGGGGGTGGTTGAAGGGTTCTTAAACAGACAGCTACCTGCTGTAGTTTGGACTGTTCCTCGGAAAGTGCTTGACAGCACTACAGTCGCATCAGACTGACAGCAGACAGGTATGAAGGGTAAAAGTGGTAGAGCTTTCACCAGTGTTGCTGTGATCCATCACAAGATACAGGAGGGTAAATGCACGTTTAGAAACATTTCAGGACGGCACCGTAACTCAGTACCTTGTACCTGCAGGGCAAGGTTTCAGCTTCCCCATGAACCTGGATTAGATATGCAGCTATGGAAGATGGATGGATTGACGAAACATGCAACAGCTGCGATTATCTTACTGCATCATATACATGTGTTCCCCGTGAAAAGTGTCATGGCAATGACACGTTTGAATGATCTTCGGTGATTGTTCTCTAAATTGTACATTGCAAGAGTGAAGTTAGGTTTAAAAGGCGTACTGCAGTTTTTCTTTTCAGGAAATCGCACCTGTCAAAAGAAAAACAGACAGAGGATATTCAACACAAATAAAGAGAAGAAAGCTTTATCAACCCACACAGAAATCTGTGCATTTTCACATCTATTTTTCATCTGGAGTGAAAATTAAAAAGTTGTGCTGACAAAGAGACCATCTGTCCATCTTCTTTTTTTGGTAACTCATTGTAATTATCTCATTTTACTTGAAGGGCAATCAGCAATACTTCTTTTACTAAATGATTTGTTTTGTCTTGTACCACTCCCCCAACTACAAATCCATCGGGGTTTCCGATTGGTTCACCTCGCTCCCATTGCCTTTATCCTGTGTCTTGTGACTTGTGCCTTTAATTCTCGCTCCGCTTACTTTATGAACTAAATGGGATCCCTCTATTCATTTCTTGACATTCGTCATTTTTTTTGGCTCATTAGTCAGACTTTCGTTTCACTGGGGGAAAAAAAAAAGAAAAGAATAAACACAAAGGTACTCTTTGTCAAGTGTTTACTTACCGTCCTTTAATCCAGCACACGTCTCCATCATGGCCAGAGCAATTGCCTGGGAACTTTATGCAGATTATTTCACAATCTGCAGGCATGGCAGAGATCTCCCAGACACCTGGCGTTTGGCCTCCAACTTCCTGTTTCTTTTCGCCTTGGGTCCGATTAATGATTAGCAATTTTCTGACCTCGTTATCAGAAGAGATGAGGCTCAGTCTGCTGACGGTCATTGTATGTCCATCAGCTTCTCCTGGGAAGTCAAGTAGAAGGAGAATGACGGTTCTCTGTGTATTCGGGGCACAGCACTGTGAGAAAAAGCGCAAGGTAGTCAAAGGAAATGATGTTTAACTTCAAGTTGGTATAAAACTGTCACAGTGTGTCAGCTTAGACATTTCCAGACCTCTCCTGAACATACCCCAGTATTTACAGAAACTATCTAAAACACCCATGCATTTTTTTGACTGGAGCACTACCCCAACTTGTTTGGCTAATCAGTTCATCTTTTAATTGATTTTAATTGAGATTTAACACAAACATGGAATGGCTGGTACCGCTGAGGAGAGATTTGGGAACCAAAGTGGTGTTCATCTAGTTTAGATGTCAGTGATGTTTTGGAGAACATAAGGATTTCATGTTCATATTTTCATTGTGTTTTTGATAATGTGCATATTTTCTATTGTTAAATCGTGTTTTTTTCCCCAGCATATATACACTTGCTTAGCATATAAGTAGTCTTTAACATTTTCTTTGACTTTTGCACAGTACTGCAGGTCTGAGGACTGGAGGTCCATTGCACCGTCTTCAGTTGTTAACGATGATTGGGCCTGTGTTTGTAGGCCCTAAACCGTTTTTGGCAAACAGTGGGACACAAATCCTCTTTGGAAAAAAATAAATTTTACAACAACTATTCCTCTGTGATCTGTTGTGCAAGAGGTACCACAATTTCACCAGAAACTCATTCAATATGCCAGTACATGTGGTATTTCGGCCTGGCATCTCAGTACTTTTTTTTTTTTGGGGGGGGGGGGGTCGGGCTTGGGGGGTGCATTTCCATAGATTGTAAAGTGACGGAAGTGACAAAAGGTTCTCAACCTGACAAGCATTATAAACATGATTCAGAGTAACTTCACTACAGAAAATAATACATATGCTGAATTGGACAAGCGTCTCTGTAACTACATGCCGCCATGCCATCCATAGCCACCACCCACCCCCGGTCTCCCCAATCCAGGCAGGGTAACATGGTCCTTATTGTCGATCATCATAGGGGTCAGTATTAACCGCACTTAGTCTGCCCACTCACCAAGGACCACTTTGCCTTGGGAGACCCTACCAGGGACAATTACCCCCAACGACATATCTTCTAGGATCATAGGGACACATAAATATATACATAAATAAAACCAGCAATAAATAAGCCGGAAGACATTTTTCCCAAACAGGTTTATGTTCACATTTCATTTAATTTATTGAAACATTTTGCAATATATTCATTAATGCACACATTTCATATTATCATTTATTTATGCACACATTTCCTTATTTAATAAAGTCTGAATAATCCCTCCATACATATGGTCTCATTTCGTGAACACAGTAAACACGACCCCATTTGAGCACGTCATAAAATACATACAACAGCGATAAAAGTAAAAACACGGAGGTCAAATGAAACACGGCGATATTTAGGACATACAACAGAAATATGAACATTGAACAGCTTTAACTCGAACTCTAAAAAATTACCAGTGCTGCCCTACTTTTACACTATGGGGTCCGTCGTGCTTCTTCATGGATCTGAAACAAAAATCCCTACAGAAGCCTCTCCTCTTGCCGTATTTCTGTTTGACACTAAGAACAGCAAACACAGATTAAAGCAACGTGTACTTAAGCACATACAGAACATGTGAAGTTAGACATTCTCCGCTAGAATGACTGGGGATGTTCATAGATACCTCAATGGCGCATGCATGCACTACCACAGCCCAGGAGTGATGTTTATTAGCATAAGCTATAGCTAACGCCAGCCACAAAGTTGAAAGAATAAAATACCCCCGTTCATATCTGTGGGTGTAAGACGAGGGGTACATCTCAAAGCCCAACTCGGATTCACTCGTTGGTGCTTCGGAGACGGATTTACAAAGGCGATGTACATAGTTGATGATAAGTTTGGGCAGGTCCAGTAAACGACATGTACAAACCAACGTTTTTCATAAACCGGAAATGGGCCGAACGCATTGCCACGAATGAAGAAGCTGACCAAAGAGCCCAAAGTGACCAGAACAAAAATGCTGCATCTTCATTGACCAGCAAAGAGAGACCAGTTAGAGAAGGAAGGATTTACTGCACGAGTGATGATTTTATAATATTGTGGTTATGAGTGAAGAGTGGGGCTCTCGGCATGTTAGGGCTCCATGCCCATGATGGTGGTTCAAATCCCATGACTGGCAACGTGATGTCGCCGTTGGGCCCTGAAGCAAGGTCCTTAATCCCAATTATACTGCCGTACTGTTGAATTCTTGAATCTGATTGGTCAAAAGGGTGTTAATCTTCTGAAGCTGCACACGTAATGCCAGTCAGGCGATTCACAGTAGTAAATCAATGTTCCATTACAATCTGTAATTCTAACAAACATTACATAAAATTTCAGTCATAGAACACAACTGAAAAATAATGGAAAGTATAAAAATAGAGAAATTGCTATTAATCACTGAGACAATAGTACAGCATGGTTATGATTAATACCTGTAATCAGTTACTTAACACCAAAACGATTTACTGATGTAGCACAATAGTAGTCTAGTTATACATTATAATCCTTTGTAACCTGCCTAAACGACATGGTATGGAAGTCCAGTTTTAATAAACAGTAAATAACTTACTCATACCGTAAAGAATACTAGAGGCATGTAAATAAATGTTTGTGAGTGTCTGTGTGTGTATATATATACTTTATACCACACATCTCTATGCCTCATCGCAGTGCATTTAAATAGTATACCACACAGCCTGCTTATACCGAACCCCATTTTCCCACGGCCACTGCACCTTTAGCTAACATATTTGAACCCAGGGATTGGCCTTCGGATTCCTTGATCGGCAATTGTAAACTAAGGGCTGACTTTTTGGAATTTTCCAGTTAACAAACAGCCGCTTGGGTCAAATCAAAACAAAATAGTGGCTCTACTAATAAATGCATTTTTAGTTCAGGGTCGTTACTGTCTAAAGGTAGTAATGTAAACCAAACGAGTGGTAATGTGGGAAGTGGGTTAATGCAGTCCAAGCCGTGCATGTTTAAACCTCAATGTCCCAGAGACTGATCCTACTCTCTGACCCATACGTGCATGTTGCTTTGGAGAATGAACATTCGCCCATTGGAAAATCAATCCAGTAATGGTAATTCTGTATTTACCCTGTCACAATACACTGGGTCATGGTTTTAGAAATGATAACATGTGGAAGATCCCGTTGCTTGTGTATCTACAGGCTGCAGCTCGACCTGGATTGAGATCTCCATCTCGAGAGAATCAGATGATAAACCATCCTACGGTCGCAGCACATCGAGCTAACGATGATAAAAATCTCACAAAGATTTTTAAGCATCCTGAAAATGGCTCCGCGGATATCGATGCTGGCGGCAGTTGTGGTGGTGAAAGATATTGTTTCATCAAAAACGCATAATCGCACATTATCTCTTGTGTGGAGTAGGTCATGTGCCAATAATTTCAGGAGATATTGTATGAACTGGGAAAGGTTTTGTGATTTGTGTGCTTGCTTTTGGGAAGGGTCCTCACTGTGTTCTGTTATCCAGTTCAAGATTCAGGTTGAGGGGAAAAAAGAAAAAGATGAAAATAAATGTGCAAGGAATCTGGCCCAGTTATCTGACCTTATCTGGTCTAATTAACTGGGTCTGGGGAGAGTGAATCTCAGGTGTCCTTTGCCTGGATACCTTCCCATTTTACTTAGATCTCATCCTTCCCCACAGTCCTAAAAGCTCTAAAGAGAGAGTTTAGAAGCAGCTCCCAGATGTTTGGGCTCAAATATATTTTTAAAGATCGTTAAATAAAATAGATGTAACTGGAAATAGACAGTAACGCACAGTGCAGTCTGGACCTTGGGGAGTTCATATCCGATGTGCTTGCAGTGTAATACCAGTGTAATAAAGGCACTTATAGTAAAGTGAAGTTTTTCCTAGTTGCTGCTTGGTGGGTCGTTTGACACCAGCTACTACTGTGGGTTGTGGGCCAATACCATAGAAAATAACCCTTCCGTGTAGCTGACTGTGAGGTTCTGGGTTACTGGAATAGCCAGAGGCGTGAGGGCTGGGGTCTGCTCGGTAACGTCAGGCTTACCCATGCTGCTTCCTCCCCTGCCCCATATCCACATTTTCATAAGAGAATACACCCCCGGGGGGGTTCAGTGTGAAGGTGAACCTGCATGTATTCTAAATTAATAACATCTGACTCTTCAGTTTAACAATGGCTCACTGGTCAGCGCTTTTGCTTCAGATCTCCAAGGCTGCGGATTTGATTCCTGTTCGCGGCTCCGTGTGCAGATTTCAAGGGATCTCCTCGGATTTATGTGGGAATGCTCCAGTAATCCCGGTTTGCTTATACGTTCCATGTGAAGTCCTATTTACAATGTTATAATGTAGGAGTGGTCATGGGATTCTGTGAAACCGTTGGGGGGGCGGGGGGCATGGGAATAAGAGTCTAAAAAGTGTCTACTTAAAATAATCAAATAAAAAAAGTCGGTAACACCTTGTAGTTGTCTTCTGTAATGCAATAATAAGAATTAATAAAGCATGATACCGTCTTCTATTGACAGTCGTAAGGCATTATAGCGTTGATTATAATACTTGTTAAGCTCTAATGAAGCTCTCATCTATAATGCAGTATAGATACCATCATACATTATAATGGTCTGTATGAAAATTAAAGATGTTTTTTACTGCATTATAAAGTTTCTATAGTGCATTATAAATGAGAGCTTCATAAAGCATTCATAATGCATAATAAACATGGCTATAATGTGTTATGTATTTTTATAAATATTAATACCCATGTATATAATGCTTTATGAATGCATTATAACATGTTGTGAATGTGTTTATAGATCCTTATAGACATGGCATTCGTGGAGATTATTACCAAAAAGTCCGATTTATTGCCATTTGTTCAAGTTAGGGGTACGCCTTGTGATTGAGTCAGAGGCAGGCCAGATGATTACCGTTGCAATTAATGTGTGCTTCATGCTGGCAAGTTAGGCATCGAATTTCAAGCGCAAATCACCACCACAACAATGCTTCTACAGTCATATTTCTGGCTTAGCTTGTGAAGTTAGCTTTAAGTAACTTTCAGTCCCAGCTGGGTAAATGGGTGACCCTGATCAGGCTCAGCAGGCTCCATCACAGCAGCTGACTCAGCTGCAAGGGGGGGGGGGTGGTGGCATGCTTCGCCAAATTAAATTATCTCAATAATTTGTGGCGGCATTTGCATGGCACGGCTAAGGTCGTTAAAGCCGATGGGTCCCCTCGTAAACTTGTTAGAGCACGTCGCTTCTGCTTTTAGGAAATACTGCAGTAACAAGCAACTATAAACTCTATGAATTATCGTTTGTATTATCAGGAAAAAAAGTTTTCATAGCGCTTGAAACTTTATTTTTTAATTTATTTATTGGAAGGAATCAATATGACAAAAGGGAGGTCAGGATTGAGCTTTGCGGAGCCTTGATTTACATTTTATCCGGTCTGATGCTTCACCTGGTGAAATTTTGTTTTCATCCCTCAAATTATTTATCTCATGCTGACATTTTGATTTTTTTTTTTGTATGGACATGTTCCTGAACATATTTTTGATGTTTTTTTATTTAAAAAAGACATGCTTTCTTTTCTGGAACCGTTTCCAGTTGCAGCACGATGTTTATTATGTAGGTCTTTCCTTTCCCCTGTTTTTTTAATTTACTTATGATGTTGTAATGCATCACAGCACAACCATGCAAAGCTCTTTGGGGTGACTGTTGTGAAGGGCGCTATATAAAAATAAGCTGAATTGAATACAATTCAGGCATTTGTATTGTTTGTTGAATATCCATAAATTTGGCCACCTAATTAATCGTGAAAGCAGAATCATCTAAATGAATGTGATTTGATTGAGCTTCTTAACACAATACAAAAAAATATTAAAATGTATTTACATTCAATATACCAGTGATTAGAAGTGGGATTTCCAGTTACTTAGCAAAGAATCAAAATAACGAATTAGTTTAGCGTAAAGCAGTTTGTGTCCTAAAGGTCACGTCCTGAGTCAACGTGTGATCTGACCTCCTGTCTTCTATGTGTAAATATCTCCCCCAGTGTCACGCCTACACCGGCGGCACTCGCCAGGTGTACAACGCTGGTCAATTTACGAACCAGTTAAAAGAAACCAAAGCGCACAGGCCGGTGCGAAGTATTGAGCCAAATGTATTTGTGCCGTGCCAAGC
>JAODJX010000129.1:21732555-21752087 GCA_026776945.1 Isichthys henryi | reverse complement strand
AGCCTCGTTTGGCCCAATAAAACCAGCAGTTACCTGCAATTCTGGATCCGTGCTTTCCTGGTTTTGCCCGCATCACACCCAGGCGTCTGGTATCAGGCTAAGTGAACACTGGGAATAATTCTGGCAGATGTAAGCTGACTGCACAGCAAGAGCAGACTGAGAAGGCTTGCAGTTAATGGAGCAAGATGTGCATTGTGAGTAATAATTGATATCCGGCCAAAAGCTTTTCTCGCTGTCAGACAAATCCTATTTCACACTATTGTTTACTAAACGGAGAGCAGGCCAATCATTTGGAAAATGCTATTCGAGGAACAAACGACCTCCCCCCCCCCGCCCCCCCCACAAAGAAGCTGAACCAACAAATCAACCGTTGTGCTGAGAAAAATTATATTGAAGAGTTTGAATACTAAAAAGGATCTTAGGCAAAGGCAGGTATTTACTTTAATGAGTGGAAAAGACTTGTCAAATTTGCTTTATGTGAAAGAATTTAACCCTTGCAGGATTTCGGGGGCCACAGGTAAGGGCTATGCTTTTCATATATAAATGTCCACTGAATTATAGATATAAAGTTTTCCCAAACCCCCCTGGATCAAAAAATGCGCAACCAAGTAATATTTGATGGGATACACCCAAGTTAATGGTCAAAGGAAGAATGTGACAATTTTTATATTTAGTATTTGTTACCTGGTTGGGGGTGGAGTAGTGAACTGAGGCTGTATGCCAGATACTCTGATACACATTCCTGGTGGGGGCCGTGAAAATGTGGCTGAAACACCAACAGTTTACTTATTTGCTTTGTAGTCCCCTGCAAGTTGAGCAGTTATTGAGTTCGATCCCATTCATTTCATCGTGGCACCTGTCCTGAAACAGCTTATCTTCCTGAGAGCTGAAGCAATGTGGGTTTGATGAAAAGCAGATTTGCAGTTTAATGGCGAGGTCACCGATTGATGTAACGGTTATCATCTTTTATGCTTTTTGAGTCCTTTAAGAAACTTCAGAGGTAAACGGTTAACAGGTGAGCTAAAATGGGTAGGTGCTATTGTCTAGTATGTAACATCTATGGTGAAAAGCAGAGAGACACACCAGAATGTCCCCAAAAAGGATCACAGACTTGGCTTGCCTGACTCTGTACATTTGAAGGTATGTTTGAAGGTGTGACATCGATCACACCACATGAGATCCAGCACAGAATCCTCCTGGAAGCCCACTGGTTAGCAAACAAATACAATGAATGTTTTAATGACGTTGTTTCTATGCAGGCTTTTCCCAGTCCTGAAGAAGCAGTGGTCATTACAACTCACAGGAACATCTCTGCATTACCTGGAGTGTGGGAGGACACCTCTTGACAGTATTAGGAGGTCTCATAGGGGCTCAGTCCAGCATCGTAAGGGACATTTTAAACATCAGTGACCAAACTTCAGGACATATATAAAGATAAACGCAAAATGAGAAGCACTTTAGCTGGGAATAGAAAATCGTAGGAGTGGGAGGTGCAGTTCAAAATCAGAACAAGGGAGATTGCCTTGTTAAATCTGTTCCAAACGTCTCAATGGTGGTCATTTGTCTCTGCAAAGTTTTCAACATGTTACTATCTTCCCTCCATGGGGGAATTGAGGGTAGGCGGGATTATCTGGTACTGTCAATCTTCAGCCCACTTGCCATTGGTTGCCGACTGTGTTCTCTCCGGTGGCGATTGACAGTGCAGTATAAACCCGCCCACCAGCAGCCTTCAAAAGCCTTTTGCCCCTCAGCACTAGTCACACACTTTCCATTCGGAGAGTTCTGGAAAAAGGCAAATTCATGATAGAAGCCAACAAATGTAAGATTGTTAAAGTGGTAGGAGGGGATTGTTATCATGCATTAAGGCACTTGTAGGATGATCCATTCCCAAGTATAAGTAGCTTGAGCATCTTACAAGACGCTTATCAAAATATATATTTTATACCATATAACAAAAAAAGTCATGGCCAGCAGTGGCTAGGAATCTGTATTTGTTCCAAGATGCAGACAATTTCATTCCCGGGGGAGAAGCAATATTAAGCATATTGAAGAGTATAAATGGAAGAATATGTAAAAATTATGATATGTGAGCTGTTACTGTATAAGTAAAACAAAAAATCTGCCAGGAATTGTTAGGTAATAATATTCCATGGCTTATCTCTGTTCTCTCAGGCAAGCCTCTCTGGTGAGAGCAGATCCTCACGTCACCTTTATCCTGTCAACATCCTGTAGGACAAATCAGAATCCCTTGGAAGCAGGAGGGAGTGAGAGAGAGTGAAGCTGAACCGGAGGAACTGGATGAATTTGCCAAAAAAATATCTGAACGGTATTTACGAAGACATATCAGGATTTCCAAGATCCAAGGGCATTCTAACACCAAAGAGCGGCTTCAAAATTTGGATTACATTTTCCATTCAGCCATGATTTAAGCATGATAAACACGCTGTCATTCTGTCTGTCACACAGGCGCACACTGTGTCCTTTAATGCACAACAGGAGTTCTGTAAACAGGAAACAGAAAAGAGCCAAGTTACAGGCGAGATGCGTCGTTTGGGGTCCCAGTTTGTTTATATTCGTGAGTCACTTTGTGAAATATTAATGCAAATTCTCTTGGTTCCCCGACAATGTTTAGGTGGCTGTCAGATGGAAAAAACAAACTGGCAATCGAAGCCTCCACCCTGGCTCCACCCGGCCTGCTTTACGGTAAAATGCCACTTCTGTCTGAAAAAGGTTGACTGAAATACAGAGGTGTGACACGCCACCCCTATAAAGCATGGGGCACACTGTGTTTTGGCCCACATGACACAATTCTTAATTAATTGACACATTATATATAATACGCACAAACACACGTGTGTGTGTATATATATATACACAGCCGCAGAAAAAAATTGAGAGACAATCCTACGATTCATGAAAAAGTTTCATGAAATCAGATAAGTCAACTCTGGAATTAGAAAGTCATTTCTGCCCTCTACCTGGCTGGTTTCTGGTCGTTCCCAGTGTCTCCTGCTTCACATTGTTCTTCTGTACTGCTGTCTTCGAAATTTTGAACCTGGAACCAGCCTGCCTCACAGTGTAGCCTTCTACCAGCAGAACCAAGATTAAACCAGGATTTAAAAAGTGCAGATTTCTAAAAAAATACAGAGTGGTCTCTTAATTTTTCCATGGTTGTGTGTGTGTGTCTACATATATATAAATAAAATGCGATGCTTTGATCAATCTGTTGAACTTCTAACAAATCCATGACAACACCCTTAGGGTGTAGCTGTGTCAGCGAAAGTATGTGAGCGTCTGTAATTCTGTTTTCCATCTCCAGGGTGTACTCAGGATGAGCTGGGAATCACTGCATCCCTATCTAGTTAAAATGTAACAGAAAATGGATTAATGTTCTTTCCCTGACTTATACGTTCGCAAAGCTTCTATCGTGTTATGCTGCAAAGTTGACTCACAGCAAGCCATCATCCAAGGACTGGGAGTTAAAGAGTGGGATGTGACCACAACCGGCTTGAAGTACAGTACCCTTCATTCGACGGCACTGAAACGAGAGGTTGATGAACATTTCCGCATGAAGCTGCCATGAAGAGGACAATACGGCCTTTTTTCAGGCTTAGGAGTGTCTGCCATTCGTGTGAAATCAGTTTATTGAGATATCCTGAGGATGCTCTTCAACATTGAACCTCAGTTTTCCTGACACCCTATAGCAGAAGTAAAAATTTATTATGTGATTTGTACATCTCCTAATGGTATGTGTGAGGTTTACAGACTCTCCCTGTATCAGTTTCCTCACGTTTCCTCCCACAGTCCAAAGACAGTTGGCTTCGTTACCCCTGTCACTCTAAATTACCTGTGGTGTGCATGTGAGAGTGTGACTATGATTGGCTGGCATCCTTTGCAGGATGTACACTGTCTTCCTTTTGTCTGGCACCTTTGCAACTTGCACATTTCCTTGGTGAATTGCCATATGGAAGCTGAACACAATCAACAAACTCACCTGTGCCTGCAATCCAAATGTTTCCATTCACTTCTTGCACTGGCACTTATGCATGTTTTGAGCAATGTTGATTGACTAACATTTTTAGCCAAAGCTCGTTATCAATCAGTGGTGTGGCTACTCATGCAAGGCATTGCCAAAGCATACATTTACCAGCACTGTTTTGGACAGCACAGGACACAGACTTTGGCTTATAAAGGGAATTACAAAAACGTTGTTGACATGGACCATGAGCAAGGTGCATGCTGGGTATCCATTACGTGGCCCATTTTTCACACCTGTGCCCTGAGCCACTGACTGCACCATGTTTGCACCAAGAATATAATTAATTTAGGGCAAATAATAGTGACAGGTTCTATGCAATGTGAAAATAGCCCCCGCTGGGTACCCGCTTGATAATTACTTGTATGATACATTCCTGGCTAATTATTTCTGGGAAAATAAAATCTCCATACCAGATAGCCATGTAGAATGAAAAGAGGATAATATATTTAAAATATTTGTGGCTTGTAGGCCAATGCTATATATGTATTTATATAAATAGCAGAGCCAGTTCAGTTGATATATAAACCCATATTCAGGACTGAGATTCATATTATGAGGTTTTAATGGAATATTATAAGGTTTTTATTCATATAGTTCGCCCTGTTAGAGATGCAGTGAAATAGAAAATTTGGACTGTGCTTATAAAGCACCACAAAAGCACTGCCTTGTTAGCAGTGCTCCTCATGATAGTCGTAGAGCTCTTAAGTTTCTATGTTATCAATTTCGGCATCTTGTTACCGCTCCATCTCATGTTCTCACGTTATTTTATCAGTTTCTCCAGGGGCACGTGTGCCTAATGTCGACTGCGCGGTAATGAATTTTATCGATTTGTTCTGCTGTGAAAGAACACTTCGTCTGAGAAAATGACGCTGGTCTGAAGAAAGCCCTGTTTGAAACATTACAAAAAAGAATAAATTAAAGTTGAAATTAGCAAACCGCATATCCTCGATCTATATTTAATTTAAACACAGTAGTATTCTATGGCTTTTTGGAATTGACAAAGAGACGGAACAAATGTTGAATGGAGAAGTTTTTACTGAGTAATTCAAATGGTGGAAAGACTCATGAATCAATTGGGGTTTTTTAGACAAATAGAAGCAGCAAAAAAAGCCAGAGGCTTTAATAAAACACACATAGTCCATTTCTTTTTGGTTCACTACCTTAATCAATTCTCCTGGTTTTGAATTTATTATATCCACACACATTTAGTGGAGAATATAATTCTAAATTTTCAACAACAAGTGAGTGGACTGGCGAACTTTAGGTTTCTACCATGGTGAAATTGTGTCGTGTTTTCAAGTACATAGTTTGAGCACTGGGTTTACACCCAAAATAAATAACCACAGAAATTACAGTATCATGCCAAAAGTGTGACTTTGAATAAGCAGTTAAGTCAGAGTTTGCACACAGTCTTGAGCATGGCTAATGCACATTAATGTCACCTGACAGTTGGGACCCAGAGAATTAGAGCTTTCTCATTGGCTAATGACAGTTGAAATTAGGGAAAAATGGAGATTGATATTGTGATTTCTGTCCCAGGGTAAGACCACCATTGTATTTCAGTTACCCCAAGTGTTACAGCATGGCATGGTGAAAAGACACTTCACAGTATAGCTGTCAGGTTGATGGGGTTTTATTTGAACAAGCCGAAAACAAGAGGGACATCTGGAAGACAAAGGGACTCTCGGGAGGTCAAAGCAAGCAGGGAAACGCTAAGGGAGTTTTCATGTGGGAGCACAAGGTAACATGAGGCGAACACACTGACTATATAGGGGAACAAGCAGGAAACAAAGTCAACAAATCACAGCAGAACAGCATCTAATGTGAACACAAACACACTGAATGACTAACTGAAGACAGAAGCATGGACAGGCAATTATATACACAGATGACTAGACTCAACAAGAGTTAACAGTCACTCATAATACTGAAAGTGTGAGCAATAAGAGAGCAATGGATCAAACACCAGGATAAACTGAAACAACAAGAGTAACTAACCGTTACTACAAACTGAAATGACAGCAGGGAACAAAACAAAGAACCATATAAAAATACACCTACTGGAATAAACCAAGAACCATTAATGTAAAAATCTACATTAATTACAACAATTAATCTAGAACAAAAGGGGAATCTTGATGACACATCTGTCCGCTTAGCCCATTAAGCCACCTGGAGAACAGGTGAACACAGTAGGAGCTAAGAACAAATAGGATGACCAGTGATACCAGCTGGCTAAATGGGGAGCTGGCATGCAGAAGGGGGCAGGAGGGGGACCAGTCCTGTTCTGTGGCAGCTAAAATCATGCTGCCCCCATTCAATAATTTCCAGATGCTATAAATAATGAAATCTGGAACATCTCATCTCGAGCTTGACGCAGCATTATCCTTCTCTCCTGTAGACGTTGTCACAAACAAGCTACTCCCGATAAACCAGCCCAACGAGGGATAGCGGGTTTTTTGCGTGACAGTGGTGACGTCTTCCCAATCATGAGCCGGAAGTCATTATGTATATTTGTCCAGTTATGAAAGACACAGCTACCAAGCAGCAAATATTGACTACAGTATAAGATATCATAGTGATTTCCACTGCGATGATGTGTTTGATTTTTACTTTCATTGCTATTATAATAATGAAAATTAACCACACTCTCCACTGTACTTGTTGCCCGACTTGCTCATCCATTGTTGAATGAAGAATGATAGTACTCTGCTATGTCGTTAATTATTAGCTATAGTCCCAATCCAAACAAGTTAGCGTACTTGTGTTACTGAATAATTCTAAGGAATGGAGGACTGTCCATTCTCTCGCTCTTTCATTTGATGAATTATGAGAATTTTTTCCTTGCCTCTTGAACTCTGCGTCAAAATCCAGAGCTCGTAATTGCTAAAGGATTTATTAAGGCGTCTCTGTCAGGACCATGGAACAAACTAATGAAGGTGACAGTTGGGCTCTGGGATCTAAAAATATATGAGCTTGGTCCAGGTGACCATGCTTACAGTATATGGTCATGTGATCCATCCATCCCTAACCGCTTATCTACAAAATCTGGAAGTACAACCTTAAGCCAGTGTTTCCCAATCCGGAGCAAAAGTGTGGGCCATCTGTGGGTAAGTGGGGACCGGATTGAGAAACACTACCTTAAACATATCCTAGGAAACATAGCACATGAGGCGAAGGAGACCTTGGATGAATTGCCAGGCCATCTCAGTATTACATGTTGGTTATCATCATATTACAGATTAACATCTATCATTCTCTAGTGCCTGGAAGGATCTTAGAAAGGGCTGCCTGAATTCTCTCAAGGGAATTAAGAGTTAAATATGAAACAGAAATGTAAAGAGTCCTTCACCTGGTGTTGCTAGCTTTCTGATTGGCCACTGGTTAGCCTACACTAGATTCAGTCCGAGAAATAAAGGATCACCGAGGAAAAGAATCTCCTTTCAAGGACCCTGTTCACTAATATACAAAACATAGAAAAGGAGAACTCACATTGAATTCTTAGAATGTGACATGATTAACTGAGTCTGCATTACTTTTAACAAAAGTGGTGATTGATGTCAAATGCCTCTGTTAAGTTATTAATAATTCGCAGTTGTCCTTGTTTTTTCTTGGATTGTGTTTACAGGCAACACAAAGTGATTCTTCAGTAAAGCATCACAATCCCACCCCCACTTGGGGAAAGCAAGCTTTGGTCTCTGTTATTGAACTGCCCACCCTCAGACGCCAATGTCTTCCCAGTGAAAACAATAACAGCAACAGGACCTTGAGAACTACTATTGCAAAGGGCTATTTCTTGGCATTGTTTGCTGAGGTTTTTCCATTTGTTCTCACAGAGGTTGTATCATGTTGGGCACCCGGGCACTCTGCTAGGAGTAAGACCCCCCAAAAAGCAGACTGTGTACGACTGTGTATGCGAGGAATAAACCTCTTGAATCTCGACTGACATGTCATGCTTCTAGTCCTGCTCTTGTGTTCCTGAATGCCATTTTACTGCTGCACACTGCTGCTCATGGTCAAATATGAATGATCAAATACCAATGAAGCGAGACTCGCTTAAAGAGATCAATTAGAGTATATCAGTTAACTTATGGCTTTCGCCAAAGAGTTTTTGTCTATCTCGCTTAATAAACTAGACGCGTGTAACTAGGCACTGGTCACTAGAACAGCTTTTTAGTGTTTCCTGCTTATACACACATAATTTGCAGGTCTCTAACTTTCACTGCAGTTTTTTTAAAAGCTTGGCAGGACGCATGAGCATTTTGCAGATGAATCTGTTTCCCTTCGAAGCTGAATCTGAGTCTAGCCAATGTCTGTTTACCCTACTCAAAGGTCGTGGTCTTCCATAGTACTATATCTACATATTTCATTACTCCTCAGTTTGCATAACCCCTCAGCATATGTTTGATTAAGCATCTTTGCATATGCATGAAGGACATGGCGCCAAGAGAGTATCAAAGAAAAAACACATCCCCAGTCACCTGACATTTATCATGCCCAAAAACCATTGTTCATAATTAGGAAATGTGTAATGCGAGCCAGCAGGGGGCAGTATAATGGCCTAGGGCTGGGTTTGGGTGGTCTTAATCTCCCATTGACCACCAGTCTCACATGGGCAAAAATCCTTGGCTCATGACAGCCAGCCGACCCTGATTGGCGTGATTGTTTGGGTAAGATGTAAACTGGGTCAACTGGGTGAATTTTGGAGCATTAAGAGCATGGGTGGAGTTTGGGGGAGACAGTATTTGTAAATTAATTTAATCAAACTGAACCCAGTTCATGACAGATAGAGCAGAAACGGAAAGCTTTTCGTGTTCGGTGGGGGCATCGATCATTTTTTTAAGCATTGGATGAACTTCATTCTTTTAAAAGACTAATGCTCATTTTATGTAAAACTGAGTGAAAGCAGAGGGGTGGAGTGGCTCTCCAGGAGCACACCAAATTGCATTTATATTAATTGAATTTTAATGCTGTCTGCATCAGCAACAGAAGAGTTATGACCTTACTGTATGTTGGCACATTAGCATGTGGGCGTGTCCAGCCAAAGGGATTTAGCACTATGCGAGCTGCCATTGGGTTACCCAAAAACCGAGGGTCATTGCTGTTTATTCAGCTCCTGAGTCAGTAACATGGACAGGTAAGATGTAGATCAGCAGTCAGGTCCTCAAATCGCATAAAAGTTAGCATGACACCGCTCCATGTCTCCCTCCACATTGGAAAAAAAGTTAATATAAGGTTTAAACATTAGCTGAGGTTAAGGCTATTTATCTTACTATAGTTTTCAGTCACAAATACTATAATAACATGCATTACTTACCCAGCATGATACTTGAATTTACTGTTTCACGTTTAACAAATTATGCAGGGATATATTTGGTGAAGCAAACTGGGATAAGTATTCTGCCCTACTTATTTTTTGTTTACCTGGTGTGAAACCCACTGTTCCAGCAGTTGTTTAAGAGACATGCATTTGCGGTTTGTGATGGATTATTTTCATTCTATTAGAGTAAACCAAACCTCTTCTGGTCAGGACCCACAGGGCGGGACAGCCAGTCTCAGATCCATCTTTTGCTGCGTGTAGATCTTTCACAGCATATTCCCAAAGCTATAGATACCCAGTAATTGTGAAATTCAGTCCTGTAACACGAGGACCATCCTCACAGGCCGTGACCAGGGATCCAGTCACCGACTTCCTAGTGGTGGTGATAATATAACATTATCTATCTATTTCAGTTCTGGGCCTTTCACCAGTGCACTAGGTCACAATTAGAGGCCTGTGGGCCCATCTGAGGAAAGGTGGACTAACTCCACACCATTTTTTATTACCTGTTCTTCCACAGACACCCTAATTACTTGCCATCAGAGTTCCCATTCCCAGTGCATTTCAAGCCATGGGATTTTTCGAGGTGACAGGCCTTATCGTTCATTCAGGAGAATCGCTGGCAGGGTAGGGGCAGCCGAATTAGATCAAGGGCAGCAGTGAGGCCCAGCACAAAGGTTAGGGAGAAGGGCGTCTCCACCTCGGGTCCAAGCTGCTTCGCCAGCAAAGACATAACAGCACAGGGGTTCCTCATCAAAGTTAGGCTCACTTATATTTTTCATAAGTAGATGGAACGGAATGTTGATCATACATCTGAATCTCGTGGCGCTCATACTGTATGCGCTCGGTAGGTCTTAAGTCATAGCGTTTAACAGATCAGAAGCTAGAACCTCCACGGCCAATATATAAGATTAACGATGTATATAATGCAGGGCAATTTCTTATTCAGTCTTTAAATGGCACCATGCTTTAGTGTACACATCACAATGTTTGCCATTTGGGACAGATTACTGTTCCTGGCACCATCCAGATATCATTTATGGAGGCACTTTCACAGGGGGATGTGGCTCAGCACATTCTGGCAACAGTTGCTACTCTTAATTATTCATGTGACACCATGAATTTGATTTTTTTTTTTCCCCAGACGATTAAATACTTCTTGAGTAACTCTTTGTGGCCCTAAGGGTGAGTATAAATAATACATATGAATAAGTAGATTCAGTCTAATAATGTGAACTGTTGACAGGTGCACTGTTGCCACAGGCTACGATTATCCATTTCTCTGTTCTTCAACAAAGGGAATTTGCAGCCCATTTAAACCTATTGTGGCAGCCCATGACACCCAGCTGGCCCAGTTCGACACATTTTGGCTGAACAGGAGCCAGCTGGGCAGACAGCATTGGAGCAATGATGAAGCGGTAGGAGCAGCTGAGGTTACGTCTGCTGGTTCTTGGTTCCTGTGGCGTGAATTACCTCAAAACACAACTTGTTTCTCACGGTATTGCCGTTACTCCCCAGGCCATTACGCAGTAGGTAACCATCCAATATCACGCTTACAATCGGTTCTTAACTGTTAAAGATTTTCGAAGACTGTGCAACGCACTCAGAGCTTTTGGAAATGAAAGCAATCTCCAGGGCTTCACTATAAATATTCATTCTCACTTTGAACTCTCCACATTAAACTTTCAAAAGATCATTTCCTCCCGCGTAGACAGGAATATTTGTAAGGATTCTTACACGAACCGACATAATGTTATCTACAAAGCCGCAATTCAAATAGGCTACCAGCTGCCACAGCTAACACAGATTTTTTAGTCGTGAGGAATCATGTGCTGTTTTTTTCCCGCCTTGATGAGACGCGTGTCACATAACGGCTGCCACAGCGGCAGAAGCGGCCATGAGAGAAGAGTACAGGAAGACCCAGAAAAAAGTGCCGTTCGAGGCCTCGCTGCTCTTACAAGCCAGGCTGGTCTTTTAAAAATACCCTCATGTACTCATTTGTGCATCACTGTGTCTCGAAAACAGGCCGGGGCGTTAATACGGTGAAAAGTGATCGCTAGCATAAGGGGAAAAACCTTACTGGGTGTACGAAAAAGCACTAGTGTAAAGAATCACCCACTGGCCTAGTATTGGAGTCAAACTTAATTCACTATAATCTGTTTAAGTAACTTTTTCAGAGAGCCATGGAGGAATCTACAGATATACCACCATGCCTTTAGGGTGCCTAATTGGATTCCGTTCTTGGGCCAGGTGATGCTGTGATCTCGCAAGAACTAACACGGCCTTCAGAGCATGAAGTCTGATGAAGCATTGTTTCTGTTTTCAGTTAAGTGCATCTCTTTATTTCTAAGTATGGTGTGCAGGGAAACCCGGGGTCTCATATAGACACATTGTGTAGAATTGGCCGACTTACCTAATGTTACACCAGAAATGGAGGAAATCCCCTGGGGTGAGAATATGTGGAATAAACAGGGCTAACCGAGGAATTGTTCGTAAAAGTGTAGATGGGAAATAATGGAATCCCATGCCATATGCCTTAAAGGGTATGTTGATCTGCCTGCTTGGATTGGGATAATAGCCAAATTCTACACTGGTGCTCTACAGAGGACTGTATGTTAGAATCGAAATTGAAACTCCCTGATTCCCTCTCAGCCATTGCTTATTTACCAGTGACCTCACAACCCTCACTGAGAGAGTGCACAACAGAAAGTTTGGAAGAGATGCAAGGAAAGAGGAAAGGATGGAGCAAGAAGACAGAGGTAAAGAAAATGAGAACCGAGGAGATGCAGCGTAAACAATAAGGAGGATATACAGGGGGAGACTGAGAAGGGAAGATAGCTGAGTAGCTGATGGAGACAACAGAGAGGAGGTACAAGATAGAAATGATGAAGTGGCAAAAATGTTGTTCCAGAAGTTCTTCAGAAGATTACTCTGGAATCATTTCATGAGTAGGCCCAACTTTCAGTTGGTAAAATACCGCGGTTTCATGCAGACTTACTTTAAGTGGCTGACAATAGCCTCAGATGTGTGATTTTGCTCATTTGTTTAGTCACCAACCAATGCAGACCCTGTCGCACCAAATAGATTAAAGCAATTCCCACTTGCAACATCACAGCGGATGTTGTGGCATGAGTGCTAGTAAACCAAATCATCCCTCGATGGGGGGGTGCCAATTCAAATTGAATCTCATTAGGATACTCATTTTACTGAACAGATAATGAGAGACGCGTGCAATATGCTCGACATCCAGCACAAATTTTAGCTTCCCTGCAGGCTGCAGAGCTTGGTTCTGTATGTGAATTGACCCGTCAGAGAGAACATTGCAACGCGGCTACCATGGCAAAGAAATCAGTAGACTTCTGCTTTGCTTGCTGTCTTGACTGTACTACTAGGAAACCCTTTAAAAGCCACTGGTATCATCCCATATGGACTCAAGACCAGAGGTATTATGAAGCTACCCACTTGTCTAAGTGTTGATTCAACTGCAAGCCTGTCTGAAAGGATTCAATGCAATGGTCACTTTGATGCGGCAGCAATCAAACCAAATAATTAAATTTGAATTCTGAAAGGCAGACTCCACCTATCCCTCATACTGAATCTCAATATGGCACATAGAATGTTTTGGACAGTGGCAGGATACACAGCGTATACCAAGAACATTAACGAACTCCTAGTGTTACTACTGTACAATTCCTGGTCTAGATGAGTACACAGACGGGTAAAGGAAGTCTGGAAAATCAGCAGTGCTTGGACCTTGAAGACTGAGATGCATATCCTTGCAATGTAATGGAGTGTCAGTTTAAGAGCACTGTGCATTTCAATCGAATCATTCCAGATTTCGCACTAATCTCATTGGTTAGTTAACCCGGAGGTGAATGGCTACATAACTTCGTACAGTGAATAAACTGCTGTGCAGCCTCTGAGTTGAGTCAATCAGACAAACAGTCCCTGAGCTGAATTGATCAAACAAGCTGACAAATGTAGCATGCAGCGTCTGAGCTGAATCACTGATATACTGAAGCCGTGGCAGTCCCTGAGCTGACCTGATCAAATAAGCTGACAGTGTGCCTTTGCCGCCTCTGAGCTGCACCAATCAGATAACCTGAAGTCCCTGAACTCAATTGACCAAACAAACAGGCATTGTGGCAATTTGTAGCTGCCTTGTAGTCCCTGAACTGAGATCAAACTGTTGTCATATTGTATCCATGGGTATAGCTTAATTGGGTTAAAGCATGCTCTGTGCTACAGTATGTCACGGTCTGGAGTGAATGGCCTTTGTTAAAAGCAAGCAAAGTTTAGCAGTAACCAGAAAAACCCTAAACTGGCATAGCTAAAATGTGCTAAAACAAGACCTACGTTTAAATAAGTTTGAGTAAGAGTTTTTAGATCAAATATTAAATTTAGGGGACTTTTTCAGCAGTGCATGGAAAGATCTTCAGGCATGCAGTGCATTCTGGTACCCACTGGATTTCATTGCTGTGCCGGTGATATTGAAGATGCACATGGAAAATAACTTTCAAAGTCCCGGAGATTAACCTAATAATCTCTTCTTTGATGTGACCTGCATATATTTAGAAAATTCTATACACTTCTAATGTGTAGTACAGCTTATGTGATATTTCCAATCTTTATCATTCTAGTATGGAATGACCGATAACGTCCTGAATTAGCTCACATCCCTTCTCGAGGTGTCAGTCATAAATGTGGCACCTGGCTTGTCTCCCCTGCTTACACACTGGCATGTTGTGTGATGGCCCTGGGGAGCGAGGTGAAGGCCTACCCTCCATAGTGTGGTATAAAGGTACAGAGAGCTGGGTACTTTATTGGAAATGGCAATTGCAAATTTAATTCAGAATGGACACAAGACCCAGGTGCAGTGAGGTTGTTGTGAAGGTTTCCAGTTGTTCGGACTGAAGTAACTTCAGCACAAACTGACACTGCTTGACAGCTCCTATTATATGTCATGGCTTCATTCTGAGATTGTTGATTCATTAATATTTAGTCAATAGCAAACTGTTTTCTTGGTTATTCACTTGCAGCGCTCCCCCCATATCTGCAGTCTCAGTTACTACGGTTTCAGTTACTGCGGTTTCAGTTATCTGCGGTTTACAGCAGTTTCAAAAAAAAAAAAAAGTGTAATGTTTAACAATATGTTTTTCCATTGTTCCTTTGTCCTTTGAGGGGTATAAAAAGCATGATTTTCATCGCTCTGTCATCCCTTGATACATGATATTTTTTCATTGCTCTATCGTCTCTTGAGATTTAGGCTAAAGACACAGAATTCCTTTCATTCAAGAGGGAACATTATTGTATTATAATGCACAATGTACTTTATTATTACTCTATTTAATATTGGTAATGTCTCAGTGTGTGTAATTTATCAATTACGCGAAAATCCCGTTATGAATGGGGTCCGTGTATGGTTCACTATTATCCATGGTGTCAGCTATCCGTAGTGGGTCTTGGAACGTATCACCCCTGGGTATCGTACCATGGAATGTATCACCCACGGTAACGTGATGTGACAGTGTCACTTTCCTTTTTATTCGGCTTTTGACTGGTACTGCATACTTAGTAAATACTGTATACTTACTCTCCAGTCTTTTCATCTGCAAGCCGATAACAGCATTTCCACCTATTGTCTGACATTGTCTTCACTGTCAGAATTGTCTTCTTTGGCCCCTACTGCCTTCAGAATATCTAGACATTTTCTGTCACGAATTCCCCTTCCTTACAGCTGCTTTTTCAACCCCCCCCCCCCCCACACTTAGGCTTCCTCGGAGGTTGCCAGATTACTGGCTAATTATCCTATGGTTTGGCAACTGCATTTTCAGCCTCGGGTAACGTTGATGTAGTCAGATTGGCACCTAGGACATAGAACAGTGGGAGTGATTCAGGAACACCCATAAAACAGGAGTGAGAACTCCACAGTCCCCGAGGTCCCAAGGTGGAGAGGCATTGTTATACCTGGAACACATGGCAAGGTTCCCATCAGTCAAAGAACAGGCTGAATTAGAGTCAGTACATCCAGCATTGGCCAGGCTGCCATGTTTCCTGATGAGAAGTGAGAATTACAGTCTGGGACTATTTCTGCCCCCCCCCGCCTAGCATAGTAAAATCGACCCATAAAGAAACGAACAGATGGAGGATCTTACACAAACTTCAGAGGTAATGAAATTATGCAGTGAATCACACTCACCCTGCCGAAGCTTTACATGAAGACAACCTCATGTTCAATTTTTAACAGCTAACCAAGGGAGGTCTCTGGGAGGGGGGGGGGGGGGCATTCATTTTCAGAGATATCTGAGTTTTCTCTCCGGGAACATATTAACAGATGGACTCTTACATACAAATCAGCAGGTTAAGGTGGAAAGTTTAAGGTAGAAACTTGTAAATGTAAATGTATCATAATAATGATATACCATAACTCACTTTAGGTAACTGCTTTTGGTCAGGTTGGGCAAAACTTGCTGAGTTCCAACAAATTGTTTTTCGCCCGAATTCAATACTGTACCCGGTACAAGCTCTGCATACCGATGTGTCAAAGCAGATTATAAAGGTTTAGTAGCTGGAGCAGGGCAGCCATTAACCGTGGTACAATTCAATCTGAATTGCTAGCTAACTGGTCAGCAATACTAATGAGCACCTTGACATGGGTGGCATTAGCAGAAAGCCCTGGCTGGGAAATTAGACGTTATGAGGGATGAAAATAAAATAAGGTCGAGAGGAGACGGAAGGCCCAGAGGAGGGAACAGCTGCAGTGGCAGCTGAGAATCGTGACGCCCAGACTCCGTCTCACACCTTTCCGTCACAGAAACGAGAACCTTGCTTGGTGACAACTGCATCTGTGCAGCAAAGCGACTCCATCCATTTTGTCATCTATTCAACAGCACTGGCAAAATCGACACGAAGCAGATTGTATCCAGACATCGACTGCCTCTTTGGTGCTTTCCCTGAAAATCATTCGCAAAATCAATCCAGTGGTTACCAACTGGTGGGCTCAATTGAATTGAATCCGGATCACACTAACCACCCCCTCCCCCCAAGTAGCTGAATTTTATTATCGAGGGAACCCTCCCCCTTCGCTTTGTGTTTCAGATGGAAAAATAGTCTGGGACCCCTGTTCTAATCCCTCTGGCCAGCACAAATGACTTCGATCATGGGAATGATTCTCTGGAAACAGAAAGGGCCACCAACTGGATATTAGTTTGAGGAGAGCAACAATGTTACTGCATGTAATACAGGGCATTTGGTTATAATTTAATTACCATTGATGGATATGCTACCAAAGCAATCACTCTTTTTTATGATATTGCCAAAGGCATTTTAGCAGTAATAAAAACAGAGTGTCTGATGTTTATTGCTAATTGAGTAAATATTGTAATGCTAAAACAAATCAAAACGCACATTGATTAGATTTGCATGATCATTTAAGTTTGTTTTCTTTTTTTAAAACTAATATTCAACCACTCTAAAGTCGTGGTCTCGTGCAGCTTAATGCAGTTTCCATGGGATGATAGCATGTCTGTGTTTCCTGCGTCGTAACCGCCCTTAGCCTGGCGTTCCCTCAATACGCTGACATGGCTTGTTAGGTCTTAATTGGGGTCATGGGATCCAAACTATCGGGAACATGGGCCCTGGGAATATAACATTTATAAAAAAAAACAAAAATTGTACAAATTGCACACATTCGCCTTACAGCTAGTGACTTCCTTGCCGAAAATGCCAGCTTACTTTTAAGAAATGAGCAAGTGGGGCTGTTGGCTTGTTTTGGGTTTTATCTGCCAAGGGTTCAGAGCTGGAACCAACTGGCATCCATCTTGCAGATCTCTACCACCAGTCGTCAGTCCACTTGGAAAAGGAACGTCTCTCTCCATGACTCAGCAGAGAAGTCGAGGTCTCTCTTGGGCCGGCCTCTCCGCTCGGAGCAGGTGCTGTCTCTGGTCCATCTGTTTTATCCATAACGGGTGTCTGAGGGAATGCTTCTGACATGTTTTACAATTACTTTCTGTCCAAGCCTTCTCCTCTTCGAATTTCTTTTTCTCTGCCGCATAAACATTTGGTGGCATTTGAACGGTCTTTCCCAACAAAATCTGCCTTCCCTCATTTTCCACAGTTATTCTAAATTGCCTGAGTCATTCTTCCTCAGGAGGATACCCCTGCTTACAAAAAGCAATATACAGCTTAGGCGTGCGCTTTAGCCGATGAATAGGTCTAGCCACCTCTTGCTACTTGTTACCCCCCCAGAACAAGTTAAAATCCATCCATCTGTCTAAGTTTAGGGATCCTGTGATCTTTGGGGAACACAAGGCATAGTGGGAGGTAGAGCTAAGACATGGTGCCAGAAGGAAACTCAACACACAAACATTTCAGAGTCACCAGATTAGCTGCAGAATGCATATTCGGAGTTTGGGAAGGATTTGGAGCACCCAAGGAGAGACGTACGCTAACACTGCAAAGGCACAGGCAGCGGGATGTGGTACCAGGCTTCCCACCCAGGAGCTGTGAGGCACCGGCGCTTCCCGCAGAGTCACCACATGCTAATTATCGCTGTCAGACCTCCAAATAGTTTCCTCACCTCTCGAGTTTTGCACTATTTTTAAATGTCTTATAATCCTCCAAGCATTTCATTTGTACTGAAAACCGGAGTGCGTCCTAAACTTCGTGTCCGATCAAGCGCCATCTCATATTACGATGCTTTTTCAGTTTCTGCCTCTCCTGTGCTCCGTCATCGCAGCAAAGGACCCCACTTTTATACTGTATATGAAGAAACTGATTCTGAGCCCTTTACCCAGCTGGCTGTAGGTCAAAGAGGGCATGTCTGTGCTCACATGTGTTTGCAGCAGAAGCGTATTGGGGAAACTGACACTTTAATCGTCTGTTTGTATCATTGAGGAGAATCATTAAGGGTTACAGGCAGACTGCTGAAGCTCGTTTTGAGAAATCCGTCAAGCAGAGGTCAGAAACTTCCCAAACGCAGTTTAACGTAGCATCCTGGTTTGTCACCAGCCCCGTTGATCACTGACTGGTTTGCAATACATATCTAGCTTCTCTCACCGCTCTATAAATAACAGCAGCTGTCTAAACAGGAGGCTCTCTGAGAGCTTGGCCGACTGGCAACCACCCCGAGTATCTCCTGTACTGAAAACCGGGGCGTTTTATCGAAGGGACTCACCGAAGTTACCCACACTGCACCACTCCCAGCTGCTTCGCTCCTATTGGCTGGGAGCCGCAGTTCTTCTGCTAGCCACATGACAGAGCACTCCTGTGGAGCCTTGCACTGCGCACATTGTGATCTGTCCTCTTCTTTACATCTAGCTGGGTGCTCGTTTCAGGAAGATTTCCCAGGCCTGCCATTTCAGCTGAGAATTATAACGCTCTTTACAGCCGAGGTATCGCTGTCTGCGTTCGTGGGCCTCGTTATCGACAGCTAAGTTGTTTTAATGCCTATTTCTATGCATCCATGCGACAAACCAATACATTCTTATGTCCGCAAAACTTTGTAGATATAGACCAGCATGCAGATATACTGCAACGCTGACCACCATATGAGTTACGTGTTAGGCGACAACCCACTACGGGGACGTTGCTGAATTTTTTACCTTGTTAACCAGAAAAAAAAAACATTTAAGATTTTAAAAAAGCTCTGTTCCAATTACTGGTATTTTTTAATGACCGGTTTGCTAAACAAAGATGTTATTTGTCATTACAGAGGACAAGACTCACTTCTAGGCATCTGAACACAGATGGTAGCTCTTGTGAAATCCCCCATCCCAGTAAAGAGGATTTAAAGAGACAGCAACCCACTGAAGGCTAAAAAACTTCCTGAAAAAGCAAAACTATGCATGACAGGTCAGACGGGTCAGGGCACCTGCTCATGGGGACAGGTATTTAATGACTGGAGTAACTGGTGTTTTTAATCCAGTATTCTTACAACATCAATGAAATATGTGTGTATAATTAAAACAACTAGCAGAGGTAAAGGGACATCTGCTTCCCACTGAACATTAATATTAAACAGAAACATGCCTTACACATGCAGTGGTTAGCACTGTTGCCTCACACCTCTGGGTCCCAGGTTCAAGTCTCCGCCTTAGTCACATGTATGTGGAGTTTGCATGTTCTCCCCATGTCGTCGTGGGGTTTCCTCCGGGTACTCCGGTTTCCCCCCAC
>JAODJX010000129.1:21682691-21699047 GCA_026776945.1 Isichthys henryi | reverse complement strand
TCCCGTTTTTTTTTTCCCGCCCGGTTGTTTTTCCAATCTTGCGCCCAACCACTTTATATTCTTTTTTTTGTTCCAACCTCATCTCAAAATTTATTACTTGGTGGGGGGGGGGGGGTGGGGGGTGGGCATTTTTTCAATGCTGATGCACTTGCTGGCACATTCTTTCTCAATGCCAATGTGTAAAATCTGGTTCCATGACAATAATAAACCAATAAACCAATGACAAAAAATGAGACTGATACCAGATAAACACCATCATTCATTTATATAATTGATAGTTTAAAAATGATGAGAAAACTACCACCTATTTTAAAATAACTAGTTCTCTTATCAGATAAATCTCTTACAAAAAAACAACAATGTTCAAATAAAGTTGTGTGACATTTGTATTATATTTAGTTCATTTTTCGCCATTTGCTTGTTTTCTCTAATCCACTGGACGGCCTTTTCAGAAGAGTCACACTCTTTCCTAATAATTTTCCCAATTATTATGGTATAAATAGCTGTCAGGGCTGCTTGTGCTCAATTGAATTTGGTGTTTGGTGTCTGTTTTATTCCCTAAATGGAATTATCTGACATCTGTCATCTTGCGTCGTACAGTCCACAGTTCATGTACACAGCAGTTTTGTAAAATGAAAATATCAGGCCTCGTTTAAGCATGTTCCTGTCCTCTGCCTTACTGCTTCCTGGTGTGTTATATTTGTTGTGCATTAAAATGCTGCCTGATCTTCATAAGGGACTAAAAAAAGCCCCCCCTTTGTTAAATATTCATTGCCTTTATTCTTTGGAAATGTAGCCTTCATTTACCTGTGTGTGAAGATGTTTAAACAATATATATTAGCGTGCAATAAACTGTCAATAGAAACATGTAGCCCACCTTGGTTCTGAAACCAAAAGCATTTCAATAATGTATGATATTGAATTGATTAAGAGAATGAAAAATCTTAGGGAATATGTACCCAAAAATGACAATGAAAAATTAAATCAGGGATTCAGTGGATTTCTAATGATTAATTAATGTATATTATAAAAGACGGGAATTAGAACAGAGGAATTAAGGAAAAATGTAAACATAGCTTGGCAGTTTTTACTAACTGTGTCAGTTGATTTTGTGAGGGGTGTGGGGACAGGAAGGGGTTTTTCTTTGTGTGCAGGAACTAGAAACCAGCTCAATGAAATAAAATAAAAGCCCAAAACCTAAGGTAGGGTTAGGGTTGAGATTAGTGTTACAGCTAAAATTAGGGTTGCTATTATGTTTGGTTTTATAGCTAAGGTTATGGTTGCTTTCATGGTTAGAGCTAAGGATTGTGTAAGGGATGCTATTTGGCAGGGTTAGAAAGTTCAGGTCCAGAAAGTACAAATCCAGACCAATATATTCCTCCCAATATATCCCAAGATTCATTGCACGGTCTTTTCGAAGGGCACAGCCTACCAAGGCTACGTAGACCATGTTCTTCGAAGTCAGTGCCACAATTTGTTGTTTGTTTGTTGGGCTGTTTTGCTGATGAGGTGAAAATACCAGCATGTCTCCACTTCGCAGATACCCTGTCTCCCCCACTAAGCCCCCACTGGGTGGGCCCCACTGTCTGAACAAACACTAAGAAAATAACACCCACGGTCCACCCAACAGCACACTGTTCTGTTCTGTTAAGGCTACTAGAAAAAAAAAGTTTACAACAATTCACCCAGTTTAAACACTGGTCTGCATTACATTTCTACGTCTTCCTTTCCCAAAACTATAACTCCTGTTCAGGATTATCGGTTACCTTTGAGCTCAGTGCTACATTACCCCTTAAACATGGTGTAAATACAGCAGAAAAATATTATATTGGAACATTGCAAATATATAAGTAAGCACAGTAGGGAATGGGGGGTAACAGAATGCATCTAATTGCATTATGCATTTATAATTCAAAATATGAATAACTATATTCCATTATAGTTACCTTATACCTTAATCAAAATACAATTACTTTTCAATAACATGACTACTGAAGAAATTACTTTCACTTTCCAGTGTACATTGTTTTAGCTTTAAAAATCATGTTATTCAAAATGTATGCAATAATAGGCTATTTGGGTATGTCAGTCCTGTTCCCAGGGTTCAATAGAAAAATAAATACATAGATAGATGTAAGAATGGAAGTGACTGATACTATGGGACACAATACCTTTCTGTCTTGGAAATTGTGGGAACATTTCATACTGAAATACATTAAAGGAAGGAAGATTACAGTGCAATCCAAGCTCCGTCAGCATTGACAGATTCAACAACAAACTTCAAGAAGCATTTCAAAATATGTGATCTTTTTCATTAATTAACCTAAAATCCACAGGGAATTTCATGCATTATCGTATTGGTTAAATTGTATAAACAATCAATGCATAATATGCTGACATTTGAGGACAACAGCCAAGAAACAGATATCATAGATATGAAGTAACATATACTTTTTCCAGCATGTTGAAATTTATGTTAAAAGACATACTATTCAGCGCTCTTCTGGCGCAGTTTAACCTAGCATTTTTGTGCCTGTGTGAAAGTGTATTAACTGTACAATTGTGGAGACAGTGACATGTATGCTTTGGTTCTTGTTTAATGATGTCACTTTTGAACGAAAACCATCAATCTTCAAATTTTACATTTTTAAATTGCATAAAATCAGCATAGTCACGCATATCTGTTTTGTGTTCATTCTCACCTTGCGTTCACAATACCCCAGAGTTTTAATCCCTCCAAAATGGAGACTTTTGGCAATGCTCTCAAAGCTGAATACTTCTGAAAACTCCATTTCAGCCTTGCAGTGAGCATGAGTAAAAGCTGATGCTGCATCCAGAATCACACACTTCCATACTAAAGAGTTCACAAGACATGAGTGTGTGTCTGAAACCTCTGTGCGTATCGACTAAGTACACAAAAAGGTCCCGGATGGCACGCTACATCCAGTCAGAATCCTAAATGTGCAAACACTGGACATTATCCAATCCCATAATTCCAGATGTGACAAGTCAACTTATGAAAATGGCAATTGACAGTAATGGTGTTTTAAAGTCTGAGTATAACACTTTATATGTGAAGTCACCTGGACTGTTTTTAATCACACACATTAAAATGTTTAACGTAGCTACAAAGTAAACAATTCATGCAACAACATGCTTTTCATGTTATTTTACAAGAGTTGAAAATTATTGATGCACTTTGAGTCATTCTGCAGTTTGATGTTAGGTGCTGAATTCAATGCCTTTGAATATAAAATAATTTTTAGATGAATTTGATTTCATTTGTTTCTTTTCCATTTTAATTATATTTATGTTCAACCTGGAAAAGTAATCAAAAATATTTAGATTATGCTACTAACCATGGGTAATGTAACAGAATATATTACAAATTACATCTTTGAGCATTTATCCAATAATCTGTAACAGAATACATTATAAAAGTAACCTACCCAACACTGAACACAGATATACACAGAAAATCCATAACATTAAAACCACTTGAATATTATGTAGATCCCTCTCGTGCCACCAAAACAGCTGATCCATCAAAGAATGGACTCCACAAGACCTCTGAGGGTGTCCTGTGATATCTCACACCAAGATGTTAGCAGCAGATCCTTTAAATCCTGTAAGTTGCGAGGTGGGACCTTCATGTATCAGACTTGTTTGTCCAGCACATCTCACAGATGCTCGACTAGATTGAGATCTAGGGAATTTGGAGGCCAAGTCAACAACTTGAACTCTATTTCCTATTCCTCAAAACATTCCTGACCAATTTTTGCAGTAGTAGGCAAGAGAACTGTTGGTTCTTGAAGTTGATATACTGGAAGCAAAAATGGATGTTACTTTGGCATGTACCACCTAACTAAATATTGTTAAGGATTAAGTACAACCCTTCATGGCAACGTTATTCCCTGATGACACTGGCCTCTTTCAGCAGGATAATGTGCCCTGCAACACTGCAAAAATTATTCATTAACTCACAGGGAAACAGGAGAGCGAGTCTCGCTTAATTGGAAGTGCCAAAGATGCACATCGTAGTGATTATTTCCACTGTCATGATGCTGGTGTTATCATGTTGTGTTGGTGAGTGCCCACAGGAAACAGAAAGCAAATGGTCCTGAATGCCATCATCATGCACAAACAAAGAAACATACACAAATCGCTGAATTATGTCATTACAGGGCTGGCCAAACTCGTAATGTTTTATTGAGAAAATATGCCTCGTTTGTTAAACCTGATTCTGTCACATTTAAAAGGGAGATATTGCAATCTCTTGGATCATAGCTACACACAGCACAATCAGTTCTGGATTCCTGCAATTCGACATGTGCTTGATCCAAATACCAAACCATAAGCGAAAGGACTATGGGGTTAGTTTAGCTAAAATTCAGCTTTTGTGACGGGGACACAACTTAATGAGCCAAGCTTTCAATTCCCCAACCATAAGTCTTCTGGACGGATATTAATCTCTCCAGTAGAGCCCAGCCAAATGCACATCTTACAGCTCCAGTGAGGAGGGATGGACATGCCATACAGGTACCTGTACCATGGTTTCTGGAGCTCACACTGACTCAATCCACAAGTCACTGCCATCAAGCTACCCTACAGCTTGTGGCATTATCGCTTCCTGGCGCTTCACCCACCAGTCCAAAACTACGGAGGTGACATCTCTACCATATGCTGGCATTTATCCTGACCCACTTCCTTGTCTAATTGGTTCAATTAAACACACTATGTTTCCCTATTTAGTTACTCCACATCACTTAATCCGTGCAGCAGAAATAGCTGAAGTGATTAAAATTACTTTATCATTTTCATGTGAAACCCATCCATCCATCCATTTTCCAAAAACTTATCCTGGACAGGGTTGTGAGGACGACATTTCCACACCCTCATACAACTTCTCAGTTTGTGATCTGTTTGTCGAGAGGATCTGACAGATAAGTATCCTAATGGAGGATCTCACTGTAAGTATCTCGGTCTTCTAGGTCTTCTTGAGACTTGGAAGAGCACCAACTAAGCTGTGAGTCAGTATTCTTATCCATACCACTCTTTAAACCCAAAAGGTTACGAGTTATTTGACATTAGCCGTTATAAATCGACACAGATGTTTCATTAGGGTCACACAAGTAGTTTAGTTAATACCCACCAATTCACGCATCCATCATTCATAACTGGGTATCAGTTGTAGACTCATAGTGAACCTTGGGAAACCCCCTCCCGCCCCCCAAGGTACCTGCAGAGGATGGGTTGTTGGTCTGTCACAGGCCACACACCAGCTCAAGCTCTCAAACTCTAATGAACCAGGCACCAAAGGCTCTGCGGCGTCCACACACTCCACTACTTGTGTACTACTTGTCCATTTGTACTTTGTACATATTTATTGACTAGTCTATGTTTTGTACATATTGCTGATGCTACAAGTCTTGTCTTGTGTTCTGGTTTCACCTCTCAGAGAGTTGCTATCCCAATCTCCTTATACCATCATGTAAAACGACAATGAAGAATCAAATCTTGAATCTATTGGAGTTTTAGAGACAATTATTTTCGTTACATGATTTTGGACTGGCAGTGGCGTGCTGGTGCAGTGGTTAGCACTCTTGCCTCGACATGTGGGACCAGGATTCAAGGTACACCAATCTCCCCCCATGGTCCATAAAACATGCTGAGGTAAATTGGAGTTACCAAAACTGTCTGTAGATGCAGTGCTGTATGTGCCCTGCAGTGGGTTCGTGCTCCATCCTGGGATATTCCCTGTCTTACATTTATGGTTTCAGGGATAGGCTCTAGACCCTTGCGATCTTAAATAGTACAAGTGGGTACAGAAAATGGATGGATGGTTTTGGACTAAGGGAGGAAGCATGAGTCACCATCCGGAGAACATGTAAATCCCACACATAGAGAGGAATGGTGACTAGCAGGAATCAGACCTTTTAGATCCTTCAGGGTATCTAAAGTCTGCATTTGTTGTAAATTCTGCTCCATTTTAATGCCAGTCGGCACATTTCAGCAAACACGGACATTCTGGCAGTCAGAAGCTGCAGTGGGCCCACTGTGCGCCCAGCCGCCTTCAGAACGGAGCCCAGGAGCCTGTTTTTGGAGGTTCGCCCTGGTGCCACAGTGTCAATGCGGTGTTACCGACACATATTTGAGGTAATGAATGAAGTATGGGGTAGACAGGCACAATGGAATGAAACACTCGGTACGTCTTAATCGCCATGCTCCGGGCTTGTAATTGTTCACAAACCTTTCCCATCACTCTGAGATTAAAGCTCTCTGAAGTGGGCCCTACCGGAATGTGTGTAGCTTTTTTCAGATCCACAATTATTGCAGCACTGTGGTGGCTATATCCCCCCCCCCCCTGCACCCCGTCTCATTATTTCTTTTCAAATGCTTTCCTTCAGCAGGTGTGTGATATCTTTGTGTTTGAAATTCAGAGATTTCCACTTCTGGATTAATATTTTCAAGGTGCTGGGAATGATTCGGAAATGAGTGACCCATTTAGAACAGAAAACCCAAACAGAATAGGGGAGCTGCATTTGTGAAAATAGGACAACCTGAAAGCGTAATGTTCTGTGTTCTCATCGCAGTGTTCCTGGCCTCGGAAAATTTAGAATAAACATGGCAAGCTAAATAGCGGGGTTNNNGGGGCTGCTGTAACAGACCAGAGTTGATCTGTGACTGCAGAGATTTTGCCCTTACAGTCTGGCACACATGTGAACTGCGGTCAGATTTTCACCATAAATTCGATAGCATTAGCTATGGAATTTTTAGTGAAATCTGCTTCCCTCTTTCTCTTGACAACGCTGTTTGCATGTTTAATTACGATTTTGTTTTCATGAGATAAGACTTTCGTTATTTTGTGATCTCAAGAAAATAACTTTGGCTACATTGAGATAACAAGAAACATCAAGAGCTCGACATAACAAGTAGGAATGTGTAGAGAGCCCAGTATTTGAATATGTATATGTTTTTGTTGAGGTAGCAAAATTATTTGTATTTATATTCGAATAAGAGTGGAAATAACAGTCCTTTGAAATAACAGTGGAAATAACAGTTTTTGTTTTTATCACACGTCTAATTTTAGGATATTTAACTGTTTATATAAGTGTTTGTCAATAAACTGAGTTTATTGCTGTGTTTATAAAAACCACAAACCAAGATTACTTTTAAGTGTTCATAATTGTTATGATAAACATGTATAAACATAATCCATCTATCCGTCTCTCCATTTTCGAAACTGCTTATCTTACTGGGTCTGGGGGGGGGGAGGGGAGAGATAAACATCAGTGAAAAAAAATCATTTTAAAAATTAAAACGTTCAGTTCCTAATCTACACTCAAACCAATAAACTAAACTCTAAACTGTAAATGCCTACGTGAACATTGTGAACTCCTTTACCACCTGCCTAATTAGAGGACACTGAACGGACAGAATATAAAGAAACAGAATGCATTACACATAAAAACTCTCTCAAGTACCATATAATAAGAAGTACACCTTCATTAACCGCTGACAGAGAGCTCGTGGAACTCGCGTGCACGTTATGTTAGGCTAGTTGGACACTACGCAAACATTATATGCACTGTACACATACCTATACGATATACTGTACTCCCTAAAATTACAGTAGAATAAAAAATAAATGCGTAAACTATATGATTATGATCGCAATAGAGTATTATTGGTATTATAAGCTTGATACTTATAATACTGTATGGCTGGGAGCGGAGTCGCTTTGCTCACAATAGCTACACGTGGTGCATTATGGGTATTATAAGTTAGACAAGCTATGTATTGTACCATCTTACGTTGGGAGCGCAGTTACTTTGTTTACACCAGCTACAGTACACGTGGTGCATTATGGGCATTATAGGCTTGATAGGATATGCACTGTACCGTTATACGTCTGGGAACAGAGTGTGTGCTGTAGTCTCGCTCAAATGAGTGCAGGACAAACCTCAAAACTCATGTAATGCGAGGGAGCCCTTTCCTCATGGACCACAGGAGAAACTGTGTGTTTCCACATTTCCCAAGTAGTACCAAGAGTGCACAGAATGTTTGGAGGTCAAAATCAGCTTGGGGCCCCAGTACGCAGCTGGGGGCTGCTAATGCACAAGATTTTGCTTATATGGGAGTGTATTCTCTGAGGCCCTTGGGTTCAGAGGGAAGGTAGACAGGCAGCCAGTAAGCAAAGAATACCCAGAGACACCCAGGAAGTGAGAAATCCTTGATCCTCCATCCCCTTGTCACTAGGATGTGTGTGTGTGTGTGTGTGTGTGTCTGTGCGTGTGTGTGTGTGTGTTTTAATGGTCAGAGAAATCTATGTGTGTTAGGTTAAGGACAATGTGAGCATATTGTGAAATGTGCTGTTGTTTGGTTTGGTTTGGAAAATGCTAATAGGCTATCTGCACTTGAAAATTTTCCCTTTCCGTCTGTGTCAGGCATTGCTCATACAGCGCCACAGGAATTCCAGCCAAACGAGTCTTCCACACCACTAACATATACATTTCTAACCCTAACCATAACCATAATCATAATTCTAGCTCCCCATAACATAAACGAATGCCATAGAATTGCACAGAATCAGATATTTGCACAGTCATAGCAAAATCATGCCCTTCTGTAAATTGTGCTGTAAATGTTTTGTTTCTTTGCGCAGTGCATAGATGTGGCAGGTACAAAGCATATGCCTGTTTATTTGAAGTCCCAGTCATCAAAGATGAACAGTAATGGAAAATCAATTGCACCTTGACTTGGCTCGGAGACACAGGGAGGGGAACTGGTCCCGTGTCGTGTTACAACGCGAAGACCGCATTATCACCGGAGATGCTAATCTAGTGGCACTGTCACTGCCGGTGAATGCTAATGTCTGAAGCTGCTCAGTTTTAAAATTAGAACCCAGGGCGCGAATGACCCGGCAATTAAAACGTGCTCGCACCTGCCCTGCGACCGTGTCAAACACAGCGACTCGTGGAATGAGAGCTGCGCTCCTGCAGTCAGATCGCCTTGATGGCTGGACCGGCTTCCACCCCCCCCCCGTCCTAAAATAAACACGGACGGGGATTACATGGAGACTCCCGAGAGGTGAGGGTCTGAAGTTTCCAAAGAAATTATTCACTGGCTGCTCGCAGGTGGGGAGGGGAACGGAGATGGGGGGGGATGCATTCCCTGAATGCAGATGGTGTAAATTCCCAGTTACATTGAAAAACGACTCACCAGTAACATCTAAAAGCAGCTGGGTTATCACTGGAAGCGGGGGAACGAGCCTGCTGCTGTAATCATAACCAGGACAACTGAAGCGTTCAGGTCTGTAACATCACTAATGTTCACTGTTTAATTACCATATTATAGACCTATCAATAACTATATTCCAGAACTGCAACTCTAATTGATTCTAATAGATTTGATGGGGAGTGATTTACTTCAATGGCATTTACATTTGTTTATTTAGCAGGCAATCATAACATTATATTTAGTATAGACATAAAGAAAACAGGAAAGGGGACAACATCATAACGAAAGCTAATTTCACATACATTTAAACATAATTGTGCACTAAAAATTAAAATTTAAAGGTACATAAAGCACTTTTGTTACTCATACTTATTTCCCACAAAGGTTTAAATCTTTTTTAAAAGCTAATGTTAATTATCTTATTTTTTAATTAGTTTTTCGTGCTCTGGTATCGTCAGGACCTTGGACTGCAGAATCAAGTGTAGCGCAGCAATTTGAATTAAGCGTAGAAAAGGACAGAAACAAATTTTCATATAGGTCAGGTGTTGTGACCAGGGGTAGACAGGCAGGCAGGAAGCCAGGATGCAGGAAAATGGGGTTTTATTAGGGAAGACTTGGCAGATGGCGACCAACATCAATGACGGATCTGGGAAAACTAACTCAAATAGACAGGACAGGCTGAGAATAACACAGGTGATCACAATCGGGAATTAACACGAAGTAATGAGGGGGGCGTGGCACACGGGAGGATCGGACAAGCAGGTCATGACAGAACCTCAGGGGAGGCAACGGACGAAACCGGGGACACGGGACCTGAAAGACAAAAGCAAGACCATCAACAAGGGACTGGGAACAGAACGGAAACACAGAACTGGACCAGGGACCAGAGGTAGAACAACACCTGACAGAGGACGGGAAACGCGGACAGAAAAATCAGAAAGAGAGACACCGGGGCAACACAGAGCGGAGAAAAATAAGGACCAGGAGTGAACATGGGAGGTACAGAGGGACAAGGAGCAGAGACAGGAGGAACAGAGGGACGAGGAACAAACACAGGAGGCACAGACACGCGGGGCCTGACGGGAAAGGCCGGGGGACAAAGGGGAGCCGCAGCGGGTGACAGCCGGAGGGGCTGCAGTCGACCGGAAGGTCAGAACAGGAGGCAGGTAGAGGGACTGCCGAAGGAGGCGAGGAAGAAACCACGGCACAGGTGAGAAGGGGGAGAAAGCCGCTGGAGGCGACGGCGCAGCCAAAGCTGCCAATGCCGAGCCGCAGAGGGGGGACCCCGGAGGCGGCCGATGAGGCATCGGAGGAGGGACTGTTAGCTAACAATGAGCCCTCGAAGGGAGACCCACAGGCGACAGCCGGACTGGAGCCGGAGGACCTGCACACAGCCGCCAGCCACAGCCGGGGTGAACGAGGGTGAAGCAGGGGGCAGGGTGGGTAGGACCCGACCCCTGCGGAGGTGTCCCCTGCCCTTTCGGGACACTGAAAGGTGGAGTTCAGGCCGGGACCGACCACACCGGGGCGAGAGCAGATGCATCATGAGGACCCCGCAGCAAGCATGAGGGACGTCAGACTGACTGGGACCTCCTCGGGGTGCTCTGGGTGCTCAGGGAACTGGAGCTGGGTCAGGGATCGGGACATGAGCCACAGGGGCAGGTGTCACAGGCACGGACGGAGCCGCAGGCTGAGGCAGAGGGGCCTCGGGCGGAGCAGGGACAAGCAGAGGCAGAGCAGTAGCAGTCGCTTCAGGGACATGCAGAGCAGGGATTAGAGGACCGGGTGGAGCAAGGATGGGCAGAGCAGCAGCCACACCAGGAAGCTCGGGCGGTACAGAAACCGTAGCAGGGAGCTCGGGCGGTGCAGGGAGCAGAACAGTAGCTGGAGGCAGGGCTGTGGCAGGCACCTTGGGCGGAGCAGGCACCGCCGACTCCGAGCCAGTGGGAGACGCCGACTCTGGGCCAGTAGGGGGTGCAGCGGTGGCTGGAGCCTTGCTGGGCGGCGCGGCAGCTGCCAGGACAGGCAGATCAGGCAAGGGCAGGACAGGACAAGCAGGCGTTGCCCCTTTAAGAGCCCGCGGGACACGCAGAATAGCGTTCCACACTGCCCTGGAAGGGGGAAGCTGCCTGCAAAGGCAACTTGGTGGAAGTGGTGACGTCTGGGGTGATCGGGGATTCCCCCTGATTAACGACAGAGAGAGAAGCGGGGAAGAGAGAGCATGTCCCCAGGAAGACCTCCGGCATTTCGCTGTCTCTCCGGCTTTTTCGCCTCTTCTTGTTCCCTGCACTCGGGAATCCCTCTGGCATTTCAGCCGGCAGATCCGTCGATGGGCCCAAAGGCAAACCACTATCTACGGCTACCTGCTGCTGGTTTACCTCTGCCACCATACTTCGGAGCTGCCTAGGTTTAAACGAACCTCCTCCATCAGGAAGACATTTTTCGTATGAGCAGCGAGTGTGCTTGCTGCGGGGTCCTCGGGCTGCTGAATCCAATATCCTGTCTCCGCTATTAACGCGCTGTATTCAGCTATGGAGAGCTGAAGCATCTTTTTCCGGAGATCCGTCATTCTGTTGTGACCAGGGGTAGACGGGCAGGCAGGAAGCCAGGATGCAGGAAAACGGGGTTTTATTAGGGAAGACAGGGCAGACAGCAACCAACATCAATGACGGATCTGGAGAAACTAACTTGCTGACTGAAATACACAGGACAAGCCGAGAATAACAGGACACAGGTGATCACAATCGGGAATTAACACGAGGTAACGAGGGGGGCGTGGGACACAGGAGGATCGGACGAGCAGGTCATGACACCAGGAACCAGCAGATGTGTTTTATGAAATCATCATTGTGAGATGGTGCCCATGAACTCTGAAGCCAGAGACACACTGAAATGTAAGAACGCAAGACCAGCAATATTATTCATGTAAGGAGAGGATTGTTGTACAGTTCAGTCAGGGCTCACTTTAATCAATTTTGATTTAGTCAAATTCTCTTCTTTAGTAGAGATCATGCATCTGAAACCACCTGTATTTTAGTATGAAATATAACTGTCACCAGTTAACTTGCAGGCAAAGATATTAGTTGGATGTTAACATGTGGGCTAACAGCCAATTGGGACCATGGGATATCGTTACTGAAGCCCCTGAGGCACTGATCCATGATTACAGAGGGGGAAAATGGGTAACAATCTCTGTGAAGAATCTATGAACACATTTATAACATATTATAGTGCATTCATAAAGCCTTATAAGTATGGCTATAAATATAGGCACAAAACATTATAGCCATGTTTATTATGCTTTATGAATGCTTTATGAAGCTCTCAATTAGAATACACTATCGATACCTTCATAATGCAGTACAAAGCATCCTTAATGCTTATACCGACCATTATAATATATTATGAAGATATTTATACTGCATTATAGATGACAGCTTCATAGGAGCTTATAAAGTATTATAATCAACACCATAATGCCTTATAACTGTCAACATAAGATGATGTACTGCTTCTTATACCTCCCATTATAATTCTTTATGAAGGAATCTGTAGTACTTTATAGATGACAGCTGTACTAAAGTGTTACCATAGAATCTTCTACCAAATCTGTGTAGCTCAAGAGTCTTCAACCCAGCACTGAGCTGTATTCATATGTGAATCAACCTCTTGGGATGCCCCTGCAGGCAGTAATGTGCATGGCCTTTCACCTAAACGCAAGGCATGGCAAACTTATTTACAGTATATAGTACAATTCAGACGCAAGGCTTTAGAAAGGCAATTGGATGCCTTTAATTAAATGACAATAAAATAACACTTAAAAGATAAAAACCTAGAAACTAAAGAAATAAGTAAATAGTTAACTGAAAAGAGGATAAATTGGGTAACACTTTGCATGAAGCCCGCCATCATGAATTATAATGCATTATAAACATGGCTATAAATATTTATCAAATGGCGTAACACACTATAACCATGTTTCTCATGCATTATAAATGCTCTATGAAGCTCTTATCTAGAATGCACTATAGATACCTTCATAATGCATTATAATGATCGCCTGTCATCCCTGGTCTCCCATTGTGACAGTGTGATACTTCACTGAAGCAAAGATGGACGCTGCAGACACCCAGCAGCTCCAAGAACAAGTGAACCAACTTACCTCCCTGGTTTACCAGCTGCTACAAGGACAAGCATCTTTATAACACATGTGGGGCAATTTGAATATCTGGTGATGCCTTATGCATTAGCTAACAGCTCTTCCATTTATCAAGCTTTTATAAATGAGGTCCTTTCTGGTCTGTTGAATAAGTTTGCTGTGGTTTATATCGACAATATTCTCATTTATTCCTCCTCGATAGAACAACATGTTATCCATGTCCGTACAGTTCCACAACGGCTACGTGACCCACCACTTATATGTTAAAGGGGAAAAATGTGAGTTTCTTCATCATGCCTTGAAATTCATAGGTTACGTCATCCAGCCCGGGTCTGTGGCCATGGACGAGGACAAGATCAAGAATGTGAGGGAGTGGTCTCTACCTCGTATGGTAAAAGAACTACAGCAATTTTTAGGGTTCGCTAACTTCTACCACTGTTTTATGAGGAATTTCTGCCAGGTGAACCGAGGGAAAGGTACGAGGTTACAGCGGACTCAGGACGCCATGGCAGTGTTCCACAAGCTCCAGAATGCATTCCGCTCTGTGCCAGCTCTACTTAACCCTCATCCTGAACTCTGTTTTAAATTAGAGGTCGATGCCTCAGAGGTAAGAGTTGGTGCGGTTCTGTTGCAGTGACAAAAGATTACCGGATGTCGGTACCCGTGTGCTAACTACGTCAGAAAGCTCTCTCCAGCCGAGTGCAACTATGACGTTGGAAACCGTGAACTTCCGGGTATAAAACTAGCACTCGAAGATTGACTTCACTAGTTGGAGGCTAGTCACACCATGCCTATTTCGGCCTCCAGGAGGCGGTGGTCGGGGGGGCGGGGATACTGTCACGCCACCCGGAGGGGCAGGGAGTATGCAATAGCAGGATACCGGCTCTCCGCATTATAAAAAAGTGTACCCACAAACCAGCCATTGCACAGTATTGTAGCTAGATGAGATGTACTGAGCACTTCTCTAACCCAGGACTGAGCATTGAGGTCTCCTGTCATTCTTGGTCTCCTGTCGTGACAACTATAATGTGTTATACCTTAAACCTTATTGTTATAGCCATGTTTGTTATACTTTATGATTGCATTGTAATGCATTATGGAGGTATGTTCAATGCAGTACAACGACTGTTTTAAGTAAAATGTTACCCTACCTTGTAGTGACAGTGTAAAGGGATATTGAATTTCAGTCCTGGCTAAGTGTTTGTTTTGGTTTACTCACATGTTTCTAAGACAGACAGTGAATTGTTATCTTTGAATTCCTCTAACTGTGTGTGTGATCTGTGTTGGATTGGAATCCACAGTTCATCTGGCCCTGTGTTTCTTGAGAGAGCTACATTGCGTAAGCAGCTATGGGTGTTGAAGGCACACACAGGTGGCCGATGTAAGACAAACACAGGTTGTCAGATACGTAAATCTGTTAGAGGGAAAATCAATTAAAATCAAGTGCAAGTTTTGACTTAACAAGGGGATGACTGAGTCACAGGAATCCATTCTTCTGTCTTCCCTCTCATCATGACCATTTATCACAGAGGAAAACACATAAAGAACAATCAAGGCGGTTAGGAGCCCAAACTTTCAATTCTAGATTATATCTCAACCAGATTTGGAGAGATAATGGCTCAGTATCGCAATGCAAAAAGGCTTGGCGTTCATTTCCATCATCGTGCATCTTTACTCATGTGCACCCCAATGTAATTAAAAATAATTATCAGCACGGCATAAGTATCCATTGTGCCAGAGTTTAATTAAATAGGTTAAAGTACCAAGGAACCTGTTCTTACTGGTTTTGATCATTCTCTCTCATTAACTTTGAGAAGAAGAAACATTAAAGTTATCCTGCCAAACTGAAGAATTTGAATGTTTTATGTTTTCCCCCTGAAATTCATTTGCCCCATCATCCATGTTCTTACGTCGTTCACTTGAAGAGCTATGGAACAGCTGATGAATGGAATATATGAGAATATCATACATATGTTTGCCAGGATGGGGTAAGAATATGTAAATGTTGGGTCTGTTTATATCCGTTCCTGCTGTAGAAAATTAGCTGTAATTTATGTGCGATACTATTGTGAGACAAAAGTGCAGCAAAACTCAATTATCAAGCATTTTCTGCAGCCAAGAACTATTTAGCACACGGCGGGAAGCAGTTTTGATTGCGGTACCTTAGTGGGATGTAATTAACGTGATCTTGTCATTGTTTCTGAAGTCTCGTTCGCGCTAACGACGGCCGCTAACAATTTAGCCTTCGTTAACAGAGATTTCTTCCGATACGTCACTTGGATTGAGGTCGGAGCAGACCATGCAGTCGATTTTATTTTGCGAGGAGGATTCTTTTCTTTCCCTGGAGTATGTCACAAACCTGAACCGCATCTCCTGGTTGTTACCACCGTGGCCTACAGCTGGAGGACAAGACTAGACTCTGAATAAGACTCTGCCTGTTACTCTTCAAGAGCAGTGCTGAACTTTGATCCTAGAGTCGTTCAGTTGGGGGGGAGAGGAGGCGTAGCGCGAATACTGAACAGTGCACAACCTCCGTGCCACTGTCCAGCTGGAGAGTGACTCACAGTAAGAAGGGGCTGGGAGTTTGGACGCCTTCTCAGCGGCGGCGGAGAGGCAGTGGCTGTGCAACACTTTGCATCTGTAAAAAAAAATTTCAAACATCCACTAGTTACACTTTGTGTTTCCGTGTGTGTGCGTGTTTTGGGGGGGGGGGCTGCAAATTTGTCTCAGGAGGAGATAGAAGTGATAAGAGCTTCTCATATTGATTAGTCCCTCATCCTCTTTCATACTTATAAATGGATGCTCTGTCCCCACAGTGACCTGCACCCCCACAGCTGCCTGTCCATGTTAATGAGTGATGTACCCCTCCCACATTTGTTAGTATTGGGGGGGGGGGGGGGGGGGGGGGGGGGGGGGGGGGGGGGGGGGGGGGGGGGGGGGGGGGGGGGGGGGGGGGG
>JAODJX010000129.1:21645711-21670780 GCA_026776945.1 Isichthys henryi | reverse complement strand
GCCCCCTGACCTGATAGGACAGAAGCGCCTGCCCCCTGACCTGATAGGACAGAAGCGCCTGCCACCTGACCTGATAGAACAGAAGCGCCTGCCACCTGAACTGATAGGACAGAAGCGCCAGCCACCTGACCTGATAGGACCAAAGCGCCTGCCCCCTGACCTGATAGGACAGAAGCGCCTGCCCCCTGACCTGATAGGACAGAAGCGCCTGCCACCTGACCTGATAGGACCAAAGCGCCTGCCCCCTGACCTGATAGTACAGAAGCGTCTGCCACCTGACCTGATAGGACAGAAGCGCTTGGCACCTGACCTGATAGGACAGAAGCGCCTGCCACCTGACCTGATAGGACAGAAGCACCTGTCACCTGAGCTGAACCATCTGGATGCTGCTGGATATGAGATGCAGCCATAGAAATTCCTTTTTAGTGTTTATAGGGACCCTGCACTTGACTTTATCGTGGTTCACAGTTGGTGAAACACTATTCCTTTTACCGTCAACATAATTATGCTTCTTAAAATGCAGTGTGACTCTGAACGCTAGTGTGTTGGGGAAAGTCTTGCGGATGAGGAGATGTGTCTGAAGAAATGTGAGGAATCTTCCATACATTTTATATGCTGACAGACAGGGGCATAAATGGCTGGTGATGTGCAATTCCAGTAAAGATGGATACTCAGGTCACTGAGAAGGGGCAGGTACGTCAAATATGCATATAGGTATGACTGAGCTTGTCAGGAGGTGGGGGGTCTAGTGTGTAACACAACAGCCTCACACCCCCACAGAGTTTGGATTCCATCCATGTGTGTTCACACTGCATTTGAGTGGCTTTTCTCTTGCAGACCAAAGACATGCACTGAGGTGAGTTGGTGTCACGGACCTGCCCGTGGGGTTCCCTCTTGCGTCACAACCCCAATCCCCCAAGGGATCTCCGCGGACGGACCCTGCCCACTCAGGAGACTCTACGCGGCCCACACCCCTGGATCGCCTGTGGTTTCCATTTGCAGCCATACCTCGTCCCAGCTGTTGCATGTGCTATCCTAGAGGCACAGAGGATTATTGCGAGATCTTCTCTGTTTCTGAGAGTTCGAGCGTTTGTTCCCTGCATCTACCTCCAAGGTCCTTCTGGTCATTTTGATTGTTGCTTCTGTCCCTTGACATTGAGTTTGCCTTGCCCCTTTTTTGTATCTCCTGTTTGCTAAGTGCCCCACTTTTGCTGACCACCAATGGCATGTGATGATTTGGATTTTGTTTTCCCTGTTCTGGTTTTGATCTGGATTGAGTACGATTATCGTCTGCTGCAATAAACTTCTGCACTCTGGATTTGATGCTCGTTCAGGCTCTCTTGTCACACACCATGACAAGTTATCATCTCTGTACTGGCTATTGAGCTATTGGAGCCGTGCATTGGAATTGAACAAAATGATTGTGCTATGTATTTTAAGATATTTTTATTCCACAAAGGAAGACAAATGATTCTTATATGAAACACGTATGTGTCAAAATGCAATGAAACTGTCTACTAATGTAACCTTCAGAACAAACCTGCCATTTCTTTCTCCATTTTACAAAAATTGCCTTCCCATGTAACAGCCCGTGAAATGATCACTTACGCCCCGTCCACTTTACTGTTGTGAAGTGATTCAGCCAATCAGTTCAAACAAACAGACAAAAAACCCTTTCTGCTTTCAACTCTAGAATATGGAGGAAGAGAAAAAAATGAAGATGTCTTACGCGCAGAGGTCTGGGACACAAACTGCCCCATCTCCATCTCTCTGTGGATTGTTAACCATTTGAATTTATGTCCTTGTTATGTGGTGAATTCTCCCTACTCTCTTAATGGTTCTTGTCCTTTTTATAGCCCAGATCATAACAAAGAGTGATGAGCTTGCCTTCGCATAGCCTTTAGCCTTTGCTATCTTGGTTCTTGGGGAGGAACTGGACACTATTGATGCTGTGTTGGAGAGGAGGATGCTGTCCAGACTTCAGTGGATTATGGATAATGTTGCTCTCCCGCCTTCCCAATCAGCCAAAGACTGGTCAACATAAAATGCTCCACTGAATGCCTCAGGTAACCATCCCTTACAAGAGTCATCAGACTGTACAGTCTCTGATTTACACAGGACACATGTGAAATATGACCTTTTTCCATCTATTTAACCACAGACGCTCCTCTACTTATGAAAAAGATACGCTCCTAACGTTCGTAATTTGAAATGTTCGTAAGTTATTATTCGACATCATTTTAAGGATATACGCAAGTATTAAGAACTAGGATGCTGGGAGTTCGCACGCTACGCCACTGCACGGCAGGAGTGGCGGCCAGAAGTCGTACTAGGCGGAACTGGTGCACAGAAAAAAACACTGATGTTGTGGACAGGAAACGGGAGCCGAATAAACACAATCTGTACTTACAGTCCTCTTCGTTCGTATGTCTGAAAGTTCATAAGTTGAAAGTTCGTAAGTAGAGGAGCGTCTGTATTTATCTTTCTTGTATAATATTTACTTATTATTATCATACCCACTCAACTAATTTATTACCATTTCTACAAATTATCCTTGTACATGCTGTAATAGAAAAGATATGGATGGATATAAATTGTTGCATGTGATTTTTTTCTTTTCTGTGGTTGTGTACTGTGCAGACTGTACTGTAATCACAAGCAATTTCTTCCTGGGTAATAAAAATATTCCAGTTCTGATTTTGATCTTACTTTTAGTTCTGAGTCAGTCCTTTCCAATAGAAGATAAAAAACATTACATCATGGTCAAAGGGGTTCCGTCCGATAAACGACATGGACGCCACCTACAGTAGGGAGCCACCTTCCATGGGGGGGCCAACTTGCCAGCTAATGTCACTTTGCCTCAGATAGGGGTGCCAGCGGTGAGGCTCACTTAGGGCACCACATCGGCTGGCACCAGCCCCGATGGTGAATGTACTGTATACTGTCACTCCCAGTCGTCTGGAGTATGAAGTTCTCTCCCGACACTTCCCCCTTCCTAAAGGGCTTATGTGTTTTGCTGAACATAAAAATTGTTAATGAAAACCGACAGAGTCCGGCAGGTGATGAAAGTGGTTTTCCTCCCTCGGGATTTCAGCCCACAGCATGTGACGTGACTTTTGAAGTTGCGAGTTTGTCTCTGTCCTTCTTGAGGACATAAGAGTTAGCAGCGTTTAGCTGACCTGACAAATCGTCTCTGGAGCATTTTCAGAACATATCCGGCCTCCGTTGCGATTCCAAAACTGCTGCCTTCGAAAGAAATGGAGACGTTCCTGTAATGGTACATGTTACAAAAAGGAAAGTGCTTCTGTGGTTCCGCGAAACATTTGATATTAAACCACTTCAGGTCAGGTTCACCAGCAATACGGGAACTAAATCACTCGGGAGAGATTTAAATAGCTCTGTGTGACATGCTTGGCTCAAAACCCATCGTAAAAAACGCGACAAGTCATTCCTGTCATGATTGATTAAAGGATTTGTCATGAATAACAATTAATACTCAGGAGTCCCTGTCATTGATAACATATCTTGTTCGCCCAGAATGTTCTAAATTTATTATATTTTAACAGGTATGTGGGCTGGCGAAGGAGTTTCGGGCTTCTGCCTTAAATGAACATCAGGATGTTCTGACCTCTGACTTGGCCATATCTGTCCAGATTAATATGTAAAGCATTAACATCGCAGGCCAGTTGGCGGGTCTCCGCCTGTTTTCGCTGATGGGCAGACGGTGTCAGTGGGGAAACATCTGTCGAGTGGCAGCATTTGGAGAGAAACAATGGTGATTTAAATGCCAAGGAATGAAGAGGTGGCGTTAAACTGCTTTGACACATACTTGATGATAGAAAAAAAGTAAAAATCTAAAAATAATATTTTGGAATTAAAACATGAATTAAGGCTTTTTGCACATAGCTTTTGGAGGGTGCAATCTTTGTCATGTTTAAGATTATCTGCTTGAAGCTCAAACTAGGATTTTATTTCTCACCTGGCTGTGAAATGCGGAGTTATTTTTGCTTTTTGTATTTGACCCTGCTGCAGGTCTTCTCATGCCTTGCTCATGAGGTACTTAATTGGGGTTTAACAGTGTGAACATTCGTGCATTGACCGTCCAACTAGGAGCAGAAAGGCAGGGCAGAAATGTCAGCTGTGTTTTTGTTGCCTTGGAATCATCTACAGTATGATGCTAAACCGCTGTTGGGGGGGGGGGCACTTTGCTGAACAGCCTGGACCTTCTGCTTGCAGCTGTGATCTCAGGCCACAACAGAACGGGTTGGGGAACGGGTCCAGCGTCAGCCGTCTCTGCTCCTCTGAAAGGCCATAATTCTGGCCTCACTTCCATGCAAGGGAATTCGGCAGCGAGGCACAAATACCTGCTGAATGGTTTGGGAGGGTGGACACATTTACATGAATAATATCCCAAAATCCACAGATACAGAGTAATGATAAAAACTCGGAGATCCAAATACGGTATACAGGAGTTTTTTTTTAGGGAGAAAGGCAGAGAGAAATGGAATCAACACACAGATCTCTTGATCAGGGTCATAGAAGCAAAGAAGCCAATGTCCCACAGGAACACGAGGGACCGGAGGTAAGCAGACCGGGATCAGAGGGGGAGGGGTACGTGACAGGACTGGAACTAGACAGGAAGAGATGAAAGACGAGAAAGACGAAACGAGAAAGACGATAAGTGTTCAATCAAGCTGCATTGGATCACCAATGCACCGAGTGTGAGGGACATCAAGCTTTTCTGGTGAGCAGGGCAGGGGTCCACATGGGACGTGACATTCACTGACATCAAAAGGTGTTTGTCCCATTCCTAATTTCCTGTATTATTCTACAGTATATTTGCTGCAATAGATGATTTCAGATCTTTATACAAAAAAAATGATGCTACACAAAGGTAACCCGAATTAACACATAACATTTCTAATTAGCATTTCATTTATTTAAGGAAAACAGTTATCCAACCCCCGTATTACCCACGTGAAAAGGTTCAAAAGGCCATCAAACTCAAAAATTACTCACCGCAAACACTTTTTCGTGGCACCGTGACATTTGCGGTGGCGGCACGACTGAGAGCGAGTCTCCAGGAGGGAGAAGAGGAGCTGAGTGACCGTGTTTGTTTTGGCCTTTCCAGGTGACTCAGAGAATCTGTGCGAATCAGAAGGACGGATGCTTGTTTTTGACGGCTGGGTGATAAACGGTGTGGCAGATTTTGTTATTTCTTGGACATGGTGGATGACTAAGTCACTGTTACCGCTGACGGGTATCTTTAGATCTGTTCGAGTGGCATGTGGTGTCACTTGCATATAGTGGGGATCCTGGTTACTTATTCTCCAAAGAGGGATTGGTTGGCAATGAAGAAAATTACAACCTCGGCAAAGGCTCAAATGACAGAAAAAAATGTTTTGAAAGTTTATACAAGTCATTATATGACACTGCACCTGCGGTGGTAAAAGTCAGTCCTCTGATTATGTCAGCAATGTGAATTTTTCATGTAAATCAGCATCATCTAAGAAAAACTATTATCTGAATAGTGTGAGAAACAAGCATTTAAGGATGAAAAAAACTATGCTTTGCAGGTACTGCATACTTCATATTTGTTTTAAATAATAAGCAATAGTAGTTATTGTTAAATACTTCTTTTAAAAAATGGTTCATTTTACATGCAGGCGAGTACCAGGTTCTCAAACATTCATTGTGAATTCTTATTTATGTTAATCAATTCCAGTTCCAAAAAAACTAGATTTGCAGTGTAAAAATGTCCTCTTTCCCCTCCATTTCTTACCTTTGATTTCTAAGAAGCCAGGACTATGTCGTAGTGTCCAGACGGTTGTATTAGTGTGTGGACTGACAACTAGGGCTGGTGTGTTTTGTAGATCCCAGTAAGGCTTCCTTTTTGTACCTTTGAATAAGGGATTGAAATGTCACTATTTCCATTTTCAGTTGCTTTTACCCAAGCAGAGTACATTTGAGAAAACAGGGCAAACCAGTCCCTGCTACAGCCGGGATTTAAGGGCATTACACTGACTTTGCTGTCCATGTGGTTTGAACCAGTGACCTGCTGGTCTCAGCCACAACATCCCCACTGGTAAAATGTTAATAACCATCATGACACCAGGAGCCTTGCTGCATGTGTTGAGTCCCGTTAATGTCTGCTTGTCAACTGATCATCAGTTGATCAGGTCGCTGAGCCGTCTGTAACTGGTACACTGATTCAGTCTGAGAGTCATGCAGCATGACTCTGAGCCAGAATTCCCAGGGAGTCCATGATAAATAAACAGGAGTCAACAACTGCGCTATTAGCCTTGGTGCAGACGCTGTGTCCTTGGAAAATCCATAAAAAATTATACAGAGGATGACGACATACTCAGTGATATCTTCACAAGTCGCGTGAGTGATACGTCTCACAGACATGAGAAATACAAACCTCTTTTTTCACGGAACAACTTCAAAGACAAAATTTCAGTCAGACTGGCTTCATATTTGCAAAGCTTGGGTGTTTTATTTTCAAACTTTGTATCTGCAAACTTTGTATCAGACAGCTCTGTTGCCTGTACTACAAAGCGGGGTTGCCGGCCTATCAAGGTCGTATTTAAGGTAGTCTGGGCAAAATGTAAGTGAACGAATATGAAGTCTGTGGTACCTTAAATCTGACAAGTTACCCCGATAGGCCGGTAACCCCACTTCGTAGTACAGGCCACTGGTCAAGTATCACAACCCATTATCATTACGATAATAGTTACCGGGTGTGGTAAATTTTACCGACTAGATGATGAAATTTGCTAATGGATTGCTACTTTATTCGAGCGGATGTAGGGGGAGGGCCGACAGGGAAAAAAAAAATACCAGCATCCCCAGAAAAATCATCTTGCGAATCTTCCAAATTATTTGCAAAGCCCCCTGGGGGTCGTGTCCCACAGTTTGTGAGTCGCGGACTGGAGGGACCTGCTTTAATTCTAAAATCCATAAGTAATACCTGTTTTTAAAAATGCACAAATGAACGAATCAGAACTTGATCACAGCTTGAGTCCTTAGAAATGAGTAACAAGAGGCAGCATGTAGCTGAAATAGTCAGTCTGCAGTCACCCCTGGGGCAAAAGCGGAAGGAGGGGGCAATTAAATGTTGGTCTTTCTGAATCATTCAATTTCAGTGCCACTCTGGTGCTGCAGAATGGATTGGAAAAGGACTGAACAGCTAATTGTTAAAGCTTTGAAACCATAAAGACTCTTTTTAACCCTCTTTTCTCAGTACTGTTGAATTTAAATAATTTGATAAAAAGGTAAATGGCATTTTCATATGAATAGATAGTTTTAATGGTCAAAAGTAACGGACAATAATGATAACAGAAAGTTAAGAAGGAACAGACTCAATCAAATCCTACATTTGAATATATGGACATTTAGGGGCACTTTGGCGCTGAATCATAATCAGTAGTGTCTTTGCTGATAAAAAAAATAAAAAATGACGTGAAGTGTTTACAATTGGGAGTCCTGGCAGTTGCATATCAATCCCTTATTATCGAAAGTGCATACACTTGACAAATGAGAAAACAATGATACATATCAGAGAAGACCGCAATAATGCACTAGGGAGACAAAAGGAGTGATGTTCATTTTCTTCATGCATGCTAATTGAGAAGAATAAACCGGGGAATGCTTTTCTGTTAAGAAATCTTTATAATTAGGTTTGTCTACATGCCGATGGTAACATTTTAACAAGAATATTAGCAACATGTGCAATAAATTGCAAATTGCTACGTTGTTACTGTTTTACTTTCTCTTGATTTATTTAAATTGCATGAGGGTTGTGTTGCTTAATGTGTCGTCGCATCAGATTAGAGTTTATCCGCAACCCATCCGAAAATTAGTGCATGACATTAATGGTATTTCCATGAGTAAACAGTCGTGCAAATTATTTCGTGTGTATTGTCAAATGATAACAATGTTTGCGTTCTGTGAAATGTTTGTGGTGATGGGGCCGGCACACACGCGTAGAATGGGAGGATTTTGCAAAATCCGTTCGGGTGACACCCCCTTCATTGCTGCGTTGATGGAGAGACTTCATAAGACTGTATTATCCTTAATCATATACCGACTCCTGGGTAAAGTGTAATTAATGCAGCAAGTCTAACGAGGATGCAGATGTGTACATGGGTGTAAAAGTGAAGGTGGACATTACCCACATCAGGCAGGTCTCTGGATGGTGCACAAGGCTAAGGAAAGAATGAAAATAAAAGTAAAATGGTAATACAGGCTTCAGGGAATTTCCTCCGGGGGCTCCTCTGGATGGCCTGCATTTGTGCCTGCCACGCAGTCATGGGGAGGGCAACGAAAACACCCAGAGGCATGCAACGTGAAAGGTTTGGTGATATTTTAACAGGATTAGTGGCCAGTTTATTGGTAACAGTCTTTAAAGGTGATGCAGAGTTTACTGTTCATGTATCTCTATCAACAACTCACCAACCCCCACCCCCCTTTGCTGTTTTCACCACCCAGTTTTTGAAGGGGTGTGTAATTGATTATCCCGCTCCAGTGCTGCCTGGCTTATCTAATGAGTCCATCCTATATGCTTGTATGTGTTTCTGTTTGTCTGAGCTAGTGTGCACATCCCCCCCCTCCCCAACACAGTTTACCTAGACCTCGTGTTTCTAACGTGATCCCTGAAAGGCGCTGGCTAATTAGTTCCAAAGGAAGGCATAATCCATCTTCCTTTAGAGAGTGGCATGTCCGCCCCGCCCGTCCACAACAGGCCAGCCCCGGTCCCCAGTCCTGAAAAGAAAAGTGTGCAGGTCCACTTAGGCTGCTGATCACATCCTAAGGTTATTTTTCTATACAGGCCCCTGGTCACCTGGTGGAGAAAACTAGATACAGGGTGGTGGTATACAGAATATAACAACCTCTCCCGAAATCCCTTAAGCGCATCTTTTACGATTCAAGCCATCCCTCTTCTCATATAAAGAACCAGGGAGGCTGGGAAATTAATGCTGCAGTATCTCCCTACTGTTTGTGAAGTGCTGGGGCCCGAGCGATGCATTTTGGGTGAAATGCATGTCTGACTATTGAGTGTCATCAGGATTCATGACTTCGTTCCAGAGAGTGAAATGAACACGATGTTCCTGTAACCGTCTTGTCCTGATAGTACACAGCATTAAACACACCACAAAACGCTGCAAGTGCGAACAAAAACTGTTTGAATCCGCAGTATTATTACACAGTAAATGCTTTGTGCTTGAAGAATCAAAAGTATCTGAGATCTGTGGCATCCAATTCCACGCTGCGCTGCAAATGGACCGGTAATGTTCCGCATGTGCTGGTGTATGGCGGTGGTGTTCCTGCTTATGGATGGATGGATTAGCCAGACACACACCACTTTTAAAGCCACCCCATCCAGTTTGTTTGCAGTCTCTGTTTAAATACATCACACTTAAAAATTACTAATCCAGCTCTCCCGCCTCCCCAAGGCCACTACATTGGCTGTCCACATGAAATTCAGCTTACTGTTTCGCACACTGCTAAGTCGATTAAATATTTCTCTCAGGCACTTATCTAGTCACAAGACAAACGCCGTGTGGTATGTGTGTCTATTTAAATGCAAAATTGTGCCAGGGGTCTGTTTCATGCAGCCCAATATTAGCTCAGAGTATCGGTAGTGAAGAATTAAGGGGACACATGACTTCTGTCAAATTCACATCTCAGATATGATATAGAACAGCTCCTGTTTGTGCGGTCAGACTGATAATCACACTGCCACAATGACAGGAGTACAAGCCTGGTGGAAGACTGGAAGGTGACTGAAGGACCAGGCAGAGATAGCAGGGCGGAAGGTAAATGGAGGACCAGACAGAGACAGGAGGAGGGAAGGTAAATGGAGGACCAGATAGACACAGGAGGAGGGAAGGTGACTGGAGGACCAGGTAGAACAGGAGGAGGGAAGGTGACTGGAGGACCAGGTAGAACAGGAGGATGGAATGTGACTGAAGGACCAGGCTGGGACAGGAGGAGGGAAGGTGATTGGAGGACTGAGCTGGGACAGGAGGAGGGAATGTGACTGAAGGACCAGGAAAAGATAGGAGGAGGGAAGGTGACTGGAGGAGCAGGAAGAGACAGGAGGAGGGAAGGTGACTGAAGGACCAGGCTGGGACAGGAGGAGGGAATGTGACTGGAGGACCAGCTAAAGACAGGAGGAGGGAAGGTGACTGGAGGACCAGCTAAAGACAGGAGGAGGGAATGTGACTGGAGGACCAGCTAAAGACAGGAGGAGGGAATGTGACTGAAGGACCAGGAAAAGACAGGAGGAGGGAAGGTGACTGGAGGACCAGGAAGACACAGGAGGAGGGAAGGTGACTGAAGGACCAAGCTGAGACAGGAGGAGGGAATGTGACTGAAGGACCAGGAAAAGACAGGAGGAGGGAAAGTGACTGAAGGACCAGGAAGAGACAGGAGGAGGGAAGGTGAATGAAGGACCAGGCTGGGACAGGAGGAGGGAATGTGACTGGAGGACTAGCTAAAGACAGGAGGAGGGAAGGTGACTGGAGGGACAAGCAGGTACAAGAGGAGGGAAGGTGACTGGAGGACCAGGTAGAAACAGGAGAAGGGAAGGTGACTGGAGGACCAGGCTGAGACAGGAGGAGGGAAGATGACTAGGGACCAGGGAGAAATGGGAGCGGGGAAGGTGACTGGAGGACCAGGAAGAGATAGGAGGAGGGAAGGTGACTGGAGGACCAGGTAGAAACAGGAGAAGGGAAGGTGACTGGAGGACCAGGCTGGGACAGGAGGAGGGAAGGTGACTGGAGGACCTGGCTGGGACAGGAGGAGGGAAGGTGACTGGAGGACCAGGCTGGGACAGGAGGAGGGAAGGTGACCGTGAGACCAGAAAGAGACAGCAGGCAAAAGCTGACTGGAGGGACCAGGCAGAGATGAGAGGGTGGAAGATAAATGAAATTCACAGACGCGACCAAAAGGAGGGCCGAAATTCATATCATCCATCTGTCTATGTAAATACCACATTCTTTGTGCATTTTTATGACCCTTAAATGACTTTGGTCTGAGCTATGTTCCATCTTTTGCTTAAGCACAAATTTTCTGTATCATTTCTTTCTGTGCAGCATTTCTTTATGAAGCTCAACTGCTCTCCATCCATCCATCCATCCATCCATCCATATTGTAAATGGTAATTCAGGTCAGGGTGACCAGGGAGCATTTGGGGTTAAAACCTAAACTATCATGGTTCAACACTGGAGCTAAAGGACGTCCCCTTGCCATAAAACACAGCCCTTTCTGCCCTGAACCCTGCTTAAAGGCAAAAGCATCAGCTTCTTAAATGGTGACGCATATACAGTAAGAATGAATTCATTTGTCTATGAACGTGCTGTTGCATCGCCGTATCGATCTTTCAGCAACCTGTCCATTGTTCCTTTTCTTAACAAATGTTGACAGTGATGCAGTGCAGTGCAATGCAGTGCAGTGCCTTCTGGATATTTAGAGGTACCACTGTCTCCTTCATTCATATGGATTTATATTCTGATTGTCTAACTCAGCCACATCATAAAAAAATGTCCCTTAACCCTCACTCCTGCCATCAGGGAGCAATTTTCTCCCAGGGAGCACATAAATTGCAACCCAACCCTCTACTTTAATTCACTTTTGGATAAAAGCATTGGAATAATGAATAAATGTAAATGTAAGTTTAACGAGCAAGCAACGCACACTGCCTGGCCTTGGGATTGGCCGGCGACAAGTTGGATCGTGCCATAAGAACTAAAACAGGGGTGGAGAAAATGACGTTAATGTGGAATGCCCAAGCGGTCATGGAAGAGATGAGATTGAAGTTACAGAAAGCTTCACCCAGTGGGAGCCATTAATGTATTGGGTTAAACCAGTGGCTGACAGTGCCCAGTAAACCAACCCCTTGTGAGTTTTGAAGTCTTCCCCCCCCAGCCAATTTATCAGACCCCAAATCAATAAACAAACAAACTCTTCCCTCAAACCTGAAAACTGTTTATGGTGTTACTGTAATGCGAACTTGTGAAAACACATTATGTGTTCATATGCATTCCTCTCCGGTTACTGTATTACGTGGGCTGGTGTTCGTGTGACCCAGAAGACTCCAGTGCTCGGAGCTGGGAGATTTGTGGGACGGAACACAATTTTTAGTCAGATCTTATTAGGAGCCCAATTGATCACCAGCCAGTTCAAAAGTCAAATCCGCCTGCAAGGACTTGGCTCTTTTTTTACTTAATGTTTTTATTCACAACACGACCAGTATCCCAGCCTTCAGGCGTACATCTGAATACTCTCACGAGAACGAGATCCGGATATTTTCATACATGCAAACAAAAAAAATAAAAGGAAAGAAACGTGCAGGATGGTCTTGCTCCAGAGTGGAGCTCTGGACCTTCTGGCGTGAAGGTTCTGAGACAGACTAGCCGGGTTACCAGCCTTTGCCGCTAACCAGTTCCCGCTCTGTTGCTCCCTTTCAAGAAGGCATTATATACCAGCTATTTGAAGAAAGCCTGGACTTCTGGGTCAGCATCAGGCTGGTGAAGGCTGTGGCCCCCACAGCGAGGTTTTCGTTGCCCTCGGTTAGGGAGCATGCTGAGCAGGAGGCCGTGGAGGAGACTCTATTTTCTGCTCTCAGCTCTGACATTTTCAGCTGAAGCACGTGGCGTTCAAAGGGTCTCTCTATCACACACCACCAGACCCTCTGGAAAAATAGCTGTCACTCCTTCCTCAGTACCCTGAAAACCACAGGCAGTGTTGGCATTTAATCACCAAAATGCATTCACTACCCCAGTTAGGGGGGGGGTACTTACCTCGAGAAACAAGACAGCCACCATAACTAGCTATTCCGGCTAGCTCGTGCTGACCTGGCAGATAAGGCGCATAACAGAAGACACTTTTTTAATCTGCCTGCTTCCATTCTGGATTCTGATTCGCTTAAACACTGCACCAGTCTTGCCTGACAAACTAACACCACCCTGTAAGCACGTTGCCACGATATTATTGGCAATCAGGACCCCGCCTCTCCATCCTCATTGGTCAATTCCGCCAACCTGCCTCCGATCCATCCTGCTGTGGTCCTCTGTCTTAGATGCAAATGAAATGCACAGTAGGCCTAAGAAGCCCCCACAGTAGGCGGGGGGGGGGGGCGCTTGTGTGTACTGTGCTACTGCTGTATGCCTTGTAGCAGTCCCGGTTTTTCTAGTGATCCGTTCTCCCCTGCGTACCTCCCTCCTCCCTTTTAATTACTGTTTTTTCCTGCCTTTTAAACGTTGGTTTCTCTCACACCTAAACAAACAAGTACGATAGCAAAGGCTCACGGCAGCTTGACTTACGCTTAGGTGTTTATTACACAGCGGTGGGGTTCGTGAAGTCGGCGAGCTTCATTTAAGGAGGCTGAGATTCAGAGAGTCGCCAGGGGGATTTTCTACATCAGTGAATATAATTAGGCGGTACGACTTTAAATTTATAACCTGATAGTCATAATAAGATACGGCGTTCCCATCAATACTGCTAATTCCCGCCTCACTGTGTATGCATTACCATCGCCTCACATCGACCGAGCTCGGCATGTGCAGGAGGAAAACGTGCAACATGAAACAGCTCCCAATTCCGTGGGGTGGTGCGTCGTAAGAACCCGACTCCTCACGAAGTCAGTGTCAAATTTGATTTTTTTTATTGCAGTTTTCCAACTTTTGGTACCGGTAAATGAGAGTGACAGCCCCGGGAGAGGAAGTAGGGGGGGATGTGTGTGGGAGGCAGCTGGCAAACCCTCATGGTCACCTGACTCACACATCCTGGGGAGATGCTCGGATGGTGGCCCCCACCCCTACAATGACTAAGTACAGCATATATATTTAAAAATGTGTGAGGGAGGAGGGTCAGGTGATTCCCAGCTGCTGAGAAACACACTTTGCTAGTCCAGTGATTATGAGAGCGAATGCTGGCTCAGTGTGGGAGCCCCAGAACTGCAGCTCTGATGCACAAATGGAGGAAAGGGAGCAATGCCCCCCCACCCCTCCCCACCAACCAGGGAGCGATGCCCCCCTCCCCCCACCATGTTCCGCACACCCAGAGTCATTAAAATGTGCTTGCTGGCGTTTCCCTGCATACCTCCAGAGATTCACCAGTTTTCAAAAGCATGCGGCAAAGGAACCAGACAAGCAACTGGATGGTAATGGGTTCGAATCCTTAAAAAAAATGCCTCAAGCAGGTACTTAGCATGAATTTCTCTAGCAAATATTTAACAGATGTAAATCTGTATAAAAGCTTTGAAGAATATAATGCAGTAATAATAATCTAATCTAGCCACGTAAGCACTGTATTTGTGAAGCAAATATTACAGTGGGTGGAATGATTCAAGTGCATTAAATCTTCCGGGAAATGAACAAGGCCAACCTTGATGGCTACTTTACCATCAGGGCTGATTCAAGAACACAGGACCACTAATGGAGACAGTTTCAGATCAGAGTGGGAGAAAATTTTTCCTTACACAAAGAATTGTGGGAGTAATAAAGAGCCTCTCTCGGTATGAGTTTTTAGATTTGTTTATATCAGTGATGGATGCAACGTTCCGTATTCAAACATTCTGAATGGACTCCTTTCGTTTCTAACACGTCTTATGTTAGTCTGAAATGGCCAATTAATCACATCAGGGGTCTCTGTCTCCCATCAGCGACCTCGCCGACTCTGGAGAGCTGAGGATGGAAGCTGTTTGGAAGGCAGGTTTTTTGTTTTGGGGGAGGGTGGGCATATAGTGTGCGTTCCCCCCCCCCCCCAGAGGCCTGGCTGAGCTGAGAGAGATGGAGGAGATATGCAGTTTTCATTATGCTCTATTTGCCTCACGTGGGTCAGGGATCACTAAGGTGTGTCACCCCCTATTGATCAGAGTAAACATTACACCCTTGGCACCATTACACCCTTGGCACATTTAATACTGTAATAAGTTTCTAAAGCAAAAAAAAAAATGCAAGTGACTCTTCATTGCATTCATCATCATCATCAGAAATGCATATATCAGCTTTTTTAGAAGTGGGAAAATGTACTGGCATTACAGAAGAAATGCTTTATTACCGAGGTTTCTGGGGTACGGTTTTGTTGCTTAACTGAAGCAGCAAGTTGTGGGGATTAAAAAGCTGCCGAGCGTTAAACAGCTTCCTGGCGTACAGTATTAACAGCTCATGAAGAAAAACAGCAATCGCCATAATATGCAGTAAACACTCCAACATGGCAAACATGTTAGCCAATGGCTGCAGTTTCAAACGGCTTAAAGTAAACACGTTCTGTGCGCTAAAGTTAATTGTCATAGATGTTTCACTGATTTTAGGGACGGCATTTTTTAGCTCGTCGGAGTTTTACTTACACAAACACGTTCTGAAGGAAAAAATGATTGGTTCAGAGAGATAGCCAATCAGATTGTATAGGAGGCTAGGTAAGCCTGTGCATTGAAGCACAAATGCAAGTTGAAACAGTTCCTTCGGCATCTGTGGAAATCTAACAAATTCGATTTGTGTGTGGTATTTTTATTGGGAGTGATGCTAGTATGGTTGAAGTAGGGTCACGGTAACCAGTAATGAGTGTCCATAACTAATAATAAAAAGGCGATTAAATTAACCAGCAGCACCAGTCCAGACAGCACTACTGAACCTTCTATCAAAGCCTGTGGTGATTAAAAAATGCTTCTCCAGGGACCTCATTAAACCAGGTTTCACAGTATTTTCAGTGTTTCTATTTTGTTACTTACCAATGAATGACTCAGTCATAATGTTTTTGGCTGCTGATTGGCCGAATGATCAAATTGATGGGTCCTGAATGCCACCCCCACCCCTCCTCCCTGGTTGACAACTTTAGCCCCCCGGGCCTGGCTGTCAGATTTGTTGTGCCATGACATTGCATAAGTATGTCCCATTCGAGAAAGTTCAAAAGTGAAGCCGCCAAGCAAAAAGCAAAGAAGTACAAAGAAATTAAAGAATGTTAGTTAGTCCTGAAAAATTCCGAATTTGACAGAATCTTTTCTTCTACCTCCTCTGCTGCACCATCAAAGAGAATAGTGAGGGGCCCGTTCAAAACTCAAATAGCTCAGACGCCTCTAGCCATGTCAGTGTGTCTCTGCTAACTTGTTCTACAGTCCCCTCACATAGCCATATCCTGGTCGTTAACTGTCGGCTGTCATTTCCTTTTTAGATAAAAACACTTGGTTTGACACATCAGCGAATTGGCCTGGTTTTCGACCTATACCAGTTAGGAATATCAGTCAGTGCCTCGGTCTGCAGCATGTCCTTGTAGAAGAAGCCCAGTCTGCAGAAGGTTATATAGGGTATCACAGATTTCTAGCAAGAATGAAAGACTTCAGATTAAATCCCCCACCCTTGCCTCGCTGACCCCCAAGTTCAGGTTTCCTTTCTGTTATCAATTGCTTGCCGCACAAAGGCCTGATTTAAGATATTAAGAACGGCAGCAGACACCTGAGTGCTGTGGCCGAGGCGAAAAGTGTGGAGCACATCAGACCTGCACCAGGGAAAACTGAGATTTCATCTGCGTGAGGGCTGCCACCTTCCACGAGCAGGAATCCGAAACCTCCTGCTTGTCTTCCCGACCACCGTCGGCCTGCGGTTCTGTTCAGAGTATTCTCTGAAGAAATCCGGGTCAGCTACCATGCTTGTGTAGACCTCCCCCGCAATTCTGAGCTGGCAATCTTCCTCCCTTCACTTTACATCCGCAAAGGATCAAATCTGATACCATTTCGGTTGCTTCGAAGAAACTTATACAGGTTCTGGTTTTATATCTCACAGGAACCAGGTACTGTGGTTTTTGTGGACAAGTTGTGGTAATCCAAAGACTTATTGGGTCAAAACCAAGCAGGGGAACACCTGTTGTACCTTTGAGCTGGGTGCTTCACCTGAATTGCTCTACTAAAACATCCAGTACCTCCACAGTTGTGCAACAGTAGATCCCTCCCTGGTTCTCCCTGGAACCCAAGATGTTCAAGTCCAAGATGAAAGGCAAATACTGTGATAAAGACAGATTTATAGTGTGCAATCTTTGCCTCGCTCACTCCTCCATTATAGCTATACAAACAAACAAACAAGCAAGCGAACAAACGTTCGTACTGCGGGGAGCGGGGGTCACTCCATGCAAGGGGTACAGGAGGCAGAATCGCAGGCAGAGATCACCTCGGCCTGAGTAAATTGCTGTTGACACTGCCCTCTAGAGATGCAATGTGGAGCAGTAATGCAGTGTGGCTGAAAGCTGGCTGCAACCAGAGCCCGCCCCTCCCACCAAGTCTAATGTCCCATTCCTCTTTTCTCTTTCCCTCCCCCACGGCGCCCCCACCCAGTACAGCTCAACCTGGCTGTTAGTCATTTGGAGGAAGAGCTCCAGGTTGCTTGTGTTATGACTGGGCGCCTCCCTGGCAGGTAGACTGCATCCTTTGGTGTTTTTAGTGTATAAAGAGCCTTGGCGCCTACACTTGCCAAAATTAGAGACCCTAAACAGGCAGGATAAGCTTCTGTCCCTGTGATCGAAAGGCACCAGTTTGAATTGTCACACGTCCGTGGGCCCTTGAGCAAGACCCTTAACCCCCAGCTCCAGGGGCGCTGCATGCAGGCTGACCCTGTGCTGTGACCCTCCAAGCCTCCTCTCACCTGCACGTTTGTCTCATGGGGAGCTAGATGGGGTCGGAAAAGACCCCATGGGGATTAATGAAGCATCAATATTCTATCCACTGGAATGACTTTCGAGGGAGGCGGCTGTGAGGACATGCAGGCGCCCAGATGCATGCCATCGATACCGCAGCCCATAAGCAAAAGAACTTACTCCATGCAATCATTTATAAACTATTACGAAACTTCTAATAATCTGTAGTGATAAAAGAAAACTCACAAGCACTCTTACGAGAAGGCATCAGTGGTGGCTGTTCAGTAATACTAATAACCTTATTAATATGAGGGATGACTTATTAATGCCAGCCTTTCCGCAAGAGTGTTCAGACACCGCGAAATATGACAAGTACTTCATGGCATGTTGCATACAAGCAGGAACTGACACACTTATTAACAAGGGTGCAGAATTTATGCAGAATCGGGGCCTAGAACCCAATATGGACCCACGGATGCTGAGCTCACCAAACGCCAAGTCGAGTGAGTCAAGTCATCAGGAAACCCATCTGTCAGTTTTCCTTAACAGCCTATCCAATGTAGGGTCACAGGAGGCCTGGAGTCTGTCCCTGGAGGCAGAGTGTACATCCTGTAGGACAGTGATTCCCAAGCCGGTCCTACTGGGAGCTGGGAGGGAGCAAAAATGTGGACTGTCTGCGGGTCCCCGAGATCTGGATTGGGAAACACTGCAGTAAAGGATACCAGTCCAAATGCTCATAAACTACGGGCAAATTGGAGATCCAGTTCGCCGAACCACATGTTTTTGGTCTGTGGGAGGCAACCCACACAAACATAGTGAGAATACGCAAGCCCTGTACACACCAAGCCAGGGGTGGGAATCAAACCCACAACCATAGCGGAGGAGGCCTCAGTGCTACCCTGTGAGTCTCTCCTCCTGTACCAGGAAATTACATTTATAAAATTAAGTTATATATATCAGCACAGTCATATAAATACTGGACATTTTTCCCATTTAGTTTTCTACTGCTGTATACCATTATCTCTATATGCCATTGCATGCTGTTCTTATACGTGTTAAATCACTGCTTAAGAGCTTTTGGGCAGCGATGTTGGGAAAGACTCTAGACAAGAATAAAGTTAATTGGATTGAAGTCACATTTCACCTCCGTAGGAGTATATCAGTTTGCCGGCCACTCAACGGGTGCATTACACACAGTTTAATCCTTTCAGACAGACGTATAAAATGACGTTGAAGCTGGTGCAGAAAAACGAGTAAAAAGTGCCCTCCGGACAGCAGCGGCACGTTAGCGTTAAGTAGATGGCGACTCGTAATGCGATTTCTACCATTAGCACGAAATGTAAAAGGTTTTACTGCACGGCTTGAGTCGCGCCGCTTTGTTGCAGAATCTGACAGCTGCCTTCAGATGAGTTGGTGTAAGAAACCGATGGGAGGTGGTGCAACTTCTGGTAAGAAGTCAAACACAAAAAGTTGCTGATGAATGGTTTGATAAAGCAGCTGATGTAATTTTGGCGATTGTATAAATTTATATATTTAAATATGTCCTTCATTTGGCATGCTGCACGCTGGAAAGCGACCGCACCCTCCTGGAAAGGCGATGGTTTGAGTGGGGTGGGCCTCGGGAAGAAGATGCACAGGTACTAAGACGTAAATGTATGGGGCGAGAAGGACAATTCAACAAAAATGCTAAAAAAAAAAAAAAAAAGCGATGTGGTCATGGATTCTAAGTAGTAGGCTATTAGGCTAAGAAGGCTACATTGGTATGAAAGAGTGACAGGGGCGACAACAGATCACACTGGCAAGCAGAAGGACCAGGACCAGGCACACAGAAACAGGGATCAGACTTTACGCAAAGAAACTCAGTTTTCAAGTTGCCACCATGTCTCCATAATAATAATAATAATAATAATACTTATTATTATTATGACTTATTGTGAGTGTGCGGGGTTGAGGAGGATATGGAAACAGCAGCAGAACACTCTGACTGTCATAACCATTTCCTTGGTTCTATTCGAGCTGGTTAAATGCCCCGTCATTCTGACAGCGCCCGTCTTGATATTTGCTAAGCAGTCCTTCCGTGGGCAAAAAAAAAATAATTAAAAAGTCCAGTTTTATTAAGCTGGAGTTTATATTCAGGTCGCCTTGGCCTATAGTAAAGATGAATATACATAGATCCAAACAAATTGAATTTAATTAAGCTGACATAAAAGCCAGAGGAATACAGATTCAGGGTCAGTCTCTGTGGTTACCGACCACGTTACCTGCTTAATTAGCACTTATTGCTAATTTATTGTTTCGAGTCCTTGATAGGGCTTTTAAACCCTTGTTATTTGGTCTATAATTATATTAAGCCCACTTTCTTCACACACCTGCAGTGGGATCGTAACCCAGGGGGTCGCAAACATCTACCGCCCTACTTTCTGCACATATTGAGGCGCGTTTGAATTTTCATTAGCATTTCAAAATACAGTGTGTCCCCTTTTATGAAGTCGCAAAATGATGCATACAGAGCATTTATGTTTTTAAACCCGACAACCGGAGATCTGACATCTCTCGGAGCTCTGCATCTTCCGTAGTCTATTGCATACAAGCAGGAACTGACACACTTATTATTGTGGCAGTATTGTTAATAATAATATGTTTGATTCTAATAATGATAATATGTTTGGTGCTATATAATGCATGTGTTTCTTCCTGTGGTATTCGTTTCACTTTGCCAAGAGAGACTTGTATGAATCCGCGATAAAAGATTGACAGTCGACTTCATACATGCTTGAGTTTACTGCGCATGATTATTTTAAACGTGCACTTCCACCAGGTTTCCGTAATGATAAAGATGGACAGTCATCGTCAAATCAATGTGTTTCATTTATTTAATAATGTAAAATGTCTGATAGTGCAGTGCATGTTATAGCCGGCTGCGGAGACGGAACACAAACGGCGCCTAAGCGCTCCGGCGGCATCCAGCATTGGTCCGAAATAAGGAGGAGCGTGGCTAAGGCGTCGGAGACGCTGATGTCCGCCACAGTCGTAAAAAACAACATTAGAAATCAAAAACAAAAAGTTTAACGAGACGTTAAACAATGGTGCAACGTAGCCCTGGTTTTGCAGAAGCTGCGTCGACAAGGGTTTGTTTAAATTCTCCGTTTGCAGTCAGTAGTATTTCCAATGTCGAACCGGTGCAAAGGCGTCTAACTACAGTGCGTGACGTTTCCATATGGTTAGACCGAGTCGGGGTTAATTCGGAGTCGGGTTAACCCGAGATAATGGTGTATTGTGCCGAATATTGCTGCTCCTGTCCTGGTCCCCCCCCGCCCCCCCGGCTGCTGTAGGGCAACGCGAAGCAGTGTGCAGAGCATAATGATCTTTCTTTCTTTTTTTTTTAAAGAAAATCTTTTTAAGAAGAAGAGAGAGAGAAAAGACAAAATCCATCAGAAATAAATCGGATTATCGGACAGAATTAGAATGGCAAGGCTTTGAAAGCCGGGGTAGAATTATGGAAAATTGTGTGAAATGAGTACGCAGGCGAATGTATATGCGAGTGTATGTGTGTGTTTGTGTAGGGGAGGGAGGAAAAGAGGCAGGGAAAGAGGGAGGGAGAGAGAGAGAGAGAGAGAGAGAGAGAGAGAGGGGGGGAAGATGAGCATTGAGTGAAGAGCATAGATTTTCATCCAAATCTGTATCTGTGGTTTTTTTTTTAATCCACAACCGCTGCAGCGCTGCGACCATAGACTTGTGCAGGGGGGGACCTTTGCGCTTTTCAACATTCCTCTTTTTTCTCCAGTGGAACTTCGTATCCGTTGTCTTTGGCTGAAGTGTCTAAATGTTTTGATCCGCTTTTATTTCCACCGTCACCCCCCCTCCTCCTCTCTTCGTATCCGAATCGCAACATGAGCAGTTTGCGGGGAGCGCCCGGTTTCGCACCTTTGGAATGGTGTGGGTTACGCAGCCCGGGAAAGGAGAGCAGCTAAACGCAGATGGAGTTTGGGATTTATTGCGAAATACGTGGAAGATGACCGTCTTTTCTTTGTGTTTCCTCTTGTGCGCCGATCTGCTGGATTTGGCTGTAGGTAAGTCGGGTCCCCTTCTGCAAACGGCATCGGCTTGAACGCGAATTGTCCAGCTGTGAGTTTTCTGCCATTAAAAAAAAGCCAGAGAGACTCGGAGAAGGAGCCCTGTATGCCCGGGATTTTTACGTGCCAGCGCTGTTTCGGTTTCTCACCTCCATTTCCCATTTCCCCTTCTTTCGGCAGTTTCTTGCGCAATTCTTGCGTGTGTGTTTCGCAAATGTCAACTTTCTACCGTCGCTGTTTGGGCTGAGTATCCGCTCCTTTCGCGTCATGGAGGCTCGGCATTTCTAAAGCAGTGTCCCTTTCGTTCACTGGCATTTTCTGGGGATGGCACCGACGGGGAGGGTGGCAAAGGAGGGGGCATAACAGGAGGCTGATTCAAGCCAACGGTAAATATTAAGCACCAGATTCAATCGCTTGCGCGATTACGCAGCGGTCGTGCCGGCGTCTTATTTTAGGTGAACCGATCAGTACTGATTGCATGTATACTTTATAATGTTGTGGCTTTAAATAATTTTCTTTACTTGATGTATATTCTGGATTGATCGCGATTTGAGGTTTTCTGCATCCGCGCTTGTTTGTTCATTGATCACATGTGAATGAATTCTTTGTATGGATTTGCGAGCAAAGTCAACTTGATCAATATGTAAAGTACTTAGTATTTAGGGGAAAACATATCTGTTGCTTTTTGTCACTGTCACTCGATCGCGGTGTTAAGTCTGGCTTGTTTTTTTATTTGAGCAATTAAAAGTTGTTTTTCTCAGCCTACCAAGTTACTGCGCCTCACGTTTCCATCTCAGATAGGTTTCTGCGCCAGCATCAGTTATCGTACAAACGTGCGTTTTCGTTTTTTTTTTCCTGCTATGAACGATGTTTCAGGAGGACATGTAGATGTACAGCAGCTGTATATCGGCTTATGGGGAAAATCGTTTTGAAAAAGGTGAACTCCAGGTCTCTGATGTGACACACGTTGGTGTGTTTCAGTAATGCGCGCTTCACGTTCATTTTTTTGCGGTGAGGAAATAATGAAGGAAACACAAAAATTATATCAAAAAATGCTCATCAAATAAGCTAATCAATCAGAACATTAGCTAATGGAGATACAGTATTAATACAGAGAATTTGATATATATATGTTTTATTCACAATTTACCTACAGCACTGGCAATTTCTCTCTGTCTCCTTGGCTCACTCTCTCCTCTTTCTACGTGTTTGAAGTACCACAGTAAACTATGTTTGCCAATGAGATTCAGTGATTGAGACCTCATGGATAACGAGACCATATGCCAGGCTAAGTTTGCGGTGTGAAAGAAGATGCATTTGGATGATGATGCCCAGCTAAGCCACAACGTCACGACACCATCTCTGCTTCATGCCACCTTCATGCCACCTGCTTCTCCCTATCCGCTGACCTCCGGGTGGCATTTAAGCCCGACACGACCTGGCAACGTGAGAAAGCGGGTCCCTTTGATCCAACCGCGCTCAGAGTGAGACACGACCGGTGTAGGCTCGGTCCGTAACTGCACATGCTGACCGGCATAAGCCTCTGATTCTTGATTCAGCCCCGATGGGTCAGGGTATTCCATCTCAACACCTGTTGCCCTGATACCTTGATCACACTTCAAGCCACATTCACACAAGGTTGTAGCATCCACTCTCTCGCATCTACAAACTAATTTCTTTGTTTCAGCGATGTCGGGGTGGGCTGTACTGGTCAAGCTGGATTCCCGCTTGTACTCAGTACTCCCAGTACTTCCATGCAGGTGTCAACATGGTCTAACAGCTGACTGAACTCCCTCTTGGAGCTGATCTGTAAGCGCTGGGTCTAATTGATGGGTTCCACTTGCTTCATACCACCAGTTCCTGATCCTTTGAACTCTTCCACTAGGCTCACAGCCCGCTCCCCCGTTCCCTTGCCGAAGGAGCCCCAGTAATTCTTGCTGATGTGTCTTAGAGACAGACCGATGATGCATCACTGGCTATATCCAATGTGATTAGCAGTTGGCTGGCTGTATTCGCCTTCTCCCTAGAGTTCAGGAGCCAGGCCCGCGTTCCGGCCCGATTCGACCAGATGGATAATTATATATACTCCAGTAGACCGCCAAAATCAAATGAACAGACTTATCTTGACAGAGCACCACTATCCAATCTGAACTGGGCAGGTGAGATTTTATGATTTTTATGATTCTCTTCCTTGCCAGGAGGGCACATGGTCACATGGATTCAGACCCATTAACTCCCAGAGAACCTGCTCAAAGAGGCGGCTGAAGAGCCCGATGAGCATCGATGCATCCGGTGCTGGGAGTCGCCGTCATGGCTGTGAGAAGAAGCAGCTTGTAGGGTCTGTGTGTTTGGGGAACCAATTTGTAAAACATCCCCCCAGACAAAGCGGCAAGTTGTAGCATCTCTGTGCAGCCAGTGACATATGTAGGTCTTTACTCGTAATGAGATGCCATTTATTTGCGAGTTTAAAAAGAACCCACTTGGGATCTTGGGTTATTGATTTATTTTTTTTTTGCCTACTGGACTTGCTTCACTTGACAAGCCAATCTCAGTCTCTCTCACTCTCGTTTTTTCTTTCTTTCAATATCACATGCTTCATGGACTTTCAGTTATTGATAGACTGGGACCTGAAGTTGCTGGTTTAAATACTGCGATGGCCTTGAGGGAGAACAGTGTTAGCTAGGAGTGGTGATTGAGTGGAATCTGAAACATGCTTTGCCTCTGATGGCTGCTGAGTCCCGTAGGGAAGCCGCTGCCGTTCCAGCCCCCTGGGCCAGGTGAACTCTCTGCTGGACACATGCCTACCGTAATGCTTAAAGCTGTGCTTCTCAGTCCGGTCCTTGGGGACCCCCAGACGGCCCATGTTTCTGCTCCCTCCTAGCTCCCTTACTGCTGTTGCCTTACCTTAGGGAGCAGAAATGGGGACCATCTGGGGGTCCCCGAGGACCAGTTAGAGAAATGCTGGCATTAATCGCTGACTGAAAGGTTTCAAGGTCAAATCACGGAAGGGGAATCTTTGTTGTACCTTAGCGTGTTTTAACCTGAATCAAACCAGTAAAATATTCAGCTGTCTGAAAGAGTTACGTGTTCATCCTGGACAAAAGCAAGATTTAAGTAACAATGCAATACTACTACTACTGCTAATAGTAAAAATAATACACCACACGCAGAATGTTTTATTTGACAGGACTGCTTTAGTTCTTCAATGCCAATAAGGGAAGAGAAAGTGATATAGAGTGAGTTTTGAGCAATAATTCAGAGTTGGGGGGGCAAAGAACAGCGGGTGTGCTGTGAGCTCCGCATAAACTGCTTCTCCAGAACAGCAGCTCACCCCACTGAAGGGTATGAGAGCTTCCAACAGGGCA
>JAODJX010000129.1:21620739-21632046 GCA_026776945.1 Isichthys henryi | reverse complement strand
ACCTACGGGCAATTTAGCAACTCCAATTAGCCTCAGCATGTTTTTGGACTGTGGGGGGAAACCGGAGTACCCAGAGGCGGGGATTCGAACCCGGGTCCCAGAGGTGTGAGGCGACAGTGCTAACCACTGCACCACCATGCCGCCCCTTTACCAGAAGATTTTGAAGATAATGTCTCCAAAAAAAAAGGAATCAGTGAACTGTGAAAACTCAGTTTTCACTCAGTTTTTCAACGATCTTTTATCTCAGAGGTCTAATTAGGGGTCTAACGTTAAAGACGAAAAAGGGAAGAACAGTTAAACTGAATACGCGTATGTTCACCCTTGAGTTGGTTAACTCAACTAGTCGAAGTTGCTGGCTTAGTTGGGAAAACTTTATTCGTATAATATTAATTTGCTTCTTCAGAACAATACAGTGCTACTTATTTCAGGATGCAAGTGAAGTGTAGCGCTGAATCGCTCCTGAGACTGTCTATTGGTTTTGATAAATAAAATTAAAAATAAAGTACTTTGACTTCCTGAGAGCACACATAAATTGCAATCTTTCCATTTACTGTAGCTAATGAAACGACTGCCAAGGTAAGTCTACGCCATTTCACTTAATCACCGTCACTGACCACGGTGACAGTCAGTGATTTATTAACAACTGCACCTGTAACGCACCTGTTAATGTCCTGAGATCCAGCTCGACACTGCATATTAATTAATCGCAACTAATTAATTAACATCAACTTGGCTGGAGAGCGAGAGCTGGCGATGTGGCACCAAGGACTGACGCTTGAGTTTGCTAATTTAACGAGATTACAGGCGTGTAGAAATGAAGAGAGTACGGCACATAGCAGGAGCTAATGGTCGCCCACACTTCATACTGCGAGCGGGTCATTGGCTGTGTGAAGCGCCAAGGTGTTTAATTTAGACGTGGTAAGCGGCCAATCACAAAGCGTAAATACTGCAATCTTTTGCTAATTTGCACCCACGGATAAATATTTTATCGTCTCCGTGCTGCTAACTGCTAATGTTGGCCAGATCTGTGGTTAATTACCCCCTCGTTGGCACATACTTACCTTTTAATAGAATTGCTTAGCGCATTATAGAAGACGATAGTGGAATTAGTGTGACCGAAAAAAATGAAACATATTGTAGCCTTGGCTAAGTTCCATAGATATAGTGTATGAGGCCTGCGTTTGAGTGTTTATGTGCAGTTTTCTACACACTCTTCACTTGATATAGAGCCTGTTCTGTAGCATATGGAAGAGTGAAGCTGTATACAGGAGAACAGCAGGACGTAGAGGAGCCCCATGCTAATGTCAACGGATATATTCTTACTCCCAACTTTGCACTCCGAGCCACAGTCTCCTTGTTCGTTACCCTTGTGTCTGCAAATTTTGTTTATGCGGGGAATGTGGATCCAGACACCAAAAAAGTAGCGGCTGACAGCGACCCACCATGAATGATAAGCGCGTTGCTTTAGCATGTATGTATGCGAGTGGTGGGGTAAATATGTGGAAATGCCTTCCCGGCAGCCCTTATTAATATTTAAGCAGGGAGCGGCGTTGGGTGCTCTCTGCCAGGAGGGCTGCAGGAGGAGACCTCGCCGATTTAGCATCGTGGGATTATTGTTGGGAGGATTCGGCGTGCTCTATGGGGAAAGACGAAAAAGAACGAAAAAAAAAAAAAATGTAAAATGCGTTGGCGCGTCAAAGAAGGAGATGTCTCGAAGGTGATATCAACAGCGGGGACAGGGGAGCAGGAGAGCGATACCCACGTGTGGGTGAGTTCCCCACAGCGGAGGCCTTGGCCTTTGTCCCGACTGCAGGGTGGCGTAACGGTTCGACACGCATGGCGAGCACCTGTTATCGGCGGATTGCGGCGAGCGGCAGGGAGGCCTGATGCCTAGTGTAACACCTGGCCATGCCTGTCTGGCCATGAACTGTGGCATGAATTTAGTATTAGAAGGACATCTGGGCGGGGTGCGATGGAGGCACGTTCTGATGGTTGGCCCGCTGCCTGCGGGAGCCAGACCAGCTCTTGCTCTCATTGGCACCTCTGCATTTCTCCAAAGGTTTTTGACATGAATGGCGCGCTGGCAAAGGTCCGGGCAACTATTTAATTTCAGCGCCCCCTCGCTACACGGAAAGCGTAAGACATATTCCCTCTATTAACTGAACAGCCACGTCCGAGTCCCTGCAGCAGCGGCAGCGGTGACCGGGAGGACACTGTCGACAGGGACGCCATTATTGTCTTAACACAGTGGAATATACCCAGTGAGAATTTACAACATTTCTGCAGGAAAAATGGCATTTGTTTTAATAGGGTTCACCAGAGACCAGACCATCTGGCTTCTGGAAGCAAAAACAGAAGATAACTGAGGTAACAGCAGTGAAAGAAGCTGGCTTGGACAAACACACGTATTACAGGCTACGTGCAGAAGATGAGTCGCCAAGCTTAAAGAGAGCCCCCCCCCACCCCCGATTGCTTTGAGACTAGCTATCACCAGCCGGGTGAGGGGGCATAGACGGCAAACAGGAAATGAATTTTGAAAGGCGTCTGCTTCAAACAGATGATGGCAGGATTGGCTGGGAGGTGAGAAACGTCAATCAAACATGCAACAGAGGTTACGGAGGATAATGTTTCTCATTTTCTGCTTTGCCGCAGACCTGCGTGTAAAACAGACGGATGGCTTCTGCCTCTTTTCCCGCCTGTAAACACACCTTCGTTGACACGCCGGGATGAGGCGTATCGATACGGCTCACGAGTAAAGCTGTCACGCAAACAGACAGGCTGGGCAGACTGACTGAGGAGGTTCCCCGTAATTTAACCAGGCATTAAATCTTATGTTGCCATACAACTCCCCCCATCCCCGCTACCCCACGTCTGCATTTATAAGGGGCATTAATGTCAGGCTCAGTTAAATGTCAGCTACAACTTTTTAATAGAAAAAAATGACACTAACTGGATTTGTTAGAGTTATGAGAAAGTTACTGTTAAATTTTGGGTTATCATGTCACTGAGGTGCGCTCAAAATCTGTGACGAGGATAACTATGCTAAAAGAGTGGTTCCTTGTGTCTATATTTGCATCGGTTTTCAAGGCTAAATCTGGGACTTCAAGGCTACATTTGTGTAAAAAAAAAATGTAAAAGCAAGAGTAATTGCCTCTCACCATGAGGAACAGCCAAAGACTTGAATCCCTCAGTTGAGAATGATTATTTTTTTCCGAACAACTGCAGCAGTGCGAACATAGTGCGAGGTAGCAGGCCGAATGGCTCATTCTCTAATGAAAAGTTCACAAAAGGAACTGAAACAAATGACACAAACAAAAAACATGAGAGGACGCTTTTCACAAGCTTCCCCTCTGCGTCTCACACACCTGTTTTCAGTCAGGAAGAGAAACATCGCAACGCTAACAAATCCAATTAAACCTGTCACCAATTGTGCTCATTAAAACTGTTGCTCGCCTATTCAACTTTTTAGGGATTGTCACATGTTCCCTGCCCTCCTTGAGGGAACCGTCCACAACCTGTTCTCGCTGCCTGCTTCAGAGAACTTTGCCATGCCGAGCTTGTAAGAACTATTAGCCGAAGTTAATTTTTAATTATTTTTTTTACGCGCTAAATAAATAGGATCTTGTTTAATCTGCGAAACAAAGCCATCCCAGCACGCTTCTTCCCCCATGACGGCTGTGTACTGATTGACTGCCTCCGCTGATCTGTGACCTCCCACTTATTCTTTACTTCTCAGGGATTAGCAGTGGTGACAACCTCACAGGATCAATCAGCGATTCCAGCAAAGTCACTGCTTGCGGCTCCACGCCCCACATCCGCTGTGGATTATGCGATTTGCTTATCGTGTTTGCGCACGGTTGGTGGGTTGTAACAAGGGCTCCCGCCCCCCCCCCCCCCAAGCTCAGAATTAGAAGTCCTATTAAATGGGCACGTAAGGACGCCTTCCTCTACAGGCTTTACGTTGCTTTTGTAGCGGATCACAATGAGTGTGTGTTGGGGGGGCAGGGCAGTGGGGGGGTGTTCATGAACCTTGAATATACCATTCAAGATCATAGAGGACTTTAGTGTTTTTATGGCCCCGTCCCAAACAGTTTAATTTTGATACATGCTTGGCGTATCAGAGTGTCACGTGGTAGTAGATCCTCTCTGTGACCTTCCCTTTAACAGTTTGGACGTGTATGACCTTGCTTGTCCTCGCAGTTAGGACTTCGGTGTGGTGTCATAACAACTGGCGTGCTTTTCATTACCACATATGGAGTGTTTCGGCAGTTGTGATGAGACTCGGTACGATTCCTCAGTCTGCAGGGACCCAAACCAAACCTGAGGCCGTAAAAGGTAAATTACGTGTTTGGAGGCAATGGGCGAATTTACGGCCACCTCGAGATTAATCGGCGCTACTGTTGTTGTGTCGTTTTCCTGGTCACCATGGCGAGCGACGGCCTGTGTGGAATAATGAGCAGGTCCCATTATAGACGCGGTCCACGGTTAGATTATCAGTCACCAGGTGCTGCTCCTCCTCTTTCCCGCTGACCTATTTACTTCAGGCTCCCCAAACCGCTTCTGACTGGCATTTCTGAGCTTTATTAAGATAATCAGCAGGCTTTTTTTTTTTTTTTTTGCAGTTTCCCATTGCGTGCACTTATCCACAGGACTTCTTGTGGCTGTCTGGAAATCACCTTTTTTGGTTTCAGTTCCAAATGGCGCCCCCTGCTGAATGGAGGCCATATATGCTTGAACCTCAGTTTCTCGTTAGCGAACCAAAATGGGCCAGGGAGTCCGCCGGTGACTTCCGAGAGGACCCGGAACACCGTTTGACACACGGTGGCTGATTTCCCGGCCCGCACTCAGCCTGGAACTGGAGTGCTCTGAAATGCTTCGCCGGCGGCTTTCACTGAACGCAGTCTGCCCACTGGGGAATCCACCACGAAGCTCAGTGCCATTTCCTCAACCTTCACTCCCAGCAGAAGTTCTCAGTGCCTAGTTTATGGGGGAACAACGTGGAAGAGGAGGGGGGTGGATTAGAGGGTGAAATAAGCAAACAGAGAAAGATAAATAAATATTTATCTACACCTTGAACATCAGCTGGTGGATTGGAAGTGGGGGGGGATTCTGTGGGCAGCTCATCTGACGAGAGATTATTCCGCGTCATGTAGCAGATTATCCCCTCGAGATTGTGTTCTCCGGGCTTGTCTGCATAGATGAGCGTTTTTGAGGGGGAAAAAAAATAAATCAATTTACGTGAGCATTAATCTCCACCTACCCCCGGCTTCTGAGGTGGGCACCACGGCCTGGGGCACCAGGTTCCTTCGGTGGAGGCAGCGTGGATTTTTGCCAACAACAAGATGACGGGTCATCGCAGCTGTAGCTGCTGCTTTTCGGCATCGCAGCTGCGTTCGACGCATCTATGTCACTGCGCATCTTACTTGATCCCAGAGTCCCCAGACAGACAGCTCCTAGGTTGCATAATTGGATTAATTTACAAACAAGCACATTATAATGAATAAAATATCAGTCTGATGAAGTAAACATTAGTAAATAACTGATAAACGTCTCTGCAATGGCCTGACATCCCATGGAGGGTGTCCTCCTTCCGGCTCACCGTCACCTAGTACTGGATAAGTAGATGGAAGACAGATTAATGGATTATAAATAACTGAAATTTACAGTATACAATTTAAAAAATCAGCATGACACACGACGTCTAAATTGTCTTTCATAACTTTGCCGGAAGGAAAATAAAATGTGGTAAGCGGTGAAACTCTTTCTCCGACGGCCATAAATTAGACTCCATTTGCAGAGGATCTTCTAAAGGTCGTCATTTCTCTGTGAAGAATTCATAGCTCACCGATCACCGGGAACCGCTAACCAACAGGCAGACGGGGACCATGAACGTGCAGATTAGTAAATGTCATAATAGCGTTAATGGCAGAGTAAGAGGACTGCAAGTAGTGATGCACCAAGAAGCCGAATTTGCTTGTAAGTCAACGAGTCTGTATCCTTGGGAGCCACATTTGCCCACTACTCATTCTGTGCTTCTTCGTCTCCCAACCCCTGTGTCATGCTTCTCTTCGCCCTCCCAACGAGAGAGTTCCTACACATTCTTTGCATTATAATGAGTATAAAGTGGAGTACATTAGGTTTGGGTTTTATGGGGGATCAGCGCTGGTGTTCAGGAGACCAGTGTCCTTAAGCGGGATCTGAGGCTACATCATAAAAGTAGATCATGTGGCAGATTATGCAGGCAGTTTAGACAATTTAATTTAGATTTTGTCTGCGGTGTTCGGAAGCCAAATGACCCCACATAACTAGAAGATAATGCTCGGCGGATGGCAGATGCGGCCTTCGTGATGTGTCAAGGTCACTTTGTTAACACATCACCCATGATGAGACATGCTGAATACAGAGAAGGAAGCAAACAGAATCGTGGGTACAGAAATTCACCACGGTACAGAAATGCATTCTGGGAAATGCGACACCAATAAAACCAATCCTGACGTTCAAACTTGGCGTTTTAGTTGAGCAGCTCTAGAAGAATATGAATCTGTGAAAAGGTCATTATGGACAAAAGTTTTTCAGATAAAATGGTATGTTTCTACTCAAAGATATAGTCAACATCTGGACCGCTTCAGTCGCACATTTGTATTGAGCAGTGTTCGCACGTTTGATATTTACTCACGGCGGCCAGCCGGTGACCCGCATCACCGAATGTCACGTTGGTGACGACCACATGCAGAGGCCACATATGCCACTGCAGATACAAAGCTAGCCTGCAAAATTAACGGCCGTTCATTACAGAGGACAGCTGTAAACTCTCCCGAGCTCCAGGGGGACCCGGAAAAAAGCTGATTAGGAAAACAGGGAGACACTGAGCCAGTGAGCTCTGCATTTCTGCCACTAATGAAAAACGCGGGTGAACATTAGAAGATTCTATGTGTTAGGTGATGATTTGAGGACAGTGGGATGCCAGATGAAGACTTTTTACAGTTTTTCCCCTACTGTTATATTAGGGGGGTGCCCCCCCCAACGGAACCCCCCGCCCCTCCCCTTGAAAGTCAAGTTAATTTTATTTAATTTTATTTTCTATATAGCGCCAGATCTGTCATTTAAGGTTTCCTCTCCTATAGAACAGGTCTATACATTGTCCATTTATTAAACACACTAAATAGCCTCATATTATTTATCTTTTTTACACAACAGCTTGTCATTTTTGTCTCTACACGGTCGTGCGTTTACAATTCTCCTCTGCTCTCTGTATCGCGCATGGCGGAGTTCTGCCCCTATGAGCGTGTACAGACACGCGCTCGCACACACAGGTGAGCACACTCCCACCAGCGGACGGAGTGCGTGCGTCGGAAAATAAGTCAGTGTAAACTGTGAGAAGGAGCTCTCAACCACGAACGGAGTAATAAATATGTTTCACAATGGCAATTTCTGCTTTAAAGTATCACTATTTCAAGCTATCAGCTATCACTTAAAAGCCTAACAGTTCATGTATCTGCAGGTCAAGGCAAACATCAGCAATAGGCTGCAAGGAGACCATGCAGCCTGCATGCGGATCTCAATAAATGATCAGTTATTTACGTTTCTGACTTCCCATATCAAGAGTCTCTAGAAATGTTTTTCCAGAAGGCCAGAAAGATTCACTGCAGTGACAAAGGCTGCACACTTTACGGATAATTGTCATAAAAAGAAATGTTTTGATGTTTAGTTCAGTTGTTATATTGACTGCTGTCATTAAAAGAAGCACAAGAACGCCATGAATCCTGTAGGTGTCCATCAGCACTCCTCCCCCCCCCCCCAAAAAAAAGCTGTAAACCTAGGGGAAACACTGTTTTACCCTGCCTGTCTCTATTTCTGCCCTCACGCTTCAGACCACACAATGTCGAGAACAGATTTGACAGGGACTCTGGCCCTTGTGCACATTTGTTGGTCAGCCTCCTCTTGAAAGGTCAGCTGATCTCAGTGGCTTCTCATCACTGAGAGTTTCAGGGGACCTGCTGCTTCTTGTCAATGCACTGTGCTGGGCCGGCGTTCCGTCCAGGATGTCCCCTGCCTCGCTCCCCATGCTTCTTGGGATAGACTACAGGCTGCCAATCACCCTCCGTCCTGGATTAGCAGTTATAAGGAAAATGGATGGATGGATGGATATTCCTAGTCATTCTCTTAAAGGAATTTTAACCCAAATTGATGCAGTTTCCCATGTGAATTCCAAACCGGAGTGGAGAATAATCCAGAAGGCCGTCTGCTGAGACGGTGGTTTTAGTCCAGCCGTCCAGTGCAGCTATTTACTTCTTGGGTGCTGTGTCACTACTGGGTGTGTTGTGCATGTTCGGGGACCGTAATAACTCCAGGATTACGGAGTAGCATCATGCTTATCTTAAAGAAAAGGCAGGGTTTAGACCCTGACCAGAAGGTTTGCTCCCTATCAGTGACTCTGGCGTGTTTGTAGGGTGGAAGCTGTCCGGGGTGTTTGGAAAATGGGTTACATGTTTTGTCCCAACAGCAAGGGGATTAGAGCCGGAGTCCCGGGATGGATACGATCCTACCTGGAATTTTACCGACAATTTGTTTATCACGAAGTAGTTTTTTACGAGACCACCCCCCTCAAACTATCTCTCGGACAGTACATCTAGGCCAATTTTCATTCCAGTGCTCTTTTTAGTCACCAAAATGGCCCTCCCTCAATAACAAATGCAGAAGCAGTTCTGGATTGTAGCCTTAATATTTCCATCTTCAAAACACAGAGGCAAAGAAACCATTTTAAATCATGGTGGTAGTGCTGCAAATGCTGCAATGGCAAAAGTACACCCTATCTCTGACACACACACAGCAGCGTGCGAGAGGGGTTTGGGCATTTAAATGGTGGCTCAAACCCTGCTCTCAAATAAAGGTATATGGGAACATTGGATCACTTCCACGATACACACACTCTCTCTCACACACACTCATAAGGAAGCCTGGACACTATTTTAATCTCATCAGCCACATACAGAGAAAATTCCCAGCTGGAAGTTGCCCAAATACTTCCTGACAGCCCAGAGTTTAAGCAGAGCCACCTATTTCATATTTAAAGTCAGAGGGCAGAGTCAGACATCTGCCAACACCCGCAGCCAGGATGCAACGACATTTTTTTTATTATTATTATGATTTTTTAATGTGCTGTCAGAGTGCCTTCGAGGTGCGTATTAAAAGCAGGTCGCAGTGCTCAAGGTAGAGCGATCGAAATCAGCCGCCGTAATCTCTCACCGTTAACCGCTTTCAGACAAATACGATATTAATCCCGTTGACAAAGAGCAGCCTTGTGTTTGTTCTCTAAGGGAATTTGTACCATTTTATATGGCGGGGGGGTGCCACATCAGATGCATCATAGGAAAATACAGAATGTTCTTCTTTATGCCTATATGCTATCTGATTATCTCCAGCCGTTTCTGTCAGAAATCATCTTTTATTCAGAGGCTGGTTCGGTCAGTGAGTCCTTCCCTGCGTGATTTTGTCGTCATGAATAAAACATGGTGGGTATCAGTTCGTTGTGTTAGGTTTCAGGTGTTTCGTTTGAAAATGTAAAAGGGACCCATTTGTCATTTGAACAGAGAGACATGCAGAAGCCGGGGTCTACACGGACATGGAGAAATTCGGGGATGGACGCCCACATATTCGGTCATGGGTCATGTGATTCGGTGTGACGGCGCTAGCCGAGGGGCTCAGAGGGACCGTATGGGATCACAGTGGGAGGGGCGGGGCGGGGTAGCGGATAGTCCCAGACACCATTAGCTGTGAGTCAAAATCTATTAAAAAAAGATGAAAAAAATCCAAAATAGTCGATATATTTGGGTTTGTAAAAAATCCTGGAAAGGGATTCCAGAAAAGATCATTAGACACAAGTAAATATTTGTTTTTCAAGTGTCACAATTGCCAGATAGAGATTGGGAAGCCTGTACGAATTTTGTTCATATTGCAGTCACATAAAGTATTTAAAAATTTATACATTTCTGCCTTCTGAAATACTTTTGCCAAGTAAGTGAGTTTTAGGCAAACTGTTCCTCCCTCGGCAAGCAATGCATCTACTCTCATGCGGGGAGCTGAGGCCTGTACCGCGCGTTTGGAGACAAGCGGCTTGCGGTCTTTCCCGCGAAGAGCCACGTCGCCGCCGGGCCATTCGCCATTTGCTCGTTTAACACTTCCCGAGTCGACGTTGTGGGGAGAAATAAAGTTGACAAGTCCTCCGGGTTCCTCGAGTGGAATTTCACACAAGCGTTTTTTTTTATCGAATGTTTCCTTCAAGACAGGATTTTCCTGTTATTGCTTTTTAGCCCATGGGAGATTTACGAGATAGCGACAGGAGATGGATGGTAAATGTATACTATCAAAGCTGAGCAGCTCCTCACTAACAGCAAGGTCACCATCAATGTGCCTGTATGACATATTCATACATGCCTTTTATTTTGTCTATTTTTTTCCAGCTGAAAAAACAAGAATCGCTCCTCACTGGCCAGGATTTGAGCTGTCAAAAGCATGAAGTATAGACCGATTGAGAAAGAATAGAATAAGAGTGTATCTAGAAGACTAATGCAATATAAGTATATACATTTGGCATATGGGAGCTGATTGAATTCCCGTTAAGAAGTCTGAAAGGAAGTCCATCGTATCCCAAATACGTGGTTTTTGTTCCCTGGTATTGCTGACAGTCTGCATTTCTCTCAAACCGTTACCAAAAAGGAAATGTTTCATGAATCTTTTATTTCATGCACCAGTAAGAGCACAATGAAAATTAGTGCTGTCACAGGATCTTATCTGTGCACAGTGCAAAATATCGCAATCCGTACCTCCCCAGAGATGGCAAGAAACCCAGCTGTTATGTATTCTGCATACATTCTGTCTTCCTGCAGAAACTGGGATTATTACCCGACAACACATCCTGTCCTGTGCACTGAAATAGGCACAGCTGGACAGGATGCAAAGGACAGCTAATATTCAGTTTGCTAACTGATTATGTGTATCTGGGTCTTCAGGAATGCAATTTTGACAGTGCATTTCAGCCTGGGAGCTGAGTGATGGAAATGATATTCCGTCCTTTCTGAATGTTATCCAAAAAGAGACACAGTTTTGAATGGAACGTCAAACTTGATTATTTGAGATAATCATGGGTGAAAGCCAAAGTCAGTGACTAATGTAGTAACAAATTAAAATTATCGGAAAGTCAAATTACAATCTTCGGTTTTAACCATGGGCATCGCCGCCATTAAATCTGAGGGAGACGTGTCCCCCTCACATTTCATAATTATTCGTTTGGGGGGGGGGGGGGGGGGG
>JAODJX010000129.1:21608951-21620639 GCA_026776945.1 Isichthys henryi | reverse complement strand
CCCACATTTAACTTAAAATATTAGTTTTATGCCAGTTTGTCCCCCCCCCCCCCCCAGTCAAAATGGGTGTGGCGCCCCGGGGTGGAACCGGGGGTTTTAATTTACAGCCCGTAATATTCAAAAAAGAAATTGAAAAAGCAAGGGTTTTTTTTATTTGTTGTTGCTGTTCAGAGATAAAAGAAGGATGATGACCTCATCATTGCGAGGGAACAGATGATTCCAATTTATGGAGTAAAATCTCAAAATTTGCACCTTTATATATGTAGATGTAGGAAGCAGGCAGGTCAAAATTGGCCAAAGACACAGCTTGATATGTCTCAGTCTCAATTTCATAGTTTGACCAAGTCACTGCTGTGTTGTGCTGAAAAGACGTTTCTAAACTCTGAAGACGAGGCCACCTGAGGTATCAAATATCGTCTGCTTGAGATAAACCTGGCGGGAAATATGGGCACGGGGGCAGCCAAATAAATGATTTCCCTCTCTATCGAATTCAGCCACCTAGACACGATAGCAGGACAACAGTTTAAAATATCACGCTGGTTTGGTGTCATCTCCCCTCTTTGCGGGAACACAGCGCTTCAAGTGCAGATGAGTGGAGGAGATATCAATGAAAGGGGCAGAACATACCACCGGCTGCTGATGTCGCACCCCCATCCCCCAATCCCACCAGAACAAACTCGTAGAGAGAATATCCATTTTCGAACAGCAATTCAGTCTTCATTCCAAACATGAGATGAAGGGTGGGAAATGAGGTTCTGAGGTTGGCGATCACGCCCAAACGCGATAAGCAACAGACATTGGAATGGCTTTCGTTTCTTTAAAGTTAGTTAAGTACAGTTGGACACAGGCTTTGCATTTCTGCATGTGCCGTAGGCTTTTCTGGCCAAACACGCTGCTTTTTTTAGTCACTAAATGAGACCCTGTGGCTATTTGTGCAGCAGACCGGTCCTGACGGTACTTATTTACCCTACAGTAAGTATCCCGGGCCACCACAATCAAATCAGAAGGAGGGAAGTATGTACTGAGACCGATCATTGGTCCTGGATGTGACCCTATTCAGTCACTGATTCAAGACACCATTATGATGTCATAGGATAAGGAGTCACTGGTATTTCCTGTGGTGATTGACTCCACCCAGGGTGGTATGGTAGTACAGTGGTTAGCGCTGTTGCACCTCTGGGACCTGGGTTTGTTATGTGGAGTTTCCTCTGGTTTCTCCCCACAGTCTAAATTGCTTGTAGGTGCGAATGACTGGTGCTCTGCGATAGGTTGGCACCCCATCTAGGGTTGTTTCCTGCCTTGTGCCCATAGCTTCCAGGATTGGCTGAAACCCTCCGTAACCCTGAATAGGACATGCGGTTACAGGAAATGGATGGATTAACTCCACCTGTCCCTCCTTCAAGCCCAGTGGCACAAGTGATTCTCATTCTTGCAAAATTGATCAGACCCATTCATCCCCCCCCCCACACACACACACACACAGTTACACTAATTTACATGCAAGCCGCTCCACCAATCAGACGCTGACATAATCAGCATCAGGAGAATGGTTTCATGGTTTGGATTCTGCCGTGTTACCAGAGCGAGGGATGAGGATGTGGGAGAACAGATGACAAATAGTCAGATCATAGCTGTGGCTGGCTGGGGGGTTGGAGGGGGTGTATGTTATTCTACGGAGATGTTTATTTATTTCATTATTCTATTTATCATGTCACATTGGCAAAAAGACAGCGGAGTGTGAGCCGGCAAGGAAAATGTCAGGTATTTACATGGGTTGGCATTAACAGCACCTAATGAAGCAGAGAAGAGTTCATTATCTTCCGACGGACGGAGAAGGAGCTGCCTGGCTGGCCGATATTCTGCCTGTCTGAGAGGAATTTAGAAGCATACTCAGGAGACAGAGCAGGAACCACACGCCAAGCCAAACCTCCCTGCTCGCCGTTCCAGGTAAACCCCGTTTTCTGCGTGAGGACCCCGCAGACAGAAGCACTGCACACGCTGGGGTCACTTAAGCTCAGCGTCGCCCAGATGTCCTTATTGTCTTTTCTGTAATTTTCTCTCTTTGCTTTAGCCACTTAGCAGAACTTTATGATTTTTTTGTTATTTTACCAACATAAATATATTGCAACATTTTGCATTAACTGCACCTTCATAACGACTTTAAAATGCATTCGTAGAACCTTCAGTGCACCTTCATAATGCATTAATATAGCATTCAGAAGCAGCATGTAAGTGTACCTTAACATCCTAATACACTTTAACAGCTATAGTATATATTAATAGCAAACATTATATGATGATAATAAACATTATAAACATATAATGTTTGTTAATGTATATTAAGGCTGTTAAAGGATGTTAGGTTGTTAAGGTATACTTACATGCTGCTTATGAATGTTCTATGAATGCATTATAAAGGTGCACTGAAAGTTCTACGAATGCATTTTAAAGGCGTTATGAAGGTTAGCAAAAGTCACTCCAGTGACGTCAGCTGTGAGCCCTGCCACCCATATTTTATTTATTTATTTATTTTTTTGTGGGGGGGTGGGGATGATCTGCGATACAAACACCTCAGAAAACAATAAACAGAGGCAGGATAATGGACAAGCGGAAGGCATCACAGCATCCGGATGTTCTGGCATTTAGCTTTCAAGATGACCCCGTACTGAGAGAGAGAGAGAGAGAGAGAGAGAGAGAGCCCCAGTGAGAAAAGTGCAGATCATGCACCAATTGTTGTGTACTCTGACAGAAGACAAACACGATTTCAAAGTCAACAGCAGTATTTTGTAAATATATATAGCAAAGGCTGACTAGGATCATCTATACTCCCCCTGCAGGGTGCTATTTTATCATTCTGCTGAACATTGCCTCTTGGTAGTATACACTAAAAAAATCACACGCAGGGAAATCTCACATGTGTCAACGACATAAATCGTACCATTCAAAAGCATTCAGGGTATATCATTTCTTACATACAGCTGTTTTATTTAATTGCTTAATAGTTTAGTCAGTATTAGGTGCCTCTGTGGTTGATTAATCTTAATGAAGTTTTAATTTTCACTAGTATTTCGAAGTGTGCAAATTAATCAAACTGCGCGGAAGTAGCTAATTTCGTTGCTGGTATTGTTTATGTAAATGTGTAATTAAGAGTTTGCTCAAAGGATCTGTACAGCGTAGATGGAGCTGCCTTTGGCATTAAACCAAAGTTTCATACAATTTCTAAAACAAACATGTGCAAGAACCAGATGTGGAGTCAGACTGGACCAGACTGGGCAACTCTGAGAGTTAAGGAATGGCAGTAGGTAGAGGCAACCATGGATGTGTGGGGGTGCATTTAAGCATTTATATTGGTGTGCAAGAAGGTCAGGATCCTGGGCTTCAAAATCTTGCTGCAGGTCATAATTCTTAGCACATTGTTCTTTTGTTCAGATGATTATGCACGCTGAGCTTGTCCAGCTAGCAGTCACTACTTCCAGAGGAGAGGGTGGAACAGAACCATCTGCTTAGCTACTGTACTCAACTGGGACTGGTGGCAAAACCCCATAATCTGGGGTTTTCCATACAGTACTACATGGAGACATGGTTCCTTTCACATGGTTTGTGTTCCCTTCAAACCACTAATCGCTTAAACGGATTGCTTATCACAGCCAATTAACACAGGCACTAGGAGTTCCTTCCCCGTTTTTCTGAGGCCTGGAAAATTAGAAGGATTACTCCGCCACCCCCTCCCCCCTCCCCCAGGTAGCGTCCCTGTAAGGCTTTGGAGCTAAATGGCCCCGGAACCCAGAGCTTGACTTTAGGATTTGTGAAAGTATCTATTAATGGCGTGTAATGCCTAAGCCACTAACAGCTATCGTTACGCATCATCCCCCAGCGGTCGAGGACACCGGAGATGCCGGGACCCCCCGCCTGGCGGGCTCCTGCAGAGGCCATTTCCGTAGAGTGGCCCCCACCTTTTCGCTCGAGAGTGTTTTCTAGCACTTTCCTCTGTGGGGACGTTCGCCTTGAAAGGCCCCGGGGGCCAAATCAGTCACCCGCCAGCCCACAAGGACTGCAGCCGACAATCAGGGCAGGACCGCCCGATCGCAGGACCACCCAGCACAGTATGTCAGCACTTCCCCCCCCCCTCAGGAAAAAAGGGGGGGTGAGATGCAGAAGGAGGTGGAGGGGACTGGCTGGACGGCTCGCACCATTCCGGATTGGAAGTCGGGAGCACTGTGGAGATAGCGAGTGATTTTATTTTTCTCTCCTTTCTTTACTCCTCCTAACTACACCTGGAGCTCCATTTCCAACCCCCCCCCCCCCCACTGCTTTGGAGTCAGGCTGTTGATCAAAACTGAAGAAGCAAAATAAACAGCAATAAACAGATTATGTCTAAGCGGTAAGGGCTGCAAGGCAGCAGTATATTACCGTTATATACAGGCACAGTTGGATGCCCTGAACGGACCAATCGGAGAGGAGGACCAGACCGATCCGCTTAATAAAAAACTTTTATTTCCCCTATCCAGTCGTCATGGTTTCCTTCACGCTCGACATTAGACAAGCAGTGCCTGGCGCTCGCAGCCTTCGGTCATATGGGAACCCAGGGAAAGGGGAGCATGTTCCAAGAGGCTGAAGCAGGCCTGTCTGCACCCAGAAACTACAAACAGTAGAGGGCAATCCTCTGTTGTCAGGGGGGCAGCCGTTTGGGGCCACATCCGGATGCCTACAGCACTATCCCCTCAGGAGCGGTCACATGAGACACCAGTCCCATGAGGCACGGCTCTGAGGGTTAAATTGGCCTTTGGGAGGGATGTGACCATGTCAGTATCAGAAACCATAAAATCAGTGACAACATTCCAGCCTCAGTATTCTAAGTCCCCAGTCATGATTCTAATCATTTTTACACCTTCGAACACACTTTTACGTTTATAAGCTACGTTCACATGCGCAGAGCACGATTTCATGGCATAAATCAAATTATATGACTGTGCAGTTGCCTACACTGTCCTTCAGGGGGTGATCTGGGACGGGCAGTGGAAGTGCCGTCATCAGTGGCGCCGTGGTGCAGAGAGCTCGCGGTTTCTGACAGTGCCCTACCCGAGAGTAACCTATGCACCTGCACACGCAGAGCGGGTGTCTGGCACGTGTGCTGCGGTGACGTTTTCCCAAATCTGCGCGGACCGATGCCTACGGCGCAGCCCCACATCCCGCGTAGCGGTAAAATCAAAAGGCATGGCAATTATCAGCTTGTGGAGGAAGGCTGTTATTTATTTTTGTTTATTTCTCTCCTTCTGCCTCGCTCCACGGTAATTTAACACATTTTATCCCTGTGCTCAGATAACAATCTCCTCCATAGTTATTTCAGGGGCTGTTTCGGCCAGTTCCATGAATATCTAATCAGCGGCATTTTTGTGGGGGCTTCATTACAGCATCCCATCCTTGCCTAGTCCTGCAGGCGAGAGGCAGAAATCTCATCTCGTCACTGTGGTCGGTAAAACACATACACACACGCACACACACAGACACACACTCCACCCCCGCGAAGGTCGCCTACTGAAGTGCCTTGTCTGTACCCTTTCCAGGCGCATGGCTCATGGTGACGCTGTGACAGACTGCGTAGCCCCTCCCCAGATTCCCACCACATGTGACACAGCACGACCTCATCCTCCAGCGACACTCTTTCTGCTAACGATCAGCCGGTACAACAGACCAAGAATTTAACATGTATGTTTAGCAGAAAAAAAGATAATAGTAATAAGTTAAATTCGCGTTTAGGAGTATTTGGAAATAATACAATCACACAGAATGCTGTATGGAATAAAGGACATCGTCACATCGTCATGCATGTCAGAATGTGTTTTTTTTGGGGGGGGAGGAGACTCTTTTCTATATTTAATTATAGTTCTCAGTAAGGGGGGGTGGGGACACTCAGATTTAAGATAAAAGTGTGTCACTCCATACATATGGGTTCTGATGCAGTTTCTTTATCTTTTCCCAGAGAAATAATGACCCTAAAGCCAAGCAGCAGCCTCAGACGAATGCTAATTATGTAGCCAAATGATCCTGAATAAAAAACGAATCTTTTATAAACTTCAAGACAAACTTTCTCATTTAGCATATTTACATACGCTTGATGTCCAGCTATTTTCATTCTTAATGAATTAATTAGTTTGATTACCATTTAAAACGATTCCATGACCTGGGTTAAACGGATGTTAAAAAAAATACAGGGTTATGTACACGCTGGTCAATCACTTGGTTCCGGAAACAGCCGAAACACTTATTTCGTTTGTTTCGAGAGGTCAGAGTAAATTTCTCAGAGCAAACTGACCTTAATTTGGTTTAACCAACACTTCATTAACAAAGAGCCGAGAGCGGTGAAGTCTTATTTGACATTACTGAGGTATGTTTATTTATTTTCACTCGTGCGCTAACGTTAGGTGGGACCCACACTGTCGCTCATTTGCAGCGAGTCCTCGTGACTGTTTAACAGCACTCGAGTCGTACGATTTGTTCAACCAGGGGCTCAGATCGAAGCCAATTAATTAAACAGGTCGGGTGAGATACTCCCCTGATGGGACCAGAGTCATAACACTGCTGCACACAGAACGTCCCCATCCCCCTACACACTCTCTCTCTCTCTCTCTCACACACATACACACACACACACAGAGTTTATGCAGTTTTCTTTCTGAAATATCTGGATTCTAGTACATTCAAATTCGAGTACATTAAGCTTATCTCCGTATAATGACATCTGCTACTTATGCGGTAACATAAAACATGTTTATACTGTCTAAGCACCAGTATGACCTGTAAGTAAATAAAAAAGACACACTTCTTGAGGACAACATATTTAGTGGTAAATATTTAATTCCACCAAAGCTTAGTCCAGCTTCTAACAGGGCTTGAAAGCTGCTACCAAGGTGGTATTAACATGGTTCATTGAAGGGATGAGGATCGGCACAAGGCCCCCCACCAGTTAGGCCACGGCCCCACCCTCTCCCCGCTGAGCGAAAGCCCGGCTTCCCAGCATCCCCGGCTGCTCCGCTTTCCCTGCACTGCAGTCAGCCCAGCAGCTGGTCCTGGGCTTTGCCTGTGGCTGCCACCAGTACCACCTGCCACCTTGCCCCTCACTGCCCCTCAATACTCCCCTCTGTGGATCTGCCCTGTTCCCAGGGTCACCGATCGTGGAGTGGAGCCCCCTGATAACAGGAATGCACACAACTGGCCAAGAACATTAAAAATGCCCTGACACAAAAAAATAAATTAAAGAAAAAAAACATTGCTTATGAATTTAAGCTGCAATAGCTTCCTTGTCATGGTGTGATTACTCAATCACTTACTTAGGGATGAGCAGTCCTGTCCACACACCCACGTCAAAGGTGGCTGCCAGTTAGTCAATTAAATTACCACCAGCACTCAAGAACCTACAAAGAAAACCCCATGCATTCTGGGAGAATGAGGACAATGCTTTTACACAGCAAAGCAGATGGGCTGGTAATACAATAAGTCATCGACCCTCCTGTGACTCCTGAAGAATCAAAAGTACAAAAGTAAAAGCTCAGGGATCCAGGATCATCCTCTGTTAGGTTCCGACGTTTTAAGGAATTAGAATTAGCCACTGATATTTACCCACTCCGATGCCCAGCTCACTTTAAACCGTAGGTGAGTGACAGAGAGCACAGTTTGATTGTGAATTGTTTTCCTGTCTTATCCACCACAAGCCCCCCACCCCAAGAGCTACATTTAAATAACCTTTAAGGTACTGCACCTGCATATAAATGGACCTGAGCGACTGGTGCTGAGTATAAGGATCGCAAAGAATGTACCAGAAAGTAATGCTTCCCAATCTGGACCTCAGGGAGCCACAGTCAGTCCACGTTTTTGGTCCCACTGAGCGACCACTGCCAGTAGAGACAAAACACACAACCCCGCCTCTTTCTGCAGCACTTAAGTGGGGCTGAGGCTCTAAATGGCCAATATGATGCGCATTCTGACTTCTCTGATATAAGATATAAGAGTTGTCACCCTGAGAAACGCTGTAAATACTGAGCAGCCTGTTTAATCTTGTGCAGGAAACAGGAAGGTGGTCTTTTAATGATTTGCTGTTAAGTTTTACAGTGTTTATTTAAGCACCTGCTTGCGGTGATCTTTCTGCTTGCTTTTATTGCTTGAAACATACTCAGCTACATTTCTTTAACCTTTCTGTGGCTGACAGGCATCGTTTTTATGGTTCTAAACACTATCTCTGAATAGCAAAAGCCCGTTTTATTTTTCTTCTGTTCCCACCCAAGTCACAGATTGATTTTCATGTCTAGTTGTCAGTGGCGGCAAAATGACAACTAAATTAGGATCTTAATTCTTTTTTTTTTTAAAAGAAGAGAAGCTGACAGTTATGTCTCTGAGAAATCTATTTGTGAAGCAACATAAAAAAAAACATTTTTAAAAGAATATTCATTAACACTTTATTTAAAGCAGTCATATAAATGCATTATAGATACCCTTGTAATGCAATGTAATGCATTCATAAAGTATTGTAAACACAGGAATAACACATTACAGGCACGTTCATTGTGCATTATGAATGGTCTCAGCACTTTATATGATTCCTTTAAGTAAAGTGCTACCGAATATTCCACGGTATATTGACCTAATCACACATCAGTTTTAATTTACAGAGGTTTTGCTTTAACAGTAACCTTAAAAAGCCCCTCCACCCCCACCAGGACTCATTAAACCCCCCAGGAATTTGGCACCTTATTGCCTTATCAGCTCAGCAGGGCACAAAATGAAATGTTCTCTTCATATAGCCCTCAAAAGTTTCTTTAAAAAAACTTTCTTTTAATGCAGTCGTCCGACGTCCTTGTGACAAACTCAGAAAATTAAGTGGCTCACTTTGGCTTTGGGGTTTTCGGCCTTTAGAAACTGGCCTGCTGTTGCGGTGGCAGGCCATTGAGGGGCAGGAGTGAGCACAGAGCTAAGGGGCTGATGCCGAAAGCACAGAAAGGCACTATTTACACCCTGGGGTGTACCGCACTTTAGCTGCCTCTTCTCATTGCATTTTTTTTCTGACCAGTGTTGTTTATTTACCTGCTTATTTATTTATTTCTCACTAAAATAATGGTTTTTGTGTCGATGCAGGCAGCGCTCAATGACGCACAGTTAACAGCGGGACAGAAACACGGTGGAGATTTTAAGCTGTAATTAACCTGATTGTAGAGGTATCCCAGAAAACAGATGCAGATGATTTAATCTCGTAAACAAAAGCTTAAAACATTTTTTGTTTCATTTAAAATTGCCCACGACTTTTTTTTTTTTGTATTTGTCGATAAAGTATTGTGCTTGCAGTAAAAGAAAATTGCTTTTGGCCAATGAGGAGCTGTCATTCTCCATCTCTGGCTGGTTTCTACGCATAACCGGAATGTGTTTGCGTTGTACAGAGATACTAAAAATATTAAGTATTAAATAATTAATATTAAGCATTAAAATTGTACACCATCAATAATTTACATCTCACAGGGAGTATATACAACTCTGGAAAAAATTAAGAGACCAGGGCACAATTTTTTGTTTCAGTCATTTTTCAGTTTATGGGTTTGCGTCTGTGAATAATATATATTTTTTGCAAACTGCAATCTGGTTCTTCTATATTTCTTATTAATGAAGGTCTTCTTCCTTGCTTTATGGGACTTCAGTCCTGCTTCTAGCAGCCTGATACAAACTGTCCTAGCAGTGCACTTCACACCTGCACTTAATGTTTCCCATTCCTATTGAAGGTCATTTGATGTCATTCTACGATTCATAAGAAACTGCCGGATAAATTAACGGTCATCTCTGCCATTAGAATGTAGCTTCCGCCTTTTACCTGACTGGTTTCTGCTCATTCCCAGTGTCTCCTGCTTCACCTTCTTCTGTACTGCTGTCTTAGAAATTTTTAACCTGGAAGCATCCTGCCGCTCAGCATAACCTTCTGCCAGCAGAACCAGGATTAAACCAGGATTTAAAAATGCAGATTTGTTTAAAAATAGAGTGGTATTTTTTTCCACGGCTGTACGTGAGATCAGTGTATCACATTTTTCAGTGCTGTGCACACAACTTTAGTATTGGCCATGAGGAGTTAATATCTTCTGCATAAAGACTGCAGTGCAGCTTAATTAACCAAAAAAATCAGTCTCACATGGTTTTATCGACTCATTAACCATACAGAAAAGCAGAGCTGAGGCAGAGAGAAGACTTTCACTGTCAGTACGTAACGTTTTATATAACCTACATAAAACGGGAGTTTTTTTTTTCCTCAAAACATTGCAATTATGAAGGCAAATTGGATGCAGGGCAAATAATTTTTAGAATTTGTGGAATGGGTATTCCTGACGTTGATTCCAGTGGATTGCAGTTTTTGAGTTAAACTTTAATATAATACACTGCAGCATAAAAAAAAAATCCACTCATGACACTCAAGCGACACAATGGATAGACAGTGCATCGTTTAAAATGCTTTTACAGTATTTAATAAACTGATGCAGTGCATTAAAATAAAATGCCACACATCCTCCATTTAATTGACTTTTTTTTGCCTAAAATAAATCGAAATATGGCCTGACGGTAATTTAGGGGAAAAAGTGGCTGTATTTGCACATTAGTGATGGAAATGGGTCCAGGCAACATGAAAGCAGGTACGGCTGAACAGAAAAGCTGCACTATGTTCAGTGCAATTTGTATCCACTGGAAGATGGTGTTCTCTCGACTCCTAAACCTATCCATCCCACTGATTAGAGGAGAGCCGATCAAACGGGCTAAAGGCGGCCCAAGCTGCCAAGGCCTTTTTGGAGAATGTGGGGCTCATGTGGCCGGATCAGTGACTTTAAAGGAGGGGGCATTAGCTAGATAATGACCCTCATGGCTGCAAGGGATTTAAGCCTCTTAGCAGATGCATTCTGAATGACTTCTTGACAGGCGACTTCACGGTCCTCCTGCTCTTATGGTAGCTGTAATAGCATGTGATATGTCTTATAGTAGCGGGGGGTGTCAACATTTCAGGGTGGGGTAAAATCAGAAGATGACAGCACTCATTCCCCTCACCTCTGCCTTATTATTGATCCTGTAAGACTGAACTCCCCTCTCTCTCGCTAACCCCAGAACACTCACTCAGACCTTGACACCCAGTCCAGCCACCCACTGTCATTTCCTCTGCCCAATGCCCTTTCGTTTGCAGTGACTTTTCAACCCTCCCCATGGTTTCGTTAAACCTGCCTCCACTCAGAGGACCATGTGACACCTCAGCGTCACATGATCCTCTTTCCTATCCCCCCCCCCCCCCCCCCGGGTCTTCTTCTAATACTCTAGGTTCTAGTACTTTAATACTATAGATTATAATACCACTAATTATTGTAGTAGTTGTAACACTATAGATTCTAATACTTCCTAATAATTGTACTACTTGTAATACTACATATACTCCTCGCAAGTACTTAAATTTTGTGGAGGCAATGGAGAGTACTGGGGAGTATCTTATTTCATCTTTACATGTAATGTGTATATGAAAAAAAGGTACTACAATAGTGTTTAATAGTGAGTTTTCCTTCTTGCTCCTCCTCTTCCACCCCTTTCCCCAAACACACCTGATAATATATTTGTTAGATTTCCTTTGAATTAGCTACCTACTAGATAATTATATGAACGGAATCATTTTGGGGGGGGGGGGGG
>JAODJX010000129.1:21587479-21598027 GCA_026776945.1 Isichthys henryi | reverse complement strand
AGGAAACCCCACGACGACATGGGGAGAACATGCAAACTCCGCACACATGTGACCCAGGCGGGGATTCGAACCCGGGTGTATAAGGAATCAATTTAGTCATATTACATTTCTAAACACGTTTACTACTGATTATTACTTACTGCTTTGAAATGAGCTAATGCAAGATACATGCACGGAATACGTTTCATCTTAAGAAGCCAGCATCCTGGAATTGGAATTTCATGCCAGAGTACATACAGGGTGGTTTTGATTTTTGTAAGGTTTTCCAGAAATGTAGCCATGAAAACAGCATGTCCAGCCGCTGCAGGTTGAACATGAAGTTAGGTTTCTTGTCGCTCTCCAAGCAACATGTGGTTAAAACAGTATCGCGGTAAATTTTTCGTGAGACTTATAAATAGTACTGACCGCTGTATATGTTAGACAGTGGGGTTCACAAACACTGTAGGCCATGGGACTTTTTTTATAGGGAAACCGCAGGGCAGATGAGGCAGCCACAAACAGTCTGGGATCGAGCAGATCCATCAAAATAAATCTACCCTCCTTCTGCTGTGTGATTTGATTGGCTCAGATCCCCAGGCACCTGAGCGTGCAGGTTAACTCACAGCTCATTGGGGAGTTTCCTGCATTTCCATCGTGCAATACAGAGCTACTGTATGTCGCTGCAACACTGGGCTTTGGTGAAAAATAAATATGATTTCCTTTTTTTTTTGCATAAAAATATATATGTATCTCAGATCTTTAAGGCCAGGCTAGCTGGGTAGCAGGCAAAAAAAATAATCTTGTGGATACTTAGACATTATGTTTGAGGCTGCCAGGTTTAGATCAGGGCAGGCCGTAATTTTCCTGTCCTAATCAAACCTCCAATCTGCCATGACCTTACAAAAACCTGCAGCCTGCCTGCAACAGAGTCTAGGGTAGCATGTGGCTTCCCAAACATGGAGGATTTTCCCTCCATTCCCAGAAATTAAACATGCAACTCCAGGAACGAAAGTGATCCAAGGACAAAAAAGGGTTGTGCATTATGGTAATCTGGAATCAGAGGGGTTCCTGTTTATCCATTACGTAAACTTCCTGTCTGTCTCTGTTTAAGCTAGGCTAAAATACTGTGCTGCAGACTGTTCTCTAAAGACAATCTCACTTCACTCGCTTTTCCTTGGGTTATTTAACATGTTATTATGCTCGTTGCATCTTAAATTTACCGTGTTGGTAACATGAATGTAATGCCGACGATATATGAAGACAGGAATGCAATAAGCAATTCTTTGTGTTACTGACCTCCAACTTCATGTTCCTTTTACAAAGCCTTAGCAATTATGCCAAAGGCATCAACAAATGTGTCCTGTAAATTTTTGAGTGTTGATAAAATTTGCGCTCCAGTAATATAATAACATGCACACAATGTTTTCTCCTTTACTTCAGTGTTTATGTATTAAACTTTGCCCGTGGGTGTCTGAATAAGCAGCGATGGAGTTGGTCTAACATGGAAGCAAATCCAAAAGGTCCAGGATTCAGATCAGGCAAGATGGAGGTAGAATAAAATGGTGAAGATTTGCACGGCCTTGTTTTTGATTAGAGGCTCTATCAAGCAAATAATTCATGCCAAGCCAGTGGGGTTCGAAACGAAATCAAGGCTGGCATGTGACTCTGGAGAACCGAGCTGTGAGCGAGACTGGGAAAAGCTGCTGGTTCCAGCGTGGGAACCCAGTTTAATTACTCGCCAGGCTTCTACATCTTGTGATTTTTAATGTGCATAATTAATGTACAGCTGGGACATCCTCCTGAGTCGTAGCTGAGCAGAAAAAGTAGGAACAAGGTCAACTCCAACAAATTATTGCTGTCATGCCTCCCACCCACCGCACTCTAAGGGTGGGGGAAGGGAAATAAAACGAGAACTTGACACTGCAGGTGGTGTCAGGTTGAGTTATCGCCAGTGCCGAATTCGCTCAGGAATTCCACCCAACGGCGCACTCCAGGTAAACGCGGATGGGGAGAGAGGGAATGGAGCGATCCCTCGGGATGCCCTGGGGATGGCGAGGAAGCCCAGGATTGGAGCATTTCCGTATGAGCCTGCCTCATCCACCCCCCCCCCCACCTTGGAGCAACAGAGTCCTGTCCATGTCTTACCCAAGTCATTAGACCACGCTCCGGGAAAGAGTCTCATGATGACAGGCATAAGCGGGAGCATGGAGAAGCCTCATCCCCAAGATGCTCACAAAGAAGATCCGGCTTTAGTGTAATGGCGACACAGGGTAGGGAATTGAGACTGATTCATTAAAACCTTTGGTTGTTCTCATTGCACTCATCCACTAATAAGACAAGCAGGGGACAATTGGGCCCCTGGCACAGGAGAAATGCAGGTGACGTTTTATTTATGTTTCAGGATGACGTGTGCAGGACCCGGGCAATTGTACGGTGTTGTCAGGTGATGCATCAGTGTGGGGGGGGGGAGGAGGGGACAGGAGAGGGGGGAGCTTATCCTCTAGCTCTCCATCGGCTTTGACAGAGGACACAGGGAGCTTTGCCTTATGAGTAATGTGGACCATCAGCAGAGGTCGAGCAGAATGGGTTACCAGAGATGGTGATTTGAACAGCAGTACTGGGACACAGCACCACCAGACTTTGCAGTAAAATGATGGCGATTGGTAGGGGGGGTGGCCTTGCCATGTCCTCTACCCGTGTGGAATGTCGAGATAGCGCCCCCCCCCCCCCAAGAGGCCATACTTTTGGACCCTGCTGAAACGTCAGGCTCTCACACCAAGACACCAGGCACACGTCCCACTTTCAAGCGTCCTTGTCATCCATCCCTGTGACAGTGTCCCCATCACCTTCCTGTGTCTGTCCATCGTGATCTGGTCTCTCTGGGATTCACTGGGCTCCGCTCAAGGGCGCTCACCTTCCTTTCCAGTAAATTCAAGACTTCCCAAGAAAGCAGCATTGACAAACTGGAACCATGATCTATTTACAGCTGAATTTCAGCTCAAATCACATCCCGCTGAAAGTCCTTTGGCTGTTGCATGCAAGAGACAGTGAGCTAAATATTCTGTCACCGGCCATGCCTCCCTTTGTGTCTGAAGTACAATTTTCAGGTCAGGGATGTGATCCCCTTCAGAGAGCTGTACACCTCTTTCTTTGATTTCAGAGAGCCTTTCAAACCACAGGAAGTACAATAATGAAATGATAAAGGAAGGCTGTAGTATTTTACCCACCGTTAAAGATGATCAGCACTGCTCTAACAATTGTGGCCTCATCTCCCTCTTAGTTGTGAAACACATATGGTTCTGAACACAATTATTTTTGCAATGAATTAATTACCCATAGCTGATTCGATTCTGCTTAGCCAAGACCCTGAATTATTTCTAGCTGACAGCCCTGAAGATCTAAACTGATCAGATGGCGCAGGTTCCCGTTGTGGTCTGAGACCTTCTGTAAAAGCAGACATCCAGACGTTCCATAGTGGATTTATATATTACTGTTTCCCGGCTAGTCGGAACCGAGTGTAAGGACGAGAAAGCACAGAGCATTTCTGGCCGACATTGTTGCGGTATAAAACCGTATGGCTGTTTCCTGAGCCAGATGCTAGCCGTTACGGAGAAAGTGTGAATCTGTTGAAGATGGAAGCGTTGTTGGGGGTTATGGGTGGTGGGTGGGGGGCATTATACAGTAATGCAGTGTGTGTGTGTGCGTGTGTGTGAGTGATGCCATAATGTATGTGCTTTGAATGGTGTGTTATGATGGGTCCTCGGAGAGAGTTGGGGGGAGGCAATGTGGATTCCCCCTCCCTGCCCACCCACTGCATGTCTCCTGAGTACAGTGATTGCTCCATAAACAGACCCACAGAGCAGATGTTTGCTCCCGGTATCTCATGCTGCAGCTCTCCTGCAATGGATGACCTTGCTGAATACCACCCCCCCCCTTTTATTTAGGCTGCAGGACGCCAGGAGATAAACAAGCTCTGACCCCCCTAAGCCCCGCCCACCTTGACATGCAATTATGCAGCATCGGGGCATTTAATCATCTCTCCCACCCATCGACCATGAGCCAGTGGACGGGGTCATGGGGTCTCCTACAACAGCAGGCTGTAGAAGTCCAGGTTCACGTGACGATAACACCATTCCTGAATTGTGCCTGAGTCAGTCAGTGCTCTTGAACCATATTTTTTCTATGCAATTTTTGTTTTTCTATGTTATTTTTACCACTTTATTTTCATTTCTCCTTATATTTCTCATAAATATAAACATCTTCTGCAGCTATTTCTGCTTGTGCGGGAATTTGGCCTTGTCCAGGACAAAACCCTTGGCTTGCAAAATATGTATATAAAAAAATTAAAATAAAACCTTAGAAAGGCAGTTAATTGAATAGCTCAAGCTTTTAGCAGGTAACGGTGAGTGTCCGACAGCTTTGAGCTCTGCACTGCATGGGGTGGGGTGGTGGCAGGGGGGGTGTGACGGTCAACCAGCAGGGCACCGGGGCTTTTGGATGGCCGGCTGTCACTGGACCACTAGTGAGTGACAAGCCATGTGTGCCTGCAGAGCAGCCAAAGCAGCCGCTGTGATTAAGCACATTTGGAACGCGAAATTGCCCGGGGTTATTGAGCGCCCGCAATCCAGATGCACCGCTCCAAGCGGACGGCAGATTCAATTATTTCCTGACAAATAAAATACAGAAAAACAATGAAAAAAGATGATGGGGAAAAACAAAGGAATGGAGTAGCTGAATGTTTAGTATCTCCTGTCTCTCAGCACCGTTCCCTTCTGTCCTTCCTTCCGTGTACCTGTCCCTTCCTCGCCAAAATCCTCTGAGATGCACAATTATTGCTTTCTTGAAGGCGTGAAAAAAGCTGTCAAAAATAATATCAATGTTGATGTAGCTCCAAAGAAAACTTCAAAGTTGTTTTTTTGCCAGGCTACTTCGAGGCTACATGACAATAAGCACAGTCGCTCCACCAATTCTTCTTTGTATTTCACACCCCCCAGCCCCCCACCCCCCGCAAATACCGCAGTTCTGGCAGCCCACGTCCCAGAGTGGTACGATAGCCCCTTTCACCATGCTAGCTCTCCTTCTCTTCACTTTTATCCCCGATTTTCACGGACAGCGGGCCTGATGCTATGTGTACATTTGTGCAATTTGGACGCTCTAATAGAGATTATAATTACCGCGATTGTCTTTCTCCCCCCCCCCCCCCGATAAACCTTACATGACTGCCTGTCGCTTCAGCGCCCTTCAGGGCGGTGAAAATTGACCTCGCTCACCTTCTAAGGCGACAGCGCGGATTATCATCCGCTAGTGGCTGCGGAGAGCTTCACTACGCCTCGCAGGCCCACAAATACAGAGGCTGATCATACTGTGTGGCTGGTGCTGGTTGCTGGCTGCTTTATTAATGAAAGTCAGGGACAATCTGCAGCTATATTCAGTGAAATCGATGCTGGGAAACAGCTCAGACAATCTTTTAATGCTATTAATTCTCCTTCTTAACAGCGGCAGTGACTACACATCGCCCCTCCCTCGCCCCACAAGCCTGCTGCAACCCATTGGAGCGATGTGGTCAGCAGCAGAATTTTCGTCTCGCTCAAATGTGACACGCCAGTTACTATCTGGCCTCTCACTGACCTCACCTCCCCTCCCTGTATGTGTTTGAATAGTTAAACCACCCTGCAACCCTCACCCGGATTAGTGAATGAGTTGTTTCACAGGGGGTTCTGCTGAGAAAGAGGACAGACTCAGTTACTTGTGCACATTTAATATGCTCCAGCGATGTAGTCAGCCTGAAAAAGATGGTAATACTCCTTCTAACTCAACATCACTATTACCTAAACCATGCAGACTCTCCGTAGCTAGGAAACTTGATACAAGTAGTGTGCAGAAATATAATCTCTTAATATAATGACGCACCCTGCCATGTGATGCAGAAGTGAGTCACGGGTGAGTCTTCACTGCGTGGAAATCAATGGGAAAATGGATTTTATTGTTACCTTCTGAAACAGATGGAGGAGTCCATGTTGATCTGCACCAAGGTGTGGTAGATGGCGGCCATATTCACCAGGATGCTTTCCATGAAGTATAATCATTAAAAGTATTTTTCCTGAGTGGAGTAATTATATAATCGATATTTTCCACACCTCCAGAACACTAATGTCTTCCACAATAATCCTGTTTCTGTGCCATGCTCCACAGGGACATAATTGTGCCTGATTTGACCATGGCCCTTTCCTCATTTTGATTTCCTGTTTTGTTGGACATTAATTAAGCCTTTCATTGAAGCATACCGAAGGCAAAATAAGAAGACAAAAGAAACACATTCCGGTTTGTTGTTCAAAAACAGAGTGTAAAATACTGAACAATATCTGGTCCGCCAAGGAGAATTTTTGAGATTTGGCTTAATTAATTTTTTTTATTCAAATATATTCCATAGTTTAATGATAGAAAAAGTAAAGGCTCAACATAAGAAATTATCAGGATGCTGTTTTGGAAGATGATAATGCATTAATTAACCAGGACATTTGAAATGTAATATGTTACGTATTGCGATACCAATTATTGCTAAAAATACTTTCACATTATGGAAATCTGCATTTAAAAACATGGCATCCATTTGTCAGTTTCCTATTTTTTATATTAGTTTTCATTTAGTACATTCTTTTGCATCATTACATTTCTGGTCTTGTTCAAATTAGCCTGACATCCTGAAGAGTTATGGCAGTAAATACTGAGATTACTGTCACTTTTGATAATAGGCATCATTTTTAATAGATAATTTGTGTCTAGTTGGGCCAGGTCTGGTTTGCATTCCACTTTCATAATAAATGCATTTGTTTTCTGTGAAAACGACAGACTGGAGACATTTTTTTTCCGTGAATTAAACAGGCGTGACACGTTCAAGAGTGCAAATGCGGGTCCGACGTGCCAAGAATGTATCATCACGTGATAACCTCTGTTTTAATGTGAGTCTGTTATTTTGAAGATAAAAAAAGGATATCGCCTTATCGCAGAAGAGGAGAGGTCTAGCTGTGAGCCTCTGTTCCATTTGTCCCAGATAAAAAAGACGAAATCCTGGTGACACTGAGATGAGGACCTGTTGGTCGGACTAACATTTATCATGCCGTCCTTGTGAAGATCTCACAGAGGTTTTCCCTGGATCTAAAAAATACGTCTCAGCAGCAGGGTGTGGGAGAAGCATCCTGACTCCAGGCATCTGAGGACGTCTTTAAATGAGACTGTTCAAAGATGGGAGCTTATCTGACAGCCTCCTCATGACCTTTGCTGGCCTTGCATGTGAAATTTCAGTGATTTCCAGAGTGATGGCTTTGTTCTCCAATAGTGATTTTGATAGGTATAATTAATAAAGGGGCACTTTACCCAGTCAAAAGTCACAGAAACAGATTTCGCTGAGAAAAAACATACAACTTTGAGGTATGAAATCCAGTACTGTGTCTGTGAACACTTTGTTTATGTCAGACTGGGCGGAGCGTGGAATTAAAAATGATCATTCTGTTCTGGTTGAGTGAGGCATGGCTTTTGAGACTTTAGTGAAGCCCTGTAGCTTCGAAGAATTTGATAGCTTATGCGGTCTGTTTGGGCATTAAAATAACTCTTCGTACGGTTAAAATACAAAATTAATGCACTGTGCATGTATAACAACTGCAATTCACTAGACTGTAGTGCAGACTATTTAACCGTACGATCCGTTCTCGCTGCCGCAGTGTGGCAAAAATTTGCTTTTATTATCCTGCCTCGTGATCCTAGCGATTTCCTCTATCTTTCTGCTTAGTATGTGTAAGCAAATTCTTCATTTTTTGTTCATCATAGAGGGAAAGATTGTGTGTTTAAATACAGTGCTGAACAGGATATCCAAGATGTAACAGAAACTGCATAATGAAGATGGTGAGGGACTGTTTCATGCTGACTTACGTGCTGCTCCATTCTTTCAGATGATTGTGATTTACTCAATTTGATTTCAGCCCCGTAAATGCATGCTAGCCTGGAGATATCTTGTCAGCGCCATGTCTTGCGTGTGTCTGGGCCTAGGGCATTTTTCTGCATGTAGCACAGCAGCTAACGCGCTCACAGCACGCAGCTGAGGTAATTAACAGCCTCGGCCGGCACGCCGCTTGGGGGAACGAGAGCGTGAGATGCCAGCAGCGCAGGACTGTGCCTCCAACTCTGGTGTCTCTGTGCTTCCAGTTAGCGGGGCCCACTGCAGACCACGCCTCTCCTGTCTCGCACCACTAAACCCGAGTTCACTAGCCTATTTCTAGTGGCACTGAGTGAACTGGGTGTCAAGTCTCTGGTCGCTGGAGCCCGAGCTGCAGAATTTGGTGGGGGCTGGGGGAGGGGAGTTAGGTGGTTGGCTGTAGATAGTGTCATTTTTCTTACTTGTGTGATCTGAGCTGACACATAGGCACAGAACCTCGCAGGGTGACAGAGTAGAGAGGGAGCAGGTGAATAATTGAGGCGCAAGCAGGGTTTAGAGAAAAAAAAGAATTTGGAAAATGGAGCCGACAAAATAAAAAGGGTCCTGAGAGCTACGCGGATGGACTGTAAGTAGGTCTATCGGGCGCAAGTTTGTGTGCTGCTGCTTAATGAAACACAGCAGATGGTGTCCTGCAGCCGTGGAGTCTCGTGCGGTCGCGGTCAGGTCGTACGCTGAGCCCTTTGGGCAGGAGGGGGCAGGAAACAGCCGCGGCCTAGCAGCAGTGCAGAGAATGCGATGCATCCCAGACAGGGCTACAATGAGCATTTCATCGCAACAGAGGTGGAAAGTTAAAGTGTGGAAGGTAAAAATCCAGACCAAGATTTTGTTTCAACCAGGCACTTGAGCATAAAGAGTCACATTCAGAGAATATTCAACTGGTCGGTTGAAACAAAATCTTGGTCTGGATTTTTTACATTCTGGAGCTGGACTTTCCACCTCTGACCCTGGATAGCATCAAAGGTGAGGCATCGCCCATAGGGATGGGGTGCTTAAGCAGAGGCCCATGTACGTCAGGTGAGAAGAGGTTCTGACTGATGCTGACGCAGTGTCACAGCTCCCAATATGTGTTTTGTTCCCATGTGACAGAGACTCCTCAAGCTAATTGGATCAGATCCCATTCTTGGTGATATCAACAGAAGCAGAAGAGCCAAAGCATAGTTTCCAAACAGAAAAACAGACAGAAATGGTAAAATGATGTAGGAAGCCTCTGCAGGAGTGTGGAGTTTTATGCTAAGCCATTCATTATACTGTATGAAATATGTTTTCCTCAAAGTGGATTTTTTCTGAGATTTGCAGGCATCATTTTTCCCTCCATAAAATGTGCACCGTCAATAAGGTACTAGAAGACAGCAGTGGCCGGCAGGTAAATTGCAAATGCACAATAATTTGTTTACTAGAATTGGCACATCTTGTCAGCTTTGCATTAAAAACTGATGTGCAATTTGCACTAGAGTTGTGTGATTGACACGGAAGCTCAGTTTGAAAGGTTTCGAGGTCCCTGACAATTCAGAACGAGGCGTTCAGCCAGGGCTGCTGAGAGTCTGTGGCTGTGCCGCATTTCACTACCCCGGAATTGCATCGCCATAGTTACCAACTGTGACATTTTCTCTGTTATTGTCAAAAACCGTGACGTGTTTTGGGATTGGTGGTCTTTTTATGCGATGGGAAATGGGCATAATTTTTAAATATTAATCTAAACAAATGTGTCATGCGGGTGGGAAGGCTGACCATTGTGAAATGGACTCGACATGGTGGCCCGTGAGGTTTCTCCGAAAGCTGTGGGGCTCCGCTGGTCCAGCACCCCAGAAAGATGGCAGAGAAGGTCACTGACTTGGCCACCGGATGCACTTTTCCAGAGGATGGGGGGGCCGCAGCAGAGAGCTGTAATCCTCTTTAACCTGTTTTCAGACCAGGCTTGTGAAATACCAGCCTTTTCCCTAAGCTGCCATCACACATGAACATGGGGAGGAACAGCTGTCATCGCCCCCACCCCATTTTTATTTTTAAAGCAGGTCTGTGACATCCCTGCTTTGGGATTAATCTGCCAGGTGTTCATACGATACATTGCCACGAGGGGGTGCTGTTGAGCAGCCCTAAAATCTGGGTTTGAAACACTGATACATACTTTCATACTCGATACCCCCATGACTTTTTTTGTACTGAATACTTCCATGTACCATTGGCCATTCTATGTATTTCTCACAAATGTCCTTTTATAGAACCAGACTTTTTTTTGCAGGAGCATATCAGGTCAGGCACAACAGCACAGCCTCAACCACTGTGCCACCTACTGGGAGATTGTGAGTAAATATCGGCGAACCAGGGCGCCATTCCAGCAGAGAGATGAGTCTCATCTTGTAAGGGAAGCTGGAGAGGGTGTACAAGGGCTTTGAACCAAAGTGTGTGGGCTTCAAGCTGGCATCCTATGTGGGGGGTGCAGCTTTTTAATCCAGGCTGTGGCACAGACGAATCAGCACACAGGGTTCATTTCAACCCTCCCCCCCCCCCCCCACCCGCCCCCCACCAATACAAGCCACAAAAACAGGCTGCAGAAACCCAGACTAAATAAAGGCCCCATT
>JAODJX010000129.1:21533636-21543839 GCA_026776945.1 Isichthys henryi | reverse complement strand
GTCCCCCTTCGGCCCCCCAACCCCGTCTCCCCCCCCGGGCGGTTCTGCCATTTTGTTTTAACTAGGGGGGGGGCAACCAAAAGGTCCCTGCGAGCTTCCCCCCCCCCCCCCTCACAGCCCAGGCCTGGCTAAGGACTCCACAGCCGCTCCCCACCTGACAAGATGGCCGCCACAAAAAGCAATACCCATATTCCTGAGGTCAGACTCCAACCTCCAACCCCCCCTGCTGTGGCGCCAAAGCGGGCTGGGGGCATTGGGGCTGTTTCTGTGTGCCTCGCAGTCTCCTTGTATCTGCAGCGTGAGCCAACGCCTCAGACAGATTTCAGGGCCGCCATTCTCCCGCTTTCATGTCTGTGAATTCCCCCTCCACCGCCTCTGTTTGATCTTTTATCGCCAGCCCCCGTGAGGAGACAAAATATATCGAGAGCGGCTCATCTCTCAGCCTCTTTGCATGGAGTCAGGCGAGAATCCGCTGCTTTGAGCCTTAAACTCTCCCCGAAACACAGACTCTCGGGATTCGCAGTGCTGCGGAGCGGCCGGCTGTAGACCAGGCTTACCAGTTCTCTACACTCCTCCCTGGAGCTATTGTTTTCATGGCTTTTTTCATATTAATATAATGTCTCCTCTCATTGACTGTTACTAATAAAGGCACTTTACCTTGCCTGCTGTCTGAACCACACAGACTGTCATTATCTGTTAACGTCGGGAGCACCAGCAGCCCCAAAGCGGTGCACTGTGCTATCCCAGAATGCATTGCCTTCACATCATAGGACCTACGGAAGGCATAGGTCAGTACCAAGCATGTAGAGATGTGTCCGTTTCCTACCAAGGCTAGTATATAGCAGCCGGGGGGCATAGTCACGTAGGTGATGGATGTTTATTCATCTTTAATCCATCCATTTCATGTCCTACTTAGCAGTGTGAGGGTTCTGGATCGTTATTCTAAAATATTAAGCTGTATAAAGCCATAGGGACTTTCTCAAAAAGCACCTGCTTCCTGTAATTATCAAAATAATTAACAGCAGCACTGGTGTTGCTATTGCCTAGTTCCTCCCCGTCCCAAAGGCAGGGGAGGGCGGTCCTGGGGCCTGATTGGATGGATGGATGGATGGATGGATGGATGGATGGATGGATGGATGAAATGAATGAAAATAATTTGAGTCAGGTGCTTTGCGGGGCACCACATAGCATATGGCACAAACCCTACTGTCTTCCACACCGCGCTTCGCCATCCAGGGTCTCTGTGCTACAGCGACAAATCCGAGTGCACTGAGGACCCCCTGAGCATTCCAGGGTCAATTATTCAGAGTACAGCGAGTGACAAAAAAAAAATCCTGTGGGAGCTGGGGGTGCAGTTTAGCTGCTGGCGGTGGATTCCCCGAGACACCGGTAAGCCGTCGCTGGATTCTGCTCCTGAAGTGTGTGCCGTGACCCTCCTTTGGGCGTACCTCACCTCACTGCAGCGAGACCAGTCACACCAGACAAAGGCGTATTTTATCTGCGAGTCTGCTGGTCCCCCTTACACAAAGCCGCCACACCATAACCAGCGCTAAAATAATTAACATTTCCTTGCCCCCCCCCCTCCCCAACACACCTGCAGGCCTCTCAGTCATTACAAATTTTCCAAGAAGACTTCCCTGTAATTTCCAGTTTACCTGTGTGCCTGTACTGTACAGCATTTACTTTCTCTGTCTGCTTGACAATGCCCTCCGATCTTGCCTGTGATTATATTAGTTGTGCACATGTCACTGGCCCAGAGGCACCCGGGCAGGCTCCTACCATAGCAGGGTGCCTGGCGAGTCACACCAATACCAGCACATTCGTTCTTTCGGTTAACAGCTCGACGACAAGGTTTCTCACCGGCCCCGGCACCGCGGATGCTGAGAGTCATACGCGTCATATCGAAAATACACACGTGGGACCCATGGGTTCTCGCTTGTCTGCAGTGCAGCTTCAGGCTACCTACATTTGGCACAAGACAGCTCTTTCCGGTGAAACACTTTTAAAATGAAGATTAGATTGCGTGCAGAATCCAGCCTACGCCAGGCTCCGGAATGTAGGTCGCAGGTCTTGTAGCAGCTAAAAACTTTTTTGTTGAACGTTTTGGTTTTTTTTTTTCTTCCTTTTTTCTTACACAGAGCTGGAAACTTTTCCGTCTCTGCCATACGGGTTCTGCGGTCTGCCATTCCGGCACTCTCCGCTCCATATTCCCAAGGCCTCCGTCACCTGGGAAACAATGGGGGAGGGTATCTTCCTCCTTTTTATCTGACAGCCCTCGCTCGCGGCGGACTCAAAGCGACGGGCCCGTCCGCAGGAAGGCGTTTAATGAGAGGAGCTCTCAGCCAGGATGGGAGGGCACAAACACAAGACTTCCTCCTGTCTTTGCAGATCTGCCGTCTCCGGGTTCATTAGCCATCGGGGAGTGATTGCGAGTCCCCAAAGCCTCCGGTCCCCCCCAGTCTTAATGAGGAGCCCGGCGTCATCTGGCTGGGTCCTCCTGACAGCGTGAGCTGACGGCTGTGTCTCCTTGACCACGGCCTCCGGCGAGTAAACACTGTAAGCCCTGACACTCTCTCATTTTCCCGCGCCACCTGCTTGGTCACCAACTAACGGAAAACAGCACCTTCAGCCCGAATTATTTTCCGGTGACGTGTGACCCCAACTTTCTGAGAAGTTTTTTTTAAGAGCTTGGAGAGAGGAGACTTAATGACTGGGGACATAAATTCAAAGCAAAACAGCTGGGATTTGAACCCATGACCATTCTATCACTAACACAGTGTCCTGCCCACAGAGGCATACACCAGAGGCCAGCCCAACCCTTTTCGGGACCCTAAGCAAAATTTTATCAAGTTAGGTGTCATTTGTTATCTTCCCATTGAGACAGACTAATCAGATGGAGGCCCCCTGGTGGCCGCTGGGCCCTAAACAGCCACTTCACTTATTCCTTGGGTTGACCCTGCACCACCGGCATACTATATGATCCACAGACAGCAGCAGTCGATATCGGAAAAGCTTTTCTGTCTAATGGCACGTCAGCCCCGCTTTTTAAAGTGTCACAAACAATTCACACTTGCCATAAAAAAGTCCTTCAGTCAGCCACCCCGCCTTAATGCAGAAAATTGGCCCTTTGTTACTCGAGAACGACTTGGTAATTATCACGAGCCATCCGCGGCTTAATGTGGATTGCAGGGTGGGGGTGGGGGGCACCGAGTCAGGCTCCTCTGGCATGATGTGGATGTGGGCGGAGCTTCCATCTGATGTGATGTCCTCCAAGTGCCTTTGTCTTCTCACCTCAGCTGCTAAGGACGTCCAGTCCAAATGCGGGGGGGGCATTAAATGGTAAGGACAAGTGATTTAGATAAGCAGTGTTTGGCTGTCTTCTAATGCAATGATCCTCATCTCTGAAACCTTTCCAGGGCTGATACACGCACGTGCAACGTGTTAGGATACGGACACTGGCAACTAGGAAAGCTGTTACAGGTATGAGTACTGTTACAGGTACGAGTACTGTTACAGGTACAGGAACTGCTATTCTGGCAGTAAGGAGATGGTCATCTGTACCTGTATGTTTTCTAAGAAGCCCAAATGAAGATGGCACGCAAAGGGAGGATCAGGTGGCACCAGTTATGTGGATTGAAATGTTCCACCTGCTCACTCATTTACATTATTCTGGGTGTGTGTGTCAGAGGTGTCTCTTATGGTTCCCCAAGTAACCAAGACAACTAGGTTTGATGGCCCTGAGACAAGATGACGAGGGAAATGGACAAGCTGGTAAAAGGAAAAAAAGGCGGTAAAATCAGATCATGCATGAGAAAAATCATGCACAAAGGAATGAGTCTGTATCGGGTGACGATTGTAGTTCCCAGTTTACCGCGTTAGACAAGAATGCAGCAGGCAGACGAAATCCAGTGCTAATGCATAAGCAGCCAATAACATTTGCCCGAATGTTTATTCAATTTAAACGATGCACATATGATTACAAAGCGAAACGGAGGCTAACTTACCCTGGGGATCCAGGCTACAGGCGTCAGCAATCAATGCTCTTATTTATTTGCATTTACCCCCCGCCCCAGTGTAACCACAAAGCTACCTTTCTATTAGAGGCACAGAGGAACAGAACAGGACCCAGTCGAAGTCCATATGCTAATCTCCAGTAGCCCATCTGACATCTCTTCGCAACAAAATAAAAGGCAAAATCCGCTCTCCAGATTACAGATAAAGTGCCAGTTAGGGGACTGCCATGGCGGGGCTTTCAATAGCAATGACCCAGAATGCATTGCAAGAAGACACAGCTGTTGGAATTTACTGCCTGTCCTCAAATACATGCTTTTGTGGTACTGCTGCCATTTTTTTTCAAGAGACTGATTTATGTAGACATTTATGGATATATGTATATACGTATGTATATCTTTTTTATTTATTACTTTTTTATGGGTCATGAAACTTTTTTTCCCGCCTTTTCCTATGAAGGTGCAATAAATGTATTCAGCTGCTACTGAGCAAAGGGAAGTAAATAATTCCAACTTGGTGCACATCCAAATGATAGTTTGGAATTAAAGAAGATGGGAACCAAATGGTTACGTGGCAAGGATGGCCTCTCATGGACAATTCACTCGCTGCTGAGTGCTGTCACCATGGAAACACCTCGACATGTCTTTGCGATGACCAGTTAGTTGGTGCTTTATTGCTAGGTTTTGGGTTTTCTAGGCCAGTGATATTCGGGTTGGGCTCCCCAGCTACTACAGCGCCCCCCAGGCAGGCAAACGGACGGCCTTCAATGGGCCATGCTTGAAGTACCAGGTGACCCCTGTATATGAGAGACCGGAGACGCGGATGAGCGGTATCTGTCAGAAATCCAAACAGAGAGGCTGGCTCCTACGCGGCACACAGAAGAGCCAGGAAGTGCAGTAAACGCTATAAAGGCGAGGAGTGAGAGGAACGCGGTGTCTGAGTCTGTCAGTGATCCTCACACTCACTGTCTGCCGCACTCCACCGATGGGGGGTTTGGGTGGCGGCGGTGGGTGGCAGATTAGCAGGAAACATATGCAGAGTGTCGCACCCCCCCGGCACCCCCGGTGGAGTTTCAGACCATCTGCCCTTGCCAGCGCGGGCGTGCGTACCGCCGTCCATATGGGGCGCGTGGGCGACCATGCGAGGTGGCATGTGCTCACGGGGGAGCAGATGAAAACAAACACCGCGCTCGTCTGCGCCACCTCTGGTGACTGCACCACACTACGCCCCCCAGGTGGGTGACTCTGTTCCACCCACCATGGGGGGCAAAGGGGGGTGATTTTTATCAGGAGCTGCTACCACACTGATTTTGTCAAGTAGTCTGTCTGTTAGTGTAATTATTTTACTGGTTATTTTTATTAATGGGGATCCCAGCTGAGCAGAAGCTGGGACATTTACATTTTATTAATGTATGTATTAGATGCTTTTATCTGAAGCGACTGGAAACAAAGTAGGGTCAGCCAGCCACTGAACCAATTAGAGGTTAAGGGTCTTGCTGTCGACCAATCACTTTCCTAACCATGGACCAAGGGATTTGATCCAGCAACCACCCACTTGCCCGGAGTGCATCCCAACCTGCTCACCTCTCTTGAAGGGGCTTGGAACATAACATTCACAGACACCTTCTGAAGGTATTCAGCCTCTATGGCAGAGTTTATGACAGGCAAGGTGTTTCGGCCCAGGAGGTGAGGGTTGGGCGATGCTAAGTCATCTCTTCTCATTCTACTTTAGCGGGAGGGAGGAGGGCGACAGCCTCGATTCGGAGGGAAGGGGAAGCAAGCGACAGCAAGTTGGGAGGATCTGACAAGTGAGACGTGGGGGGAATGTTTACGGCGCCCCTGCGCTGTGTTGCATTTCGTTGCGTCAACGCATGTGGGGCCTGATGGAGTTGAAGTAACATTTAGTTGAAAGTGGTAATAAATACTGTTTATCGTATTAATTTCATCCTCATGATGTTCGTGTCCCGATCTCAGAGGCTGAAACTCCTGCTTCGTGTAAAACCTTCCCTCTCAGGGATGACATCTGCTGTGACATGATTGATCTCTAGGGGGAGCCAGAGTAGCATGACAATCTGGGCAGTATGACAAGGTGGGCGGAGCTTGTTTGTGAGGGCATGACATCGTCATCTTGACTATATTAGCATGGCAGTCACACTGAGAGTGGCACGGGGAGGAGGGCAAAATGTAGAGGAGAGCAGCGGGATTTGTAAATAGACGTCTAGATGGCAGAGAAGAGTCACAGAGGGATGCCCAGGAATGCCAAAGATCCTCACAGGTTAAAGAAACGTTCTGAGAGACCTTCCAGGAATCTGACTGAGATCAGCATCTGACCGCACAGGCTGACACCATGCTTGACGTCATTAATCAATAACGACCCTCACGCATGTCCGGACCAACTCTTCGCTAATGAAGAGTACCTTTTTCAACTCCTGGAACTTTTTGAGAACCGGCCGCTGTCTGCTCTCTGGTCACTAGCCCAGCCTCTCAATGACCTTCAATCATAGAAGAAGCAGCGGAACAGAAGATCAGAAGATCTTTTGTAACTATGATGTGCAGTATGCTTAAAATTATCACCGTGCTTTCCTTTGGTGTGATGGAGTGCTGAGGGATCAGTGAGCAGATTTCTGAGCACATGATATACATCTCAATCGGCACCAAGATCTGTATCTACCTCAGATGGGCACCATGAGGTTCTTCGGAGACTTTCTGAACAAGGTTGACTCAGGCATTTGAGTTGTCTTGAAGCAGCACATATTTTTCACAATTCACTTACGCAAGATTTCTCCCATTTGACTTCAAACTCAGCATACTGCAACACCCCGCCACCCCCTTCCCCCCAAAAACCTCTGCATTATCTGATTCGCTTGTCTGGCTAATCAGCTGCCAAATACCGTGTCACATTTCACAAAAAGAAGGCCTCATTTTTTATTTTGAAATACATTTATAATCACACAATTAAAACAATTATATTTCATGGATTCGGCAGTTTTACACGCTCAGACCACAGTAAAGAATGCAGCAGAATAGTGGGTTGTTCCTCAGTTATACTTGACTGAGTTTTATAATTTATTTTTTAATCTCGTTGCTTGTAAACATGTGTGCCTTCTTTCACCGCAGAGGCGAAGTTTTCTTCAGGATTTTCTTCTGGATTGCATTAGCCAGTCTGCTCTGAGAAGAACGGGCATATTTCATTCCCTGAGATGCTTTCGGCTGCAATAACAGTCTCAGGACATTGTTTCAGTTATATATTTTTATTCTTTTACCTCACAGCCCGCTTTTCCTATAAGTGCTGTGTGATTCATCTTGGCATTTGCCCCCCCTGGCGCTTTCTTCCTATCTGTTGGGACGTAGATCCAAGGTGAACCGTCAGTCCAAGGTGCTGAGCTTGGAGATCTCGCATTTCGGGGCGACACCTGCCTGATACTGTCACTCTCGGCAGCCTTTCAGAGGATTCCAGAAACACCCAGGAGGAGAGAGGGAGAGTTAAACTGGAAATGGTGAGGGGGAGTTTATGATTTTGGTGACTGACCTCCTGGCACCGACTTCCCTCAGGACACTTGCAGGAAAGAGCAGCTGCGGTTAAGAAGCTGCCATGCATGCTACCCCCTGGAGGGCCCCTGTGCCTCTTGCAAGGTGACCAAAAGGTCGTATGTCTGAGTGCCCCGTTGGCTGGGCCTGGAGCCCCACGGACAGCTAATTGCTTTGTTTGTGAATCCTTATTTACTGCTCCGGCGGGTCTCCAGTGGGCCGGAGAAGAAAGATCTCATCTGGGGAACGGTTTCTTCCTTCGAAGTGGCATTAACACTTCTATTAGAGCCCCATCACCCCTGGCATGCGTGTCTGCTGTCGAATGGGGGAGAAAAATTGCCACCATTCATATGCTAAACGGTCCCCCCCCACCACCAGGAGAGTATTAGATGCTAGTCCATCATTTACAGGACTGTCGCCTACGTCTCAACATGCCCAGGGCGTCTCCCCACACCCCACAGCACCGTCCCACCGTTCCGGAATTTCACCACGGGGAGGGGGAATATTTTCCTGGACGCTTGGCATCACCTGCATTTCTCTATCTGCAGCTGATTTAAAGGCACTTCAAATAATTCCATCACTCCGGCATCCTCTAATAAGCGCAGAGAATTCCGCTTTCCTATTAAATAATTTACTGATTATACCACTCAGTGAATCAATGAGGTAATTGAAAGTTCCAGCGAGAGCTCTGCCTGCAGGTTTGCTAGCTGCTGTACCGCAGCTACCGTATGTCTGCCAGGGAAGATATTCGTTTTTGTGGTTTTCTGGTGGAGGCAATATCCGTCACGGGTCTATATTTTTCTCACCTTTCTGCCTTTTTTCCTCCTCTTTCCTGCAGGTCATGGAAGGCGGCACTAACAAGCAGAAGATCTTCACATACGACGCCATGTTTAATACCAATTATTCCCACATGGAAGATTACCGCAGGCGCGAGGATCTCGTTTACCAGTCCACAGTCCGGTAGGTTCCAGCGCTTACTTGCATGCCCCCCCCCCCTTCCTCCCCATCCCAGCAGAAGCAGAAGAAGGTGTCTCCAGTGATTCCCTTCACAGCCAGACAGCAAAGATCAGCAGGGCGTGTTTCCAATAGGTGACTCAGATCCCCAAAGGGCTTTGCTCTTGTACCTTTGTAGTGTTTTTCTCTGACGTGACCATCATATGTATCTATAAAAGAAGCTTGTTATATATTAAGTCTGTGCATATAGTACAAGTCAAAAGTTTGGACACACCTACCCACAGAACAGATTATTTGTACTATTATCTACATTTTAGAATAATTATAGACATCGAAACTATAAAATAATCTATATGGAATTATACACTGACCAAAAAACATCAAACAAAAAAAAGGGGGTGAGGCAGCTCTGTGCGTTGGGATTCAGAAGGTTGCTGGTTCAAATCCCTGGATTAGCAGAGTGATCCCAGCACTGGGCTCTTGAGTAAGGCCTTTAACTCCACTTGCTCCAGAGATTGGCTGACCCTACCTTCTCCTCTACGGTAGTTTCATGAGGTGGCCTCCTGAGATGCTTTTCCAGCTGTCCCACATATATTCTGAGCACTCATTGGTCACTGTTTCTGCAGTCTCTGGTCAATCTCTTCCAAAACCATTTCTACTGGGTTTAGGTCAGGTGGTCAGGTCATGTGATGCAACACTATAACTCCCCTTCATAGGCGACTTGGCATGTCCAAACCACTGACTGGTACTGTACATCACAAGCTTTGCCTAGTGAAAACAAGTCTTTAACCAGCAAACAAACTCAAAGTCAGGAAAGCAAACACATCATTGATGACAGTGAATAGATTGGAAGGTAATTTTACAGCAAAGCAGGCGCCTCACCAGGCAGCTACATTCCCCTCCAAAAGTATTGGAACAGCAAGGCCAATTGATATGAATATGAGAAGAGAAGTCAGAGTTACAGCTTTAATTCCCCGGTATTTTAGGTATGTTCTATATCAGACAACATAGAACATAATACATTCAGTATTAGACCACCCATTATGTGGACAATGGGAAAATCCAAGGAGGAGGTCGCAGGCAGCAATAACGACAGCATAATGTCAGTAACTCACAGGATCCGGGCGAAAGACAGCATTTGTTGGGAAAAAAAAACACGATGGGGTGTTGTTGATCTTTCGATGAGTGTAATCTCCACATTTCCACTTTAAAGCTTTAAATCTTGACCGCAAAGCCATGGTATTATGAGTGAAACCTGGAAATAAAAGGATAGGAGCGCAGGGGAGGATTTCGCACTCGAGGCACAGAGGTGCCTGGTGGAGTGGGTGCCATCGTGATGTAGGAACGCTGTGGCGGGGGTGGGGGAGGGGGTGGCAGCAGAAGCGTCCTCCTGACGCTGCTTTGGCCACTGAACTTGACAGTCAGCAAGCTTCGTTTGAAGAAACGCGTGGTCCATTCTCACCTGGGCCGGGGGCTCATTCTGTAACTTACACACACGGCCCCCACTGCAATCCTGATCCAAGACAGAAAACGCAGACGATTCATTTCTAGAAAGGCATTAGATTCTTGTTTAACCCTCTCACTCCATGCAGCGTAATCCCTGCAGAGAGAGGCAAATAAGCTGCAGAGAGAGACAAACGATGCTGCAGAGGCAAACGATGCTTCAGAGAGATGCAAACGATGCTGCAGAGGCAAACGATGCTTCAGAGAG
>JAODJX010000129.1:21492809-21503308 GCA_026776945.1 Isichthys henryi | reverse complement strand
CCCCCCCCCCCCCCCCGCCCCCCCCCCCCCCGCCCCCCCCCCCCCCCCCCCCCCCCCCCCCCCCCCGCCCCGGCGCCGGGGCCGGGGGCCAGCAGCCCTCATAGCCTCATAGTTCAGCACCCTCACGGGGGCTATTTAAAATGAGCACTGCAGCCTTACTCGTGCTTTTACGACTTTACATAGCTACCGGAGGCCTGAATTATTAAAGGACACCACACCACAAAGTGCACACAGGAGGGGTCCCAGGGCTATATCCTCTGCAGTGCCAGACATTCTAAAGGCACGGAGAAGGACGGGCTTCTTGTCTAACTTCAGCACATGCTACCTTGAATAAAGAGGCCACCTTGCTCTTAACTAACTCACCAATAACCTTAACCTGCTCTGTCCTTCAGGGCCCATCTTCAACCAAGAATGGAAAGCTCCCCCTCACCCCCCAGTGATTGACTAGGAGAGCTTCTGGGGGAAGCATTTCGGATTTGGAGAGTCAGAATCTCTTCTAAAAAGTCATCTTCCTTTCGAGTGTCCTGTTGATACGGGTTGGAATTTTATTATCTTAGACTCGTCCGCCTCTGACAGCTTTTAAATCCATAATCCGCCGAGCAAAGCCGACAGGCCGGATGTCACCGGCCTTCACAAACCCCTGCAAAAAAGAAAAAATAAATAACAGACGACCTTGCCAAAAGTATGGCGGGATTAGTGCTGACCGTGCTTCTCCTTCTCCACAGCACCCCCTCACTCCATCTCGATGATGGCAGCAGACACCCCGGCGCCATTCAGCCGCTACCAGGTCCAGAACTTCACCTTGGTGTGCAACGTGTCCGGAGGCAAGCCGGCCCCAGTGGTGAGTGCCGATCCCCACCCCCCCACACCCGATCTCCCCACTCCTCCTCTGTCTCGGTGCCGCCAGACGGCTTGGTATAAACGCAGTGTGACTCCCGACACTTGCCGTTAATCCTCTCCAGGCCATTAATCATTATCTTAAGGTGTATGATATTGCAGGCTGCAGACATCAGAACTCCATCTCGAGCAATTAGGAGCCCATCGAGAGGAGAGCAGGAGGTGAAGGCAATTTCCGGGTGCTCCCCCCAGCGATCCATGCTGGCTTGCTGCCCACGGCCCTATAACGATCCCACAGTTTTTGATTCCTTGGAAGGAGAGACATTCGAAATCCCTGAATATGAAGGGCGGGGTCGAATTTTTTCTTATACTAATCAGCAGCCGGGACTGGCAAGGTCATCTGAAATTCTCGTCTACAAGCCATCAAAAGCATCGTGAGTGTAGTTGGTGTGGGTGCTGGGAAATAAAAAGGCCAACGCTTAGGAAAGTGACTAACTGTGCATTTGTGGGCCGGAAAAGCGTGCAGGTGTTACATAAGCTGAAGCAGATTAGAATCCCGGGTGACTCTGGGATCAGGCGTTGGCTCGATGGCCTGGCTGAGAGCGAGAAGCAGAATGGATGAACCAGGCAGCCGATTTTAGTTGCCCACTATCCTGTGGCTTTATTGACACGTCAGGTGCCTGCGAGTTCCTTCTCACCAGTGTATGTCACACTATTCTTTCTGCTGGTACTTGTTCGTTCTGTGATTCATAACGATCCTCTCTGTGATGGATTTGGACCAGCAAGCATGAAACCATTATCTTTCGTACTGACAACGAAGAGGGAAAAATTAATTAAAATTTTAATACAGAGAAATCATATTGTGTGAAGCAGTCAATACAAACATATTAAAGTCATAATGAATTAATTAATAATTGCCATTTTAAATGACTGGGAAAAACAAACAAAATATTCAAGTGAAATATGGAAAGATTTAGATTAATGTGCACAGTGTGTCAGACTGTGACACATCGCTGTAGGACTTTGAGGATCATCTAGTGTCTCTGAAGTGCCTCAAGGGTCTGTTAGGATCTACTGTACTAGACTTTGTTAAGTGTCACTGTAGGTTTGTGAAGATCCACTGGACTCTGTGAAGTGCCAGTGGTGATATGAAGATCCGCTCGACTCTCTGAAACTCCACTATAGTACTGTGAGTATCCACTAGACTCTGTGAGGTTTTGGGCCCTGTGGCTTCCAGAAATTAAGCAACCAGAACCAGCTTTTGTCTGAAGGACTAAAATACGAGAGGGATTATTTTTTCCGACAACATAACACTTATGTGGGAGTTAATCTTGGCACTTCCGCCATATGAAATGCTTGCGATGTAACCGTGCCGATATATCAAACGGAGCCGATCTCCAGCACCGTAAATCCACAACTGGGGAGCGGATCCAAGCCGCTGGAATCCACACAGGGCTGCCAAATCAAACGGACGCAAACGAGGCCTGACTCCACACAATGGTACATCTCATCACTGGAAAGCAGAAAAAATATGAAACCCTGTCAGGTCCTCTGCCTTTGTGAGCTGCTTTAATCTATGGTGAGAGCTAAAGTTAGGAGCTTCCAAGGCAGCAACACACACACACGCACACACACACACACATACGCACGCTGTGCACAAGGGTGGATAGAAGCTTCTAGAACATCAGAAAATATGGGCTTGTGCTGCTCTGGGCTCTCTGTGCCAAGCTATGCCATTCAGGGCCATTAGGCACTTTCACACAACTGGAACTTTTTTTTTGGAACCAGGGACTTTTGTTACGTTTACACTGCAGGAACTCGATTGTAGCTCCTCAGAGGCAGTTCAGGAACCCTTTTTTAACACCTACTTCAGACTAGGTACTTTTTGTTTGAACACAAACTACAGGGAGGTGAGGACAGTGATAAATTTACTGATTGACTGGACCACAAGCAACGGCGTTAACTTGGAAGTTAACTTGGAAGACGGAAGTGCAGAAAAAAAGGTTTAGTGGAACAAAACTTGAGCAGATGAAATAATTTGTCTATCCCAATTACATTTAATGCTTCAATTACTACATATTGTTTGCTTGTGTCTCCACATTTCTGCATTGGAAAATTTTATCAATAACCATATAACCAATATGCTTTTGTCTAATATCACCAATGAATCTTGCTAGTGCTTATTAGCTGGGTAAAGTTACATAATTTTTTTAATCTGTCGAAAATTAAAGATCTATCTGCTGGCCAGATTTAATAAGAGTCATGAACATACTATGTGAGTAAACTATTAGGAAATATAAATAAAAGGCTGTGTCCCATTTTGATCACAACTGATCCCCCCAATAACTAACAAAATTGCAACTTATTCATCCTCCATTGTTTTTCTGTGACGGTTTAGTTTCATATGTGAAGTTTAACTTGCAAACTTTTTGTGTCTCCCATGCTCACTTAGCATAAAGCTCCTGGTTCCTGTTGTGTGGTGTGAAAGCGACACACACACACACACACACACAACTAGGCAGGAGCCACAATAGTTCCAGGTCCAGACAGCCCAGGGACTCGTAAACGGGAACCAGATTCCGGAACTTCAGTGTAAAACTGCCCATTAACTGTATTAAGGTACAAGTTTGTGCGTGATGTGGGGAAGGGTTAGGAATGGGGGGTCGAGACAGGCTTTGCAGAATCAGCTGGAGTAGAGGCATGAAAACAAATGACAAAGGAAGAAACCGAATGAGAAATGAGTCTGGGGCAGATCAGGATTCAGGCTTTGGCAAGACCTCCCCCCTCCCGAACCCAGGATATCCACACCACCCTCTATATTTTCAATGTTTCATGAGTATCACATCAGCAGGAGAAAGACATAGTAGCAGCTCACAATCACCACTTGACTTTATCCTTCAAAACAGAACTTGAAATGCCAGTTAAGTTTTGTTCATCTATTTTTCAGGGGTAGGCAACCCTGATCATGCAGTGGCAGAATCCAGCAGGTTTTCCATCCTGCCCCTGGTCTAATTTTTGTTAGGCGTGATCATCTCCAGCAATAAAAGCTCAGGGCCATATTCACTGCAGAGAGTTTCCCCAAGTAGTCAAAGCTCATACACATGGGTACAGTTCAGTGCCCTTTCAAGGTTTAAATCCAAGCAAGCGACCATGCCAACTAAACCAAGGAAGACCTTCTGGAGGCAACCAGAACCAGGTGGTTTCTCTGTAACATGGAAAAAGAAACGTCTAAATATTTATAGCACTTTATGACATTTGTGATTAAATGTAAGGGGTGTGTCTCTTTTAAAAATAAGAATAACAGTTCAATAACATTTTTCCTCTTTATAGATCTGAATCGTTACCAAAGAACAGAAAAATCAAATACAATCACTGTTCAAATTGCTATATCTGAAAATGCAAAACATTATGCTCCAATTGTGTACAGTTATGGAAAGTGAAAAATGCAGTGTGACAGTGAACATTACCACATATTAAGTCCGTAATAAGAACAAACGCATCCCTGACAGCTGCCTCAAACGCATGTTGTGAGTCACTTACATGAGTGGGATGGAGACTCAAGGGCAAAGTCCCACTAAAATATGCAGAAACTGACTTCAACCAAAAAGAAAATTCGAACAATGAGGAATGTCTCACTTACCTCACACCCTCCCAAACCTACATTACAAACACAGCTCATCAGGATAATCCCTCCGACTCTCAATATTGTCCCAGTTGACTCAATTTAATCCCAATAATGTAATTAATTCCATAATGGTCAGATGGGTATTGCTACGGAAGCACAGCATATCAGCCAGACCTACTCCTCCAACTTAAACCTGGGTAATTAAATGTACTGTTATATGTGTAAATAACATTAAAAGTGATTAACATTAAAACCCAACATAGAGTGAGATCTACTGGAGAATCCCAAAGGCTTAGTGATAAGGCTGCAAATTATGATCAGCTTGTTTTGTTACCTGAAACTGGTCCACACGCTGATTCCAAAAGATCGTGCAGAGATTAGCCGTTAAAGGACAACCATTGTCTCTTTTTATCCCCAGAATTTGCATACAATTCTTTTTTTTTTTTACATTTTATTTTTTTGCAAGGCTAAGTCAATGAGCAGCATGATGACCTCACACTTCTAGGGCTGGGGGTTTGATTTGCAGGGAGATTTCATGATCTTTCCATGACATGCAGGTTTCCTCCTGCAGTCCAGCAGAGTGGCTGTGAAGATGAATTAGTGTCTCTGAATTGTGATTGCGTGTGTGTCCTGTGATCGACTGGCATCCAATTCATAGTGTCCCTTTGCTTCCTAGGTCTGGCTGAAGGTTCTCCGTAAACCTATTCAGGATAAGCTGATGGATGAATGAATGGATAGATGGATGGATGCATGGATAAATTAGGTAATTAGGAGTTGATTTTCATTGATGGATTTTCTCCAGTGCTCTCAAATACCTATATCGGAGTAACTCATTCAAATATAATTTTTCAGCTAAAAGCTTGAAGGGCAGCTGTAACTGTCTGTGCATCAATTCACGACTTAAAAATCAGGCAAGATAAGCTCTCGACGTTTGTATTTTAGTGCTCTCAGCCTTTAAAATGGGATCTTCTGGGAGAAGAATACTTCTTTTCCCTGTGTGTTAAAGTCTGTTAAGACCACAACCTGCTTTTTTCTCCTCGATTTTTGCCCAGGCAGCAGAAGAAATATTACCTTGGCCTGTTTGTTTTATTGAGCTCCCAGATAATTTCTGCTGTGTGCTGAGAAACAGCAACAACAACAACAAAAAAAAACGTCTTAATGTGAGCTTACAGTACTTTGCTTTACAAGTAACTTTATATTGCCAATTGTCAACTGAGAGAAAACCGATACTGTAAAAATAAAGCCAGCCAATGCTGTCTTAACTGCTGATGAAGCAACATGAGCCATTGTTTTAATAATGGATCGTTCGGTACAAACAAATGGGGGATTTCAGGGGAAATAAAACACTCATGCTCGAATGACACCAAAGAAACATCCATTTCATAGTTTGCGGATGCATACCTTCCCACCAGAAACAGCTGTCAACTAAGAAACCGTTTTGTGCGCTAAAACGAGACAGGGATACGTTAACAGCTGTTATCTATGCTCTTCCTGAGTGTAACGTATTGTGACAGCTGGTTTACTCATATCTGGGTTTAGAGGTCGTGTCACGTACGGAAAGAAAGGGGGACAGGGTAGCTGAATGGAAGAAAATTAACCTTAAAGCAGAGTTTTGTGCTATCCAGTCATTTGCTTCATATTAACAAACCACAGGAACATGTCGCCAAAATTAGCTTTGTCTTATTTCAGCAGAGGTTGCCCTAAAAAAAGTCATTTTACACAAATTCAGGCTCTGTTTAAACACTGATTGAATGAGGAGAGAATAATGGACTGTAATGGACTCTGATGAGGCAATGAGGGCTTAGCTTCCAATCAGAGGTCAGTCTTGATTCGTGTCAGCCTATCACATTATTGGCACTCCTTAGACAGGGGCAGGGATAAATTGTAACAGAGCTTTGATTAGGTAGATGTTCAAACTACGGCGGGGTTAGTGTGGAGCAGCATACCTCTGCAATTCACTGGTCCAACACAACTGGTTCTCAAATTCTATTATAATCGGAACTCCCACACGCAGAGGACGTCAGCTGCAGGAGTACGACGTCTTCGGCACGAGTAAGAATTGCATTCATCAGTTCAGTTCCTTCACAAGTTCATAAGGCCTAGATCGTTGTTGAGCAGAATACTTAATTCCTAGGTAATAGCAATATCTGGTATATTATTGAAAGCATTTTGTTATTAAGAGGGAAGCAGCAGCTGATCAATTAGCGAAAATTCTATTAGATGTTTTCTAATGTCATACTTAATACTTTATTTGATAACAATGGAATTTTCCGCTGAATGGTGAGGCACTTATAAGACACGTTACAAAATCAAGGGGAAAAGATTATACTACAGTGCAGCCTGTTCAATTATTTCCAATTTTCCAAGACCCACTGTCTTTTGGACGGAGATGTCTAATCCAACAGCAGGCGGGACATTTCTAGGGCAGTACAATCACATCATTCAACCTTTAGTTACCGTCCTTCCTGTTTTGGCGTCATTTTCATTTATTTCTTTGCTTGTTGATTTGTTAGAAAACGCTGTCATCAAAAGTAAGCAAGACAAATAGCACATTACAAACGTACGCGCTGTCAAGGAGTTCGATGCATAAGTGCAGCTTGGCTGAGCTTTCAGTGAATGCCCAGGTATCTGTGTTTTTATATGAGTTCTCCCAGTGCCTTTTTTAACATTGAGGTAGTAACCTTGAGAAGAGACAGTATAAGAAACAGTAATAATATATAGGCTACGAGATGCTGAGACAAAACAGATACCCTTCATATGAGTCTTCCAGTTGAACCAGCTTGTTGAAAAGGATGTGCAGCTCCACCCACTGGTAGGAATAAGATACTGCAGAGGTTCATATTTCCCGAACTGACCTGGGTTACCTTTACTTGGCACGGTGTGACTGAGGCATGAATAATGCTCACCGTAAACAATACAGAGGCAGAATAATAATGGAGTGGAGTGCAAAATGTGTGTTTATATTCCTATTTTATTTCTTCTCATGAAGGAAATTCCCTGCAGCCACAAATGTAGCTCTGGCTTCCGTTTGTCAGCAGTTTCAAAGGGGCAATTAGCGCCAAGGAGTCTCGCAGTTCCTCTGTCGCGTTTCTGTGGAGTGAGCAAGGTGCCATGTTTTGAAAATTATCCTTTTGTTCCCAGCATGATGGATGTGTTACTTGTGTGCGTACGCGAGAAAAAAGGAGGGTGTGTTTCTTCCAAAACAGCAGCAGGTGTTTCCAGAGCTTCCAGACGACCGGAATATCCGTTTCGCTCAAGGGGCGGTTTGTAAAATCGAGGCAGGTAATCTTTACTTGCCGACACATCCTGTAAGATGGAGGTTAATTGGTCGTTTCCTCCCAGCCCATATTTTTCCAAGAACAAAGCTCCAGTTCTGAATTTTTGTTAGATGAATGTTTTCAGTTTGGTATCAGAATCGAGCGAATTTCAGACCCTGAAAACTCTGGTAAGTTTGGACCTCCAGTTGACCCTTAATTGGATACCATCATAATTGGATTGTTCAGTTTTTTTTCTTAAATTAAAGTGGGAAAGAGATGCACAAGCAGCATACACTGTAAAAGCACACTGGAAAGTCTTTGAAAACATATTGAAAAAACAGTGTAAAAGCGTACTATAAACACACTGTAAATGCACGCTGCTTAAGCACACTGTAAATGCACACTGTAAAAGCACACTGTAAATGCACACTATAAACATACACTGTAAACCACTTTAAACACCTATGCTTTACAAATAAGTAATCCAGTAATTGTAGTCTGTCACTGAGTAGTGGCCTCTGTGACACACAAAATATTCAAGATCTGCTCAAAATCACTTCCTGATGACAAAACATCCAGATTTATTAAACCCCTCAGTTGTTGTACACCACTCCCCACCTAACCCCCACCCAAGATGCCCCCAGTGTAGCACAGCTCTCTAATCCCAAATACCTTTAGCTGCAACCTCGTTAAGGAAATGGGCCCCGTGAGGGCCGGCCGGCGGTACACTTGTTTAGTCATTACGGTTATTTACCAAAGTGAGTGAGTCTCCCTGAGGTGACGTAACAATCACACTGTGCGTCTGCAAACCGGCAGGGAATGGGGAGAAAAATAACAATGATAAACTGGAACTCCACACGAAATGTAGCGTGTAATGTAATGACGCTTTGATCTCCTGCAAATTGAATTTGAAGGTACCTGAGCAGGTGGAGGAATCAATCTATTTACTATTGAGAAAATCAACATACCCAAAAATCTATTATTTTTCTTGTTGCTATTGTTATTATTATTGTTGTTGTGTTTGCTTTTATATGTGGGAAAGCAAGGACAGGCACGTCCATGGGCTCCTATCCAGCAGGCAAGATGTCAGAATTGAGCCTTTAATACGAATAACTGGAGGCCATGTGTAGGTCTGGGAGATGTTATTCCCTGTCAACAGATTCACCGATTGGGAATCTTAATACCTTGATGAAATAAAGTGATAAACCCTGCAAGTGCTCTGCAGCAGGACCACTGTTGACATTGGCCAATTTCTTTGACATAGCAAATAATATAGAAAGTGAGATTTGAGGTTCCTTTAAGAACAAGCATTTATATCTCTGGGTTAATAGTGCAGAATCCATCCTGGTTTACCTCTCGCCTTTCTACTTCTGCATCTTGTGTCTTGCACTTATTCCATAAGCTTACAATCCGCTGACAGAAACACTCCCTGTATCTGTAGTACACATCTGTGACAACTGCTAGGCCATTTTTGCGTAAATATAACTAATGACTCACTGTCGCCCTCTGCAGGTGTATTTCAAGCGTGATGGGGAGCCAATTGAGATATTCCACTACATGCAGCCGACAGCAGGCAGCGACAGTCGGGGGACGGCCGGCATGCGAGGGGCGAGGCCACTGATCAGCCGGGACCTGGACGACACCAAACTGCAGAAGTCGCGGACCCTGCTGCACCAGGACGGCAGGCCAGTGCGGCTGTACACAGAGAGCCCCGGGAGAGGACGCACCCCTGGGGCTGCCGGCCACGAGGCCAGCCCCGCCACAGAGATCATCCCGGAGACGGTGGTGTCCCGCGAGTTCCCCCGCTGGGCCCTGAGCACAGACCCGCTGTACTACTTCTCGGCCAGGCAGGTACCGCAGAGCGACGGCTCTGTGGAGGTGCAGGCGCGGATCACGTGGGCACTCAACCCCCAGCTGGACAACGATGCCCTCTTCAGCTGTGAGGTTAAGCACCCTGCCCTCTCCATGCCCATGGTGACAGAAATCACACTTGGTGAGTGGGGGGCCTCCCCCAACACATTTACATTTTACTTAATCAGCTGACCATTTATCCAAAGCAACTTATATATTTTGTGATCAGCCATCCCCTGGAGCAATTGCAGGTTTAGGCCCTTTGAACCAATGATTTGAAGTGGGATTTGAACCAATGACCTACTGATAATTGTCACTGCATCCTAAAGCAGTGAGCCATACAATGCCCCATAACAGCTACTAGGCCCCAGTGAGGACCAGCGGACTGTCCTCCATAATGCTCTTCTCTCTCTCTGCCCCAGTCCTTCAGCAAGCCTCCTGCTATTTGCATACAACTGACTGATATATTTAGAACAGCGTTCAATCCACTTGATGCTTAATTGCGTTACAGTTGAGCAGATCTCAGAATTAACGTGGGAAGTAAAGTGTGAATGACTGACAGGGAAATTCATTGGGCTGGCTGCCATTAGATTAAGTTAACCTGGTACTGTTATTGAAAAAGTCAACCCAAATTAATGAGCTGTAATAAGAATTTGAACATTGCCATATAATCAGCCCGTTATATCGACTCTGCCCCACGCCTGAGTAATACAACGCTCTGTATGTTTAACCTCAAGTTTCTTCAAGCAGCCACGAAAAGTGACCACTGTTATTGTTTTTCTTTTTTTGAATAATAAGCACACTTTGTCAAATGGCAGGTTTTGGTGTACAGGCTTACATGGGTCTTGTAACATTAATTCAATTCAATTCAATTCAATTTATTTTTATATAGCGCTTTTCACAACAAGGTTGCCCCAATGCGCTTTACA
>JAODJX010000129.1:21476519-21491444 GCA_026776945.1 Isichthys henryi | reverse complement strand
CCCCCCTGGGCATGCTAACATTACTGGACAAAGATAAAGAAGTAGCCGGATTGTTTGCTGAGAGCAAGGTGTAAACCTTGATCCAGTCCTGTGGTTAACATTAACCGCAGAGATCAATCCATCCATTTTCTATAACCACTTGTCCTATTCAGGATCAGGGGTGGGGTCCAGAGCCTATCGGTGCAAGGCAGAGAACAACCCAGGATGGGTCATAAATCCATCACTGGGCACACTCACACCTACGGGCAATTTGGTAACTTTCAGCATGTTTTTGGATTGTGGGGGGAACTCTGAATACCTGCAGGAAACTCCACCATGACACGGGGAGAACATGCGAAATCCACAATGACACCAAGTGAACATGCAAACTCCACCATGACACGGGGAGAACATGCGAAATCCACAATGACACCAAGTGAACATGCAAACTCCATAATGACACGGGGAGAACGCGCGCACTCTGAACCACTGCATGGTACCACCGTGCCGCCCCACCACAGGGATCCACTTTCCAATATCAATTATAAGATTAACGATACAGAGCAGAAACTGCAAATGAGTCCAGAATATTCCCATCTCTTTTTAAATATGTGCTTATTCAATTTGCGCGGTGCACTGCTTTTTACTGTGGCCCTCAGGGTTATGAGCTCAACTTGCAACACAGCTCTACAGTATCATTCAAAAGCTTGATTACACTTGCTGGAAAATAGGTTTTATCATAATGTTTTGAATCATATATTTTTTTCTCCAAAAGCTTACAGACAATACATTGCAAAATACAAAACAATATGAGTGGAGTATCAAAGCAGTGTTCAGGTGAATAGAAAATAGTTTCTATGTTCTGGAGGCGTTTGGTTAAGTTTCAGCAGGAAATTTCCCAGCATGGTCCTCTGCAGCGGTTTCCAGAGATGCTGGGTGCTTATGGGTGACTTTGCTTTTGCCTGGTTCATGCAAGTTTTATGGGCTTGGCGTCTGGAGACTGGCAGACCAGGTTTGAGTTGTCCGCCACTTTCCTTCTTCCCCAGATACTTCCTTTAAGTCATTATATGATGGTAGAATGGTGTGCCTTTGATGTCCAATATGCTGGTTGAGAGTTCCACGGATTTAGTCACTAAGCCTGTCACACACGGCCAAGGTCACTAAGCCTGTCACACACGGCAAACAAATGCAAGACTCATGTACTCACCTGCTGTACGTCTTACAAATACACAACCAAATTTCGAATTTTGACTGATCAATACATCCCTATGAATAAACAAACTTAGAGCACAGAAAATTATGGTGTGAAGCAGGCACTCAAACTTTAGAATGGTTCTATATGTGTTAGAGTTTGTGTTCCAGTCATTTTTGCACCAGTTTGGTGGATTCCTCCTTGAATTTGGCTGAACTAGTGTCCATAAATATTCCATAATGGACTGTACTGTCCATAGTGTCCCCTATGTTTGCTAGGATGGGCCCCAAGTTCACCACAACCTTGCACTTTATAAGTGATATGAATGGATGAATACATACTTATTAATTCTCCGTTTCAGCAGTCTAATCTATCTCTGTCAATATAAGGAATGAGGTAAGGTGCACAGGTGCATCATGGGACATTTGCACTCCAAAGGCATGAAAGGTGTGTCATGGAGACTAGAGTACCAGGAAGCTGCAAACTCATCTATGTATTTGGATGAACAGGCAAACCAGCTGAGCATGGCTGGATTTGAACCTGCGACCGTGGAGATCTGCCAGGTCCTGCACACGCTGCAAAATACGACACGCATCGCCGTCATGGGAGCTGCTTTCTGCTGACTGAGGCTAAAAATGACGCATCGATGCACTTATAGTGGATTATATATCACTGTGGGGGCTTCGGCAGGCAAATGGGGCTCCGTCACCCAGACTCCACATGGCCGATTGGGAGACATTAGGGGTCTGTGATCTCAGAGCGAGACATAGGACTTGTCTGTCACTGACAAAAGTAAACACATGTGCCACATTAATGCATTAATCCCCATTCTGAAGATTCACGGTCATTTTCAATACTGTACCAAAAAATGCCACCTTCGGACTTGGCGCCGTGCCAGTGGCTCACATCGACCCATCTGTGGCCGGAGGGTGTCTTTTGTGCACTTAATTTGTGGGGGCTGCTGACTATGAAAGCTGACAGGGCAGCCCCCCCTCCTCCCTCCGGTAATGTTTCCGCACAAGCTCCACAGAAGGACCTCTGGGAGTGGAAGACAGCACCACTGGTGCCGTGGATAAGGGAGGGGGGCCAAGTCAACACGACCGGTAGACCCATGAGAGTTTAGCTGACCGTAGACTAAAGTCCTGAGGTGGCAGCTCTGCTCCTTCTTGCCAGCCGGGGGGGACCATGCTCGGAGCCCGAGTCCGATGGTAAGGTTTTGTCCAGAAGCATCCATCGACCTGTTCGCAGGAATTTTCGCTCAGCTCCGCCGAGAAGCCCAAACATTGCCTTTTTTGCCTCCCATTCATACATCCAGTCCAAAAATGCATTTCACGTCCTGAAACAAGCAAAGTGTGCAGCCATGAGAAATAAGGCAGCACCCAATGCAGAATATCCTCCTGGGCCGGACCGGGCCGGAAGTATTGTCAGCACACAGTATTACAAACAAGTTCCTCACCAAAATGCAGCTCTGCAAATAGGGTTCCTTACAATCAGCTGGAGGCTTTTGTACCTTGCAGAGGCTTTTATTTTGCCGAATCACTGATTTTCCATGAGCCGCATTCTTTGAAGAGTCGACTGAAGCATACTCTGATGGTTTTTAATACATTTTTTTATTATTACCCTAAAAATATGGAAGAGTGGGGCTGGATACAGGACCTTTTCAGATGTGCTTTTGTGTTGATTTTAATTGCAGTCGGCTTGAAACCAGGGCTTCTCTCAAAGCTACCTTTTATCTCTACGTGCCACGAGGCAGCACCCCACAAGATCGGCCCACTTTTTGGCGCCTGCCTCAGGCACAGCTGCTTTGTCCACCACATGGATAAAAAGCGATTGTGTCAGTTAAAAAAAAAATCAAAACACACAGAAAATTGCCTGTGATTTGTCATGACTTAAGGTGTTTATGATTTAATTTTCCCTGCCAAAGCATTCTGAAAAGGATTCGACACACCTATCAAAACACTCCGCATTGCAGTCCAGGTTCCATTGCATAAATCAGCATCTCACAGCATCTTTTTCAATGCCTCAAATATGTGTTATTATACTAATTATGTTTGTATATCTAATACTGTAGGTAAGAACTATGCAAATGAATTCCATTCTCTTGGCTGCAGTGTCGTTTTACATAACACTCAGCTTTTTAATTAGTAAGATACATGTGTATTCATTTAATAATTATCTGAAAACATATAGTACTCTAGTCAGGCAATTAAAACATGAAAAAAACTGGTTAAGTGGTAGATTTTCTTTTTTTGGCTGCCAGTCAGGCAGCATTGAGAACGCTGATGTCTATGAAGAAAACAGACACGATTGCACTTTTGTTTTTATTAGATGACTCTGCAACATCACTGGGATGCGAGGCATGTGGTGACCACACAACGTGAGAATGCTAGGTTTTCATCAAAATCTAGTCTCCTGAGTGTGCTTTGGGGTGTTGTCAGGACACTCTACAGTCGTGCACGGCCAAGTGGTCTTGGTTTGTATGTGTTCCTCCCCTCATGGGTGGGGGGTGGGGGGCTTAAAATATGCTGGGGAAATGAGGATGAGTGGGCCGGGTGGTAGCCTGAGCATTAAATCTTTCATTGATTTAAAATGGCAGCCTGACAGCGGTCCGATGTCGCATTACAGCCGCTGCATATTCATGAACTCCTCTCTGCCTGTAGCGCAGACAGATTACAGCTGCCCCTGCAAGGAGCCCAATTCTGCCCCCACGATGGGGGAGCATACTCATCATCTGGAAACCAACGAACTCCTCAGTGATAATTAACTGCTTGAGGTTCAGCCGAGTCAGAGGCAGCTATGCCCATGATGCTGTAACATCACCCATCCCGTCGCTGTTACGTCATTGGTCAGAAAGCAAAGTGTGTTGTGGACACAGCACTAATTCCAGACCAGATTCCGCTTGGAGAACAGGCTTGTATTCCCTGCCACACTGGACTTCACACAGCCCAAAAAAAAAATTGCAGAAATAATTTCAGTGCACATTTTCCCATGCAAGATAGGAAAATAATAATCATTAACCTGTGTTAAGACAGAATCGTTAAAAGAACAGAAGTAGGACAGCTTATGATTGATGAGTTTTGGGAATGTCCGTTATCACGTCTGTCTTACGCAGATGAGCTGACTTCACTCTCCCTTCACTGTTCTGGATCTGAATGCATTTTTTGTTCTTTCTGAGTTTTTTTCTCGTTCTTGCTAGTGGGTTGATCTCGTATTTTTGCAGAAGGTGCCTGGACAGGGGGGTTGGTGGCAATGCTGGGTCACCATTTTCAGGTCTTTGGAGATCTTGCTGTTTTTAGGGAAATGCTCATTTCCAGGAGATGATGGTGACCGTTTTTTTTGACCCAATATTAATTCCCCCGAAAAGCAGTCACAGGACAGGTAGCCCAGTCCATAATGTATCCTGCCTGTAGGGTGATTTCCCCAGTATGAAATATCTGCGGGGGGGGGGGGGGTGCACTCAGAAATCCCGCAAATTATGCTTCTCTGAACCGTAAACACTGTTCAGGTGCCTATTATCTCCAGTGTGACTCCATTGCACTGCCCTGGTGAATTTTTTTTCACATCTTTTTGAATATATAAGAATACATCTACTGCTACTTACCGCTTGCCAGTAACATGTGAGACTCCAGGCCCCCTGGAAGGTCACGACACGGTCTCTTCTACCTCCATCACTGCTTCCATCGTTTGTCTGGGGGACCAAATTAAATCTATCTGGGGGCTTCTGCCCCGACAGACCTGGGGAATTAGCTTCCCCTAGCGTCTCTTATCAGGAGGCTTCCATGCCCTCGCCCATGCACGGCACCTCCTTCTCCATAATGAGTATCTGCCTGATTTAGCTCCTTGTTTCCCCCCGGGGAATAAATTCATGGGTGACCTTTGAATGAAAGGACTCCAATCTCTCAGACTTCACCCCCCGTGACCTTAATTGACAGTACATGTGTCCCTCCCAATGCAAAGAAATGGACTTTCCTGTATGCATTACCCTACACTCACAAACTAACATCTCTCTTTTTCTTTCCCTCTATCCCTCATTACCTTCACCAGCGGCCCCTAAAGGCCCCAAGTTGCTGATGACCCCCACTCGGGCAAAAGTGGGGGACACCGTTCGCATCAGCGTTCAAGGTTTCCAGGTAGGATTTCCTGAGATTGGGGGATGGGGGGGTTTCCAAAAAGTGGGCCAATGTTCAGTTTCAAAGATGAAGTGGAATGCAGAGCAGAGAGGTCGAGCATCTGAGCACTAATGAAGTTACCGAATTTACCAAACAGGAAAGAGATCACATTTCCAGTTGTACAGATGGTACTGAAGGGCATCAACATCAGACAAACTTTGTGTGTGTTCAAAATCGCATACTTACACAGTAGGTACTTAATTTCCTTAGAAGCCTACTACTACCATTAATGTAGTATGTACTATATGTATTCATGAGAGCAGTATGCATGTTATTCGGACGCACTGAGCTGGCCATCTCGCATATTACCTGACCCAGATGTTTACCAATGGTATTGCTTGACTGCTAAGGAAGTTAAACACTATTAAAAGCTACATAAAAAATACATATTTGAGTCAACTAATGTAATTGGGTTTTGTTTTCTGCTTAAATCTTTAAGGAGATGGCACTTTCTCCATCATCTGTGTGGGATATGTTGCGTAGCCTGAGGGCAGGACGTAGACGTGAGCAGGGGATGCTGGGAAGGTGAAAGATAGAAGCGGGATAGTGGCTGATATTTGCTCGATGCACAAGGTGTTGCTTTAAAATAAAGTTCCCCGAACACTACTGCAGTGTTGCTCTCACGCTTAATAGAATAGCTAACACAACAATCTGGACAAAATTTTCTAAGCAAGCTACGTTCTTCACTGCACCGGTGGCCTTGTAGGATGGTGTAGCGTCCATCAGTTGCATACTTCTAAATTCGCAGAATATAATATGCTATTCAGGTTTGCCATCCAGCACCTTCTACACTGAGGATTTGGGTGTACTGCTCACTTCGCGTGCTATATATCCCCTACTACTGTACATAGCAAACACATATGCGATTTCAGACACACTGTTTGTTTCTGAGACTTCAAAACAAAGATTACCTAAATCATGCATTAGGCAGCTGACAATTCATAACATGCGATCTAGATCAAAACATTTTTAAATATCTGGTTTGTCTCAGTTTACCACACCATATGTAAAAACACAAGTGTAAAAACGGTATTGTTGAGTTTCTCAGTCTGTGATGCAGCTTCCAAGAATAAGGTTCATTTATTCATGCCTTCATGGCTTTCAGTACCATTGCTGTGAACAATTGGGATTGTGGCCTAAAATGTGAATATTTCACGCTAAACATTTTTGTTTATATACCACTGAAGATCTCGGCGGGCAAACGTGTATCCCGGAGATAGCCGTGAGCCACTTCCCAGCAGCGGATTGGCTAGTGTGGCCGCAGGAGTGTTCTTAGTGTACACAGAACAAATTCGAGCGAGGGGATATTTACAGAAGCACCATAAGCATCGCTTTCTTGTGTGCTTTCTCCTCTAAAGAGCAAGGAAACAGCTTTTCAGCGAGAGTAAGGATTTTGCAATGAATCCCTCGTTAAAATCACAGTTAAGGCTGTTCACGACAAAAACAAAGATAAAGTTTGACCCGATAAGTCCAAGGTGATTCAGCTTGGGGATCAGTCTATGGTCCCCTCCCCCCCCTCACAAAATCCCATGCAGTGAAATTCCAGTTATGGCCATTGTGTTACATTTCCGTTTTTTTGACAAAGTTCCAGCTTCACTGGCTAGCTTGTGGATCTGGCCACGTGTATTTTTCCGTAACTGATTCATTTGAAGGACGCCCACGAATGATGTTCAGTCATTATAAACAGGCATTGCACAGGGCTGATATGACTCACAAATCACAGGATCCAAGGGTGCTGTCCTTTTGTCCTAATTAGATAAGTGAATAAAGCATTGATTTCAAGGCATACCTCTCATGTCCTTCACTGGCCAAGGGTTCCAGGATGTAAAGAAAGACTGTCACTTTAGACAAAATTATTTCAATTTATCAGTTACAATTCCCTCTTATTTTTTCCCCACTTTCTGAAACCTTGCCATTCTGCTGACATTTCCCTTTTTTGTTTACTGGTTGAATGAATGATTTAAGCAAAATAAGATATGAAAAAGCTAATAATAAAAAACAAAATGTCACTCTCTGGACCCAGAATGATTTGCCAACCCAGCGTCACAAAATCAGTCCATTCCAATTAGGTCATACCTTCGATTCTAGGATCCCAGTGGCCCAGAGACACTTTATCATGTGTCTTTGGTGGTTGGGAAAGCCGGAGCCTTAAGTCACCATGACACAAAGTTAATCAGAGTCCTCAGAACAGACAGTTTGGAAGCCAGACAGCAGGCACACATGCACACCTCTCTTCCTTCACATTTTCAAGTGGACAGCATTGAGGGGAAAAATACACAAAGAAAATGAGTGCGTTTCTTCTCAGCCTTTGCCGGTTTCACACCATTGCATCATGCTTCCTCAAGAAAAGCGACAGTCTCGTTCCCGTCTTCCTGCGGCCGCTGCTGGCAGGTCCCATACCGAGACTCCCCCGATGCTCGATGGCAGTGACGGCCCACTCCACTCCACTGCCAGAGTTTCTCACCCTTTGGAAAAGAAAGTGGCCCAGACCTGTGTGTTAAAGCATCTCTCCCTCTCTGCGATCAGTCAGTGACCCTTGGGCTAGTGCTTTTGCCCAAAACTACTAAAGCAGGTGGTTCGACAGGAAGTAACATTAATATAGATATTTTTGTGAGCAAGGTAAAGTTTTTATTAAAAATTTTGTAGGCCTTCGATCATCATTTATGCTCATATTGGTTGCCATAGATGGTCGTGTTAGTTTATTTTGTTGATTGATACTAATTATGGCCAACCTGGGTTCCCCCCCTCCCCCAACAGAACGAGGTATTCCCCGAGCCCATGTTCACGTGGACCCGTGTAGGGGGGCATCTGCTGGATGGCAGCGACAAGCGAGAGGGCAAGGAGCTGGTTCTGGAGCGGGTGCCGGCCGAGCTCAACGGCTCCATGTACCGCTGTACGGCCCAGAATCCCCTGGGCTCCACGGACACTCACACACGCCTCATCGTTTTTGGTGAGTACATTCCACACCCTAAGCCTCTGTACCAGGTCTTGTCAGGAAGTCACCACTAGGTTGTCTCCTTGGCTTGCCTACATGATTTTGAGGACATCAGAAACATTTATCTCCATTAATTAGACGAGAATATAGGAAAAGGCCGTTTTTTCTAGTGGAAAAAAATTCAAAACAAACCACGTGAATTCCGTAATCCGCAAGGAGTTAGCCCCGACACATTAATTCCCCCGGTTTGGTTTCAGAGATGATGCCAATCTGAGAGTGTTTGGTGAAAAAGCTGTCCTCGAACACCTAGCATGAATTAATAGAGCTTTAAGTTAACTGTGAATTATTTATGCATGATTAATAAGTTATAGTATTATTAAAGTCCTTGATAAATCTTCAGAGAGATGTGAGTAATGACTTTGTAATTTATATGAGCAGAATCTCCCAGAGCCTTTGCAGAAGCTATACCACAGAGATGTAACAAAGGAAATGTATACGCAATAGCAATTACTATAAGGATATATAATAAGCACATAAATGCTTATTAATTCATATAAGCCTTTTATATTACATGTTGACAGTGTGTATTGTTAGGAGGAAGCTTCCTGTCCCACAGGGATGATGTCATATAATGAAGACTAACCCTCATGCTAGCATTTGTTATGAATACAGCCACAGGGTTCACCTGATTGTACTATAAGATAAGGCTGATAGGATTTTGACATTCCAGTGAGAGATCTTGAGATTGTAATACTTTAATGAAGAGTCATCTGTGTAGATTTCTTGGCACTGTAAGGGGTCACATGGACACCATGGAAGGCAACCAATTGGCTGAACACAAAACATCAACATAATGCTGCCAACCAGTCATTTGCTAGAACTCAGCGTTCAGTCAAAATAGTTTTGCTATTACGTAACTTAGATTTGAACCAACACCTGCTGTAGGATCCAACCTGCTTTTGCTTACCCAGCCACTCTAAAGCCCCCCCCCCATGTGAATATATTTTAAGCAAACTGTTCATAATTTTTCGAATGTGCAGCCTAAAGGAGATTTAATGGTGCCATAAAAGCAAGAGGAATGTCGAAACCCCCCAAAGCCTTAGGATGGCTGTTTAATAAAAGTGTCTCTCCTGAAAAGACCCGTGTGGTGTGTGAGAGCTGATGCCCATTTACCAGCTGACTGCACTTCCTGCCGTCAACCCAAGCAGCGAAATGCCTCCCATTTATCTCCGGCCACTGCGAGGACAGTCCCGTGTACTGAATCCCGCTTTCTCTGTGTACTGAATCCCACTTCTGCTCTGTCCACCTTTCCCTCCCCAAAGGAATCCACTTTGAATTCATTCATCTTCACTCCAAACACTTGCCCTTTAAAAATACCCAGTGGAAGCAATAAACTTAGGCAGGCACTTTCCACAAGACCCCCCTCCCCCCAAACACACACACACACACACACACACACACAAGCTCCAACAGCACCATCACAAAGGCGATGATCCTTTATCACTGCAGCTCTACGGACGGCCCTTGACTGTTTTTCCATAACCATCGGCTAGCTCATGGCTGAATCCTCTGAGTTCTGTGATTTGTACGAACCCTGACTTAGGCTCCGCGTTCATGATCTGTGGGCAAAGGCCACTCAAAGCAGACTACACACAGACCTACATCCACGATAAAGTGCAAAGCCGTGCAGCTCTGCAATGACAGTCGCATTGTATTCTTTCTCTAAACGGGTGGCGATCGGGAGCACTTGACCTGTTTGGGGCAGAATTTATTTGGGCATGGGAATGGAGAGTGTTTCACAGAAACAGCAGAAAGGAAAACGGAAAAGCAAAAACGATCATCAAGTGGCAGATAAAACTACCAGGGATGTGGGCTGGTCTTCAAGAGTCTGGGTATGTGCACTTGCTGGAAATCTTATATACCGAGTAACAAGGTGCAGGTGATGTGAACGAATCTGACTTAGCCCTGCCCCGGGACGTCCTGCCCCTCCCAGCTAGCTAATTTCCGAAACCTCGATTCATTGTCTGTTATACTGTCCTTTTGAGTCTGTACCCAGCTGATAGGGAACTTTATCCAACGTTATGTAAAGATCTTCTCAAAGTTGGCAGAGAATGTTCTTACTTTAATGTTATTGAAACTGTTTCCACATTTTAAATTTAAGTTTCAGTCAATATTAGTATGATAACATTATTACCTGCACATCCCTTTAATGTAAGTAATATTTAAAAACATTGTTTTATGATAAATATTACTGTGAACGTGACACCTGGCTTTGAACCCATGTCAAAGGTACAATGAAGTACAAAGCAACAGTGTTACTTGCTGCCCTACCGTACCCTTTATTTGTTTATATTTTATTATCCTTATTTGCAGTAGTAGTAAGATAACATTCTGGGAACATCAGGAAAACTGGACACTTTGATGGTCTCCATACCTTAATAGTGACATTAGGTAAACATGAAATTAATTTAGTGATCAGTGTTCACTAAATTGTTGACACACCGCAACAAAATGCATCTTCTGTGTTTAACCCATATGTGACATCATGACATAGCAGGGGGTAGCTAATTCAGCACCCAGGGAACAGTGCTTGGGGGCAGCACCCTGCTCAAGTTATCTCAGTGGTGCAAGGGCACTTCCCTAACCATTAAGCCACCACTGCCCACATGCTTGGAGAACAAAAAAAATTGGTTTATACTCTGGCTCCATGAAGTTTTTCGTCGCTCCTCCTTCTTACTCTTCCGTGTCTCGAAAGTTCACCCTGGAAGTGCTGCTGGATAATGGTTTGTCTTTCTGCTCAATGGGATTTCAGCCAGGACTCACGGTTGCTGGTGTTCCTCATTCTTAAGCCGGTCTGGAGTGTCTCAGGCCTCGTGCTTTGGATCGGGGCTCTGCCGAAAGGTCTGATCTAAGTGCTGAGGACTTTGTTTTAGTCTAGCAGGCTGGAACATCCCTTCCCATGCCATTTACCTGAACTTCATTCTATCTGTTTTATCCCCAGTCTTAATAAAGCTTACAGGCACTGTTGAAGGATGGGTCCTCCAGGGCCCAGAGCGAACAGTGTCCAGAAAACAATGGATCGAATGATACGATTCGGTTTTGCACCTTTAAGTTCCCGAAAATGTGGTGCCACCTAACATTTGTGTGCAATCTTTACAGCATCTTTAACTCAATGCCCCATTTTGCACTGGATCATTGCTTTTAATGAATAACTCATGGATAGCACATCTTGGGCCTTGGGTCCAGTATCTCTTTAAAAGCTTTCTCCGAGGGCAACCTCTCCTGAGCTTCCTCCCAAACACCACCGGGGGGTTCAAAGTTGAGCTCTGTTCCTTAACGACAGAGTAGTCTGAACCCAGGGGAAAATTCTGGGAGTTCACTGTCTTATTCCTACCTTATTTGTGACTTTTTCCTCTTGCTTTGAATGTTGTTTCGTTTTCGTGGTTAGTGGTCAGGGTTAGAGATCACTAGCAAACCTCACAGGGACTGCTGCTATTAATCAGGGAATCATGCAGGACAAGCTCACTGGGAACAGGCAGAGGTGGATAGTTCAGGTCCAGAAAGTAAAAATCCAGACCAAGATTTCATTTCAGCAAACCAGTGGAGAGCCCTGTGACTGTGAGCCTTTATACTGGACTGACTGGTTAAAACAAAATTTGGTCTGTATTCTTACTTAATGGACATATACTCTCCTCCTTGAGGAATAGGCAGTACACCTACTAATTCGATGGATCATCTGTGTACCTACTATCATATACAGTAGGAGTCTGAACACTGAATGACTGGCCTTTTACATATTAGTTGTGTATCTTTCTTGTCTTTCTGTGGGTACGTTTCTGTACAGTGTATATTAAATATTAAATGCTGCCTGTGAGAGTCACAGTCACAAGCCTGAAAGGAATTATTCAACTGTGTGAAGCTCTGCATGTGACGGACATAAAGCGAGATGAAACATAAAGTCAGCTTCTTGCTACGAGCTACTGCTGATCTGTGGGAAGTGAAGTACAATCTGAAGCAGGCAATGTGAGTCTCTCCGAGCTTCAAGCGGGCCAATCATCTTCCCTGTTCTTTCTTTCTCCACAGAGAACCCGAGCATGATGAAAAACACCCAGAACCAGAACAGTGAGTATAATCTGGCCGAGGTGGGGTCAGGCCAGTCGGTCTCCCTGTAATGCCATACTGGTGGCCTAGTCTCTGCCCGAACCATCCACCATTGTGTTACAAAAAGTCAAGAATAAAGAAACCTGAACCTGAACCTGAACATCGTCTCTTAGGTAGTGTAGCAGGTAAGGCTGTGGACTTAGCGGACTAAAGGCAGCCGTTTCCACACCCTTTGTACCCTTCAGTGAGGTTCTCCACCCAGTTTGTTCCTGTAACATATTCTCCAATGTCCAGCATCTGTGGGCAGTAGAGTTACAGTTAGCGTAGCACGGTTCGCAGCAAACTGGATGTGACTCGATGGCAGGTACAGGGCTGGGGGGGGGGCAGTAATTATTCGATTCCATAGTTTTTCATGTCACTTTGCTTTTGTTAATGGGGTGGATGAGGTGATTACATGACCACCCCCAAGAGGAATACAGTAGGGATAATGAATAATTACATCAGTTACAGTGAATTACATCACACCCTAGTGTGTCAGCATCTCCAACATCTTCATTTCACTCGTGGTGGGGGGGGGGGGAGGGGGTCATGTCTGACCATGTTTTGTTCCAACATATTTCTCCAAAACCTAGAACTGTGGAACTCCACGGCCGGTTTGCGTGACTTTCTTTAAATGTGGCTAATGTGTGATTATTTTATTTCATTCCAGAGGCTAATTGTGCTGAATATCTTAGGATGTGAATTAAATATGGGCAGCTACACAGCGCCAGTTCTGCGTAGTGTGAGTGTGTTTGTGTGTGTCTGCGTGTGTGAGTCTAGCACACTGATATATGCTCCAGCTCTTCAGCTAATCTCCCTCTGCTGGTAAGAACGGGAATTTGAATATGCAAATCGCCTTCCTACACAGAGACACACACGCACAGTTCCTCCAAGCAGGTGTGCCCTCTCACAGGCCTGAATGAGATCATCTCTCTCCCTCTGCAGCCCTCCCCACTGCACATAGTCGGCCATGAGTCTGACCTTCGAACCCCCCACCCCTCGCTCCACAGGCCACACACATCTAATCTAATGCAAGACTTTATGAGAATCAGAAACAGTAGACAGAACGAGGGAGAGAGCAAGAGAGCAGCTCTCTTATCAGATTCTGCTGAAGAGTGATTCAGACCTTTTCAAATTTCTTTCATATATATATATACACAGCACTGTGTGGGAGGACTCATCTGCTCTCAGAGGCATTGCTTATACGTGAAGGTCCATTATATGCAATTACATGTTTAATTGCATATAGTATATTAGCTCGAACATATTTGTTTCGCCAGAGACTTCAAAACACCTCTCATTTGTAACACCCTTGTCTGAATTACTTTTTCCCAACATTGCTTTTTAGAGACTTATGAGTCACATGGGAAAAGATGAAAAGCTATAATGAGTACATTTTTTTGGTGTAACCTTGTTTAAACATGTCCTGCTACGCCTGTAGATGAAGTGAAGCTCCATCTGACTCCCTGCAGCCTTTTGTTTTTTAGATCCGTGAATCCTTGCATTTTCAGATCCATCAGACTTGTTTCAGAGTTGTTTTCTCGCTGTGAGAATCCCTGAAATGTAACTGTTAACATCATGGAATCTCGTCATTGTGCTGCTATAATTTTGCTTTTATCCAGAGGAAAGACAGCAGGGAAGGCATCTTGGTACAGTTATACCCTCTCCTCTGGGATTTTAATATAACAATGAATAATGTTCATATATCCCACCCTACTGAACGATTGAGGAAAACATCAGTGTTTGAACAGATATTTGTGGCAGTTAGCAAATTCCTGCCTTCTTTAGTTTTTGGCTGGATTTGTCAGCATCTCCTTGGCCAGGATTTAGTGCTGAATAATATCATGCTGACGTTGTGAAGAGCGGGGGGTGTGTCTCACTGCTGCTGTGCGTGACTGCGTAAAGCTGATTCGAGTAATACTATGAACTCCACCTCACCCCACCCCACCCCACCCCCCACATCTGCAGATGCAGCAGCCCGGGTGGATGCACTGGGACCGATGGTGACTGCGCTGATCTTCACAGTGGCCGCAGAGCTGACGTGAGTCCCCGAGCCCAGACCGCTCCGTCCCAAGCCTTCTTCAGTTGCCCCACCCCCCACACCCTCCTGCCCACTTTGCTCGGCTCCGCCCCTGAAGCCCGCCCCTTCCTGTCTGCCAGGAAGTAGCACCATCGCCAGAGAGCACTCAACTTCCTTTTTGTAAAACAACAGAAGAAACACAGAGAAGGAAAAAAGAAATCTTCAATTAAAGGACCTGCCCTATTGTGTATGTCTTCTTGTCCCACCTCTGCCTGTACATCAGTAAAAACAAATGTTTAAAAAAAGGAAACGGGGGGGAAAAAACATCCTTCTTTTAATTTATTTGAACATGATGACATTTGTCTTATACAGCCCTCTTAAAAGAAGTCGTGTGGGCAGGCCCACCATACGACCGACCCCGGGGGCGCCCCCGCCCGGGGCCGCCCGCGGGGGGGGGGGGGGGGGGGGGGGGGGGGGGGGGGTGGGGGGG
>JAODJX010000129.1:21460680-21471917 GCA_026776945.1 Isichthys henryi | reverse complement strand
GGGAGTGATGGTGACAGTGATGGTGACAGTGACGTGACAGTGATGGTGACAGTGACCTGACAGTTATGGTGACAGCAATGTTGTCACTGATGGTGACAGTAATGGTGACGATGACAGTGATGGTGGGTGACAATGGGAGTGATGGTGACAGTGACATGACAGTGACAGTGTTGTGACAGTGATGGTGACGCCCCAGGGAGCCTATCAAGAAGGGCGACTGGACCAAGGAGCAGAGAGCAGCCAGTAAGAGCAGCACTTAGGAAACAGCTGTGTAACTAATTATTTCCCACTTTGAGTCTCAGGAGGGGCTTAGCTCTGATACCCTCAAGCTAACACATTTAAGCTTAATTGTTCTAGTGAAATACCTCTCTGGATAAATAGGTGTATGTGTGTGTGCGTGTGTGTGTGAATTTATAAAAATTCCAGCCATAACAGCAGGCACATCCGGCGGGGAAGGATGGGGGAGTTCACTGAAAGCGACTGGAAGTGTCGCTTCTCAATGACCAACAAAATATAGGTAGGGCGTCCACTGCATCTGCCGAAAATGAGCCTAAACAAAAACACTGGCTCCACAGACTGTAACCTCTACCACAAGCCAGCAGCTGGATCCTTCGGGTCCATCAGTGAGTCGGGTGGGTCCAGGTTGACCTGACAGCCTACCCCCCTATGTGCCTGGCCATGTGGTGCCCATTCTTATGCATGCATGCTGGAGGTGGTTCTGCCCCCCGCCCCCACTCCCATCCACTTTCTTGAAAACCGCCTGTGAAACATTATCGCTTATCAAAAAAATGTAAAAATAAAGAAAGAAAACAAATTGCCGAGAATTTTTTTTTCCCCAGATGGCAGCTTCCCTGCCGCGTGGTTAAAGAGGCAGGAAAAGCGACGGAGGCGTAGTTTGGAAGCCCTTTAAACGCTTGGATGGCTTCCGTTTTCATTAGGAGGAAAAAATGTGGCAGAAGAAAAAATTTGAGAAAAAAAATAAAAAACTGCCAACTTCATTGTTCCGTAAGCCTCTGCCGGGCTGGCATGCAGGACGCGGTGGGTAGAGAGCAGTCTCCAGTGTGGGGGGGGGAGTGGTAAATAATTCAACGTAAAGAGCCTTTCTGGTTCGGGTTGCTTTTATTCAGCTCGCAGGCACTGCTATCGGGTGTCCAGGTAACTCCTGCGTCTGAAGCGACTCATATGTCTGCCTGTGACCTCTCTCGCAAGGGTCAGCGCTTTGCTGTCATGGAAACGGCGCTAAGGCAGACTATTGTTTTTTTGTTTTGAGATCGCGCCATCGATCGAGTAGAATTCTAAAAAATAAAAAATAAAATCACTAATCAATGACTCATCTATATCAGGTGATTAGGCGCTCGATTTTCAGTGCCGATGATGATTAAAAGGCGATAAAATCAAAATGACGCATTTCTGGCATGTCATGGACCAGTGTGTCCAAGATGCGGCGCTATACCCTGGGGACCACTGGTTCAGCTCTCAGTAGGTTCCGTCTTTATGCTTAACCGGGGTGCTTAACCTGAATTTGCCAATATAAGTATCCAGCCACACATCCTTATAGATGAGGGCTGTGTTGTTGAATAAAAATGCTGGACTAAGCAAATAAAAAGACAAAATATTCACAGAGTAAAGAGGATTACAGGAAGAAGGGGAGTAGGAAATACGCCTGGCATTCGTCTATGCAAAGAGTTGTGTCCTGTTGCAAGGTAAACAGTTGGTGTTTCCCACCCTTTAAGCAAACCATAGTTCTCCCAAAAACAAGCACACGTGTGATAGGAGTCATGTTTGTGAATGTGTGCTGATCGTCTCACTGGTGCCCTTGGGGAATCAGCACGTGCACCTACAGTTAATACAGATTAAGCAGTACAGGCAGGGGAGGGCAATCACAAAGTGCTGCGATCAAGCAGCACAAGAGGGCAAACATAGCTTGGTCCTATATTGCAGCTTCGTAAAGCAAACATGACAGGTTGTACCAGTGGGATTAGTAAAATGATTATTAGTTTTGTTGTGTGTGGCAAGTTAAAAAAAGACTTTGAACCCAATGTAGGTAGGTTGTAACTGTGGCCCCACCCTGGATGCAAATCAGGAAACAAAAGAGGCCAGTGGTCAGGTGTCAGGTTCACAGATGCCCTCTGGAAGTAAAGCTAAGACGTGACAGACAGAAGTCGGAGCTGGCGATGCGGGAGGTCAGGCTTCTGCTCTAAGCCATTGTTTTCACGCGCTGTACCTGACCACCTCCCCCCCGGGGTGAGCACAGAGATGCCCATCGCAGACTTGCTGGGCGTGCAGTTGGACATGCAGATGCTGGGGAAGTTGACGGTCTCCGTGGCGGCCGTGCTGCTAGTGTCCTGGGCGTACAGGTTTTACAACTCCAGAAACCAGACGGGACAACAGGGGCAACTGGCTCCCCCGGACGACCGCGTTCTGCCACCGAGCCCCGCCACTCAGTCCCCGGGCCACTGCAGCAACTGCCAAGGGGAGCTGCAGGAGCAAAACGACATCGCGACCGAGCTTGCCGACGGGGCGGCACAACAGATAGAGCATGAGTCACCCCCGAAGAATGTGAAGGAGCGTGTCGTTCTGTACCCCCGGCCTGACGGAGAGATGGGAGCAGGAGAAGAAGGCAGTGCGGAGTATCCAGGGCAGGCTGAGATGATAGGAAAGGAGACTGACAATGGCACCGCACAGCAGGATGCACCTGCAAAGGATCTGACAGTCTCAGCTAAGGACATTGCCCATAAAGCCGTTAAGCCTTTGAGCCTGTCAAATCTGGAGGAAGCTGATGAGTGCGGGACGGGAATTACCCTCTCTCCTCACCTTGCAACTCAACACTCTCCTTTCGACAGTGACCAGGTGAGTGCGAGCCGGCCTCGGTCCCCCTGCTTGCTACGGAGTCTGGAACCCTGCACAAAGGTAGGCCGAGAGCTCAGGCACGATGCTGGAAGCCTGGGCACCTTCTCTAGCTTCCAGTCAAAGGCCGCTGTTGTAGTGAAAGATGGAGACCTTTTGCTGGATATGCCTGGGGACAGGCTTGTGGAAGTGCGGGGCAAGATCTATGAGTACTATGTGGAATCTTCTTCTGAGTCCATCTTAGATAGAGGGCCAGGGACTGCAGGCCACTGCAGCCCTGGCCCTAATCTGGGAGTCCGTGAAGGTGCCTCCAGAGACCTGCAGATAAGCAGGCGCAGCAGCGGAAGCAGCAGTAGCAGTGAGACAACCTCGCTGTTAAGCCCCATCACCTCGCCCTTGATCATGCGTGACATTGTCATCCCACCAGACCAGAGTGAGGATAGCCCTGCTTCGATCGACAGGTGCTCTTCGCCTTTCAACAAGCCACGGCTCATCCGGAAGGACAGCTACCTGCAGATCATGGAAAACTCAGACCTGCAGATCCCCTGTGGCAGCCCAGCTTCAAGGTCTCGATCCCCTTCTTCTGACAGTTCTAACCGTTCAAGTCCCGTCGAAGACCCCGTTGGCCACAATGAACCTGCGAAACACAGCTTAGAAACGGTTGCGGGAATGAATTTCTTACAGATGCCTCTGGATGGTACTGGCATCCCAGAGCTGGAGAGCCTACAAGGGAAACTAGATTTGGGCAACTGTTTGCAAGCCCTGAGTTTAGCCCGGAAGTATGGGCATGAGACCCTCCAGCAAGCTGCCCTCAAAGTCATGTCTGACAACTACTTTCAGGTGTTGAGAGACCCCGAGCTGTATGGAAGGCTCAAGGCTGGAGACAGGGCTGAAATTCAAAAGCAGCGCATGCGGGGCAGGCAGTACCTAACTGTCGCCGACATTGACCCCCAAGACTGGATGGGCGCCCGGTGCCAGGTGGAGGAGTTGGACCATCAGAAGACATCCAGTCGTCTCTACTACTATGACGATTATATGGACAGCTGGCACACCCTCTGTACACTGCCCAGAGAAGTCATTTCCAAGGGATGCTCTATGTGTACCATGGACAACTACCTCTTCATTGCCGTGGGCTGTGAGGGTGCCGACCGGGACATCAGGCCATCGAGGAGGGTATTCTGCTACAACCCAGTCACCTCCATCTGGAAGGAGATATGCCCAATGAATGAGGCACGGCCCCAGTGCAAGCTGGTGGCTCTGCAGGGGTACATCTATGCCATCGGGGGTGAGTGCCTCAGCACCGTCGAGCGCTACGACCCCCGGACAGACCGTTGGTCCTTTGTGGCGCCACTGCCTAATGACACTTTCGCCGTCGCACACCGAGCCACAGCTTGCCAAGGGGAACTCTTTGTGTCGGGAGGGACCCTGAGGTACACACTACTGCGCTACAACCCCCGGGCCAACGTCTGGAGACAGAGCTTGATTGTCGGCAGCAAGGAGAGGACCACGGAGATGGTAGCCCTGAGGAGCTTTCTGTACCGCTTTGATATCAGCCCGTCGCTGGGCCTCTCTGTGTACCGTTACCACACTGTGGCTCGACTGTGGTACGAATGCTGCTCACGGCGCCTCCCGGATTGCCAGACCTTCCAGTGTTCCATCCTGGGTGACGTCATCTACTGCATCAACCGCCAGTTCAACATGAGGTTCCTGGCTGATGAGGTGTCCCCCGATTTTGTTGCCGAGGATCTGAAGGTCCTTTCTGAGGCGAAGGGCATGTTATTCCCCTTCATCCTTTCTTTTTCTGACAAGGAGACCCTCCAGACCAGGGTGTGAGTAAGGTCAGTCCTTGTTAGTGCAACAGCCCTGCACCGAACACGTTGCAACCTTTATCCTCCATATCAAGGGTGTAAATTTGGGTATGGACTGTAGGGACACATCCCTACCAATAGTGTCGGAGTAGCATGTGTTTAGGGGAGTTCAAGGTTCAAGTCTTATTTGGTCCCTACCAATGTTGAAACCAAACTTATGCCCTTGCAAAGTATCATAGAATTATTTTGAAAGCAACTCACTCGTTGTAATAGTTTCTTTTACCACTTGTGGCCTATATAGATGCAAATGATTTCAGAAAAAAATACATATAATTTTTTTGAAGAAATTTGTAAATACAACATAAATACTTCTAACAGTTTTGGTGTGCCGGTTTTTGAATCACCACAAAATTTCATAAAGAAAAGTACACAAAATGCTTTACATAATCAATTTACCTGTACAGATGTTTCAGGCTTGTGTTTATTAATATATCACAATGTAATCTATTATGATTCAACTGTTTAATATCACTTTTTTAAGCTTTCCTTCTTTCAGTTGCTACTTTCAGCACCCCACATTTTATTTTCATTTCTCTGGATCTGCTTCTCACAGCACTTTTTCTGTTCCAATAATTCCTGTGGCCTTTCTATTGCCAGAGGCGAGCAAAGTCAACAGAGAGATACATGAACACAGACTCTTGCACAGAGACCATGGCGCTCCATTCATTTGTGGAGAAGCTGATGGTGTCACAGCACTATCACTCCTGTATTTTACAGATAATTTGAAATAATAAATGTGCAGTTAAATTTTACGAGGAAATTAGATATTTTATTGCTTTTTTGTTTTTCTTTTTGCAGTTCTTGAAAGTAACTGCTGCCATTTTCGGGCAACATAAGTCTTTATTTATATGGTGCAGGAAGGTTTGCCTGGATGAAAATACAGGTCAACAGCTTTTCTGAAATACATTGCCAGCTCTATGCAATGTTAGCAATTCAGTAAGAGTTTATAATGTTTTATGAGTCTGCTCATAAACAGCTTTGTATGAAATGTACAGGGAACAAAGTGATCAGTTACAGTTTGTGTTTTTATGGTGATATGTAATATAAATCACTTATTATTATCTTGCTTGAATGCATGTTTACGTTGTTTATTAAGATAGATATTAGTTTTTTTTTTCTAAGTGATAAACATATATGTATTTGCAATTTAAATAAAATTTCTAAAGCCTGTTCTGTGCTTAGTACCACAAACAAATTTCAAGAGGAGAACCAACGATAACACTAATCAGTGTCTAAAAATAAAATGCCATCAAATATTTACATTCCCGTCACAGGTCTGCTCCTGTGCGCAGACAGGTCTTGTTTGATCATGAATTCTTCCACCATAATTGCTTGGAGGAGGACATATGAAACGAACGAGGTCCAGCTTAGGGTCTCAGAGGTAACCATGACAGTGAACGATTACCTTGCAGTGAAGACACCCAACAGAGAAAAACAAACAAATGAAAGATGGGTCGTATATGTCAACAGTTGCCCTTTGATTCCTGTGTGTGCCTGTAATCAGAAGGTCGTTGGTTCAAACCCAGCCTCAGCATGTGTGCGGATCCTTGAGCAAGCCCCTTAAGCCCTCAGATCCCTGGGCGCCACCCTTCGCGGACAGCTTACTCTACAAAAAAGAGAAAGTTGAGGGAGGTGTAAAGACAATTTCTCCAAGAGGATCAATAAAGTATCGATGATTATTATTATGATTTGGAATAATAATATTTCACCTGGAATTTCTAACAGAGCTCTCAGATACTTGTATCCAGTTTCATGTGCCTGTCTTTCCAATACTGAAAAATGTTTAACCGGTCACAACACATAAGGTTCGCCTTGTACTTGAGCCAAAAACAGGTCATCTTGAAAACCTAAGATGAACACTAGTTTCAAAAAGCTTAGCTTCAGGAGAGTGCCGCCACCTAGAGGCTAAAAAGCATCGTCGTCCCCTCCTCCTTGCACAGATATTTTTGCTGCAAATGCGCGAGCACATTTCATGTACATGCGATGTGCACACGCTCATGCCGAAGTGAATATCAGAGGTACAGACGTGCGGGGGGGGCTTCGACAGCAGGAGGGCAGAGACACAGATGGCTGACCATCAAACATAAGGATGTTTGATTCCCCATAATTAAACACTTTGATTCCTTGTAATTAAACACCTAATGGAAAGAGAGTCCAACTGCTCCCTTTAGATGTGTCCCAGAATTACTTGCTGCTCCAGTACTTGCAAAACAGCCTGGTCAACCCTGGGGTGTCAAGGAGGACGTTCCTTCAAGCGGTTTGATCTGACACAGATTTACAAAGACTCCTGGGCATGAGCAGTAGTGTAACAGGGTAATTGTTTAGATGTGCTTTCTTTGAAGTGAACTACAACAGGATGAAATGAGATTTGGAGTAAATGCAATTTGATACCCAACTTTATTTTTTTATTTTGAAATAATTTACTGCCACATGTAACTTGATGAAAAGGATCTAGTTCAGAGGGAGGAGTCGGGAACTGGTTGACCAGCAGGGAGTGTGGCCACAACAAAGTGCCTACACTTGAGGTAGGACGGGCAGGCGGCTTGTGGTATTGTTGACTGTGCAGCTGTTTGAACGCCATGGGAGGCCCCGTGCCGCATCGCTCGCGGTGGCAGTAGCAGAGCTACCAGCAGGTGCGGAAGGTGAGCGGATGAAGCGGGTCTGGACAAAGGCAGAAGGGGAGTGCCAGAGGTATGCAGAGCGGTACATGGAGACGGCAGGCAGGGCACCCCGCTGCTGCCCCCACCTGGCTCGCCACGACTCCGCCAGGCCAAAGTTCGTTGGAGGGCCTGAAAAGATGAGACGGGTTTGGCGCCATAATAAAAACAGCTATTCCTTGTACCAACAGAACAAATGCTCCAACACCGTTGTCATGTCATTATCATATGACGGCAGCCAGATCCCACCTACTTTGAACAGGATGGTCCGACCTCTCGGGCACCCAGGCCAGCTTGTCGGGGTACCATGACCTCAAGGTAGAGCTGGGCTTGCGCCCGTACATCTCGTCGTACAGGCTGATGAGGCAGTGGGAATGTGGAGTGCCGTGGTGGGATAGGAGCAGCTCTGCAGGGACGCCCTGCGGGGTGGGGGCTCATTTAATGCCAATCTCTAACAATGTCCCACCTCCTTCCCCAGCAGGCCCCTCACTGTACAAGAAAAATTGCACCAGATCCTTTTGTGTGCCAAAAAACGCCGTGACTACTTTTCTCATCCTTCGTGCAGGAAGATGATTCCCACTCCTTTTGAGGACTTGGCGTTCTTGCCAGCATGGAGCACTGCATTTTCTGGAAGCTTAGTTCTGACAAAAATGATGTTCTCTTTGACTGAAGACAGTTCAGAAAGTTCAGCTAGCATTTAGCAAGTAGCTTCCTGCCCACTAAGTTTTGTGGTGGGAGAAGGCTGGTAGTCACCTGACCTCAGCTCTGCGCAGCGCGTCTCCTCTGACAAGGACGTCGGGTGCGTGGTCCCTCCATGGACGGTAATCATGCTGGTAGGTGCTGCTGCCACCAGTTCTGGGAAACTCCTTAGTAAACTATGAACAGCATGCATAACTGGATGACCAGGTGTTTAAACATATCGGTACAAAATTTATAAGGTGTATATAACTAATTACCTAGTACAGGATCAGGGCACTTTCTGGGATATTCTGGACAAGGCACCAGTAAGATGTATCAAATTAATATTAATCCTGATATGTTGTTATATCTCTTTAAATTAGCCTCGGAATGTGAAATTCATATGGTCCAAGAATATGCTTCAGTAAAAATACCTAAAAGTAACTAAGCATTTTATAAAATGACTGTCTACGTATAATTATTATAAGATACCGTTTTCTACACTTAGAAATATTATAGACTATAAGATTATAGACTACTAATAATACTAGTAATTACGGTCCCATTACCGGTGGAAAGATTTTTTTTTTCATAACAAAACGGGATAGTATCGCAATACCCGTAATTGTTAGCCGTAGAACTTTGAAAGATACAAAATCACTATTGCCGCTATTAAAGCTGAGTTACCGTCTCTCCTCCAGACCTGGATAATCACTAAAAGCGCTGCTATATTCCTATGGTGAGAAAACGAATAAATCACCAAACCTTAAGTTTGTCTTCAAGCCAGTTCCCGATGAGGACTCTGCTGCTGTACTTCCTCTCCCTTTTCCACATATTATGCTTCGTCTCTGGTCTCCCCATTCCTTCATATATAACTGATTTGTCGGTGGAGGGAAGCTGCTGCTATCCGTACAAATTTGTAGTTTTGTGTTTACAACATTTAGAGCAATGATTCCCGCGGGAGGCGGAAGTCTGTTGCTATGGATACGACAAACAACGCAAACCTCATAGATGTGATGAGCTTAATGCAAGTGGATTTTTACCCCCACCCAAAATAAAGAAAAAAAAAACACAGCACCTTAAATAATAGATAATCTTTTGTGGTTTTGGAAAGCGCAGCGCGTTCCGTGCCGCATTGCGTTTTCAAATAGAAGATAAGCCGCACGGGTATATATCCTTGGCATCGCAGGCAGACTTGGATTTGAGGCATAATTATTACTTGAATAAAAAGAAAATCTGACATCAAAGACATTATTAAAATTAATAAAAAATAATATACAGTGCAAAGGCATTTATTTGGCCCGTCAAAAAGAAAATACTTTATTAATATTTCCAAATATGTAAGCATTCACCACAGTTTTCATTGTTTATCGACATTTTTTATTTAATGGGAGGTGGACACTCTCCCCGTGGTCTGGATTGGACAGAAGGCTCTTGGAGAATAGGCAGTTACTGAAGGCCCCTGAATTATACTGCATTATGGAGGAAGTAAAATGATGAAGATTTCTTGGTAGCCCCCCCCCCCATATAAAGATTTGCCTTTGAAAAGGTAGAGCTGGTCCTATCTTCAGGTCATTAAAGGAGACGATGCACCAACTGATTTTACAGCACTGTCAGCCGATGTAGCGATAAGTCTGGCTGGGAGACCAGAGAGCGTGTACGGTGCATTTGGGACTGGAGAAACCTCAGATTGTTTTTATGTATTCCACAATACAGTCCACGACCGCACGGGAAGACGGGAAGGTCAGCCATCCACTGCTAAAGTAGTTGAGGATACCATGAAATCCGTCTGGGATGTGGCGCCAGGAGACGGCCACGCCCAGGTCCTCCAGTCGCTTACGATACAGCAGTCCATCATCCCTGAGTACATCATACTCACAGGTTAACACGAAAGTTGGCGGGGTCAAGCGCAGCACGGAGTCTTCTGCCAGGAGTGGGGACATACCAGGGTCCAGCCCCTTGTGAACTAGGTGATAGACCTCCCCATCGAACTCGCCTGGCTCCAGCTCCTTGTGATCCTGAGGTAGGAAATCCGGTGGGAGGTTGTCTGGGGACAGCCAGCGTCGGTACTGCAGTTGGAGGTCAGCGGGGACATGGCTGCCCTCCAGCACATCCTGGGACACTGACATTTCCCCGTTGAGGTACTGCAGGAAGTAAAATGCCGACCGTGCGCGGAAAAGAAGGGGCACGGCTTGGTTCTGCACATACGAGGGTAGGTTGAAGTTCGCCATCTGCAGGGCGGGGTAGATAAGCACCTGCGACCGTAGCGGTGGCAGACTCCCTGACTCCGGTTGCGCTAGCCGCTGGCACAGCGCCGCCGCCAGGTTGCCCCCGGCACTGTCCCCGCCCACAGCGATGCGCCGCGTATCCACGCTGAGCTCTGCCTCAGCCACGGAGAGGAAGTGACGCGTAGCAGCCTCGCAGTCATCCAGCTGGGCAGGGTATCGGTGCTCAGGGGCCAGCCGGTAGCTGTGGCAAAATAAATACTGTTTTTCTCACTGTGATGCGTGAATTTTTTTGGAAAATGGAATCCTACATATTTGTGCCAAATATTGCAACATGGTCGTCTAAAACGCCTTTTGAAAAATGGTTTAATCAGGCTTTTACGCTACGGATATATATAAAATAGTTCATAATATCAAAGTATGGGCTGATATTTGTCCCACTAGACACACATCCGGATCCTTGAGGAAAAGTAATCGATCGCAGGTTCACAACGCAACTCATTTCCACATTTATGACAGTTCTGCAGGTCGGGATAAAGTGGAAGCGTGTGCCGGGATGTCGCAAGCGCAAATACGAAATCATATATATCAGAATAAGCTTTATATACACAAGCGACAGCATAAACATTAACCATACGTTTGGTTAGTATGGTAGTATATGTTTGTTAAATGAACGATTTCTGTCACTGCTAGTTTATGTTAATATGGTAGAGTAACGCAAAACTAGCTAGGGATATGAATTTTACTTCTAGTTTAGTTTAAGTTATGGCTCGCCTGTTCATCTCATGTGGCTTTCTAGCAGTGTTTATGCTAAATATCTTTTAAAATATTCATCTAGGGGCGGCATGGTGGTGCAGTGGTTAGCACTATTGCCTCACACCTGTAGGACCCGGGTTCGAATCTCTGCCTGGGTCACATGTGTGTGGAGTTTGCATGTTCTCCCCATGTCGTCGTGGGGTTTC
>JAODJX010000129.1:21392519-21408933 GCA_026776945.1 Isichthys henryi | reverse complement strand
CGTGCCCATTGCTTCCGGGATAGACTCCGGACCCCCCGCGACCCAGTAAGGATAAGCGGTTTGGAAAATGGATGGATATATATATATATATATAAGTATAAATATATAATGGGGATGGCTAGGTGGCAGTGGGCAGAACTGTCACCTGACACCTCTGGCAGCAGCATTCGAGTCTCTGCCGGGGCTCCGTGTGTGCAGTTTGCATGTTCTCCCCTAGATAATAGTTCTTCCTCTGAGTTACCAAATTGTCCTGATTTACCAAAATGTACATGTGTGAGTGAATGGTGTGTGAGTGTGCTCTGTGATCGGTTGGTGCCCCGTCCTGGGTTGTTCCCTGTCTTGCACCCGTAGCCTCCGGGATAGGCTCCGGACCCGCTCCCCCCACAACCCTGAATAGGACAAGCAGTAAAATGGATGTACGGGGGTGGCTTTGCAAGCAGTACGTCTATACAGTAGTGTGTGTAATAAATAATAATAAAATTTAGATAAATTACATTAACGGCTGAGAGATTTCCCAGGTGTAAAACACCGGCTTAGCCCAGAGTAAAAGTAAGTATTACGAGGGGGTGTCTTTGCCCCCAGTGGGAGACCAGAGCAGAGGGGAGAGCAGCAATCTGTGCGTCCCTGATGCCAGGATTCTGGAACAGTGTTCCCTGTTTCATAGAGCAACTGATCCTTTTCATCAGTGTCTCTCTCACTTGAACTGAGGGCAAACGCTGATGAGTGTCCAGATGGGCTCCTTTTGGGGGAGGGCGGGGTACACGTGGAGGTGTGAGGCATCCACACCTCTCGCTGTGCCCCCATGATGCTCATCTCAGGATCATTTATTGACTAATTACAGTGATGCTGAGTCACCTCGCCCTGTCTTATTCGGAGTTTTGAGATTCACCAAATCCTTCGCACTTTTGTTGACAAAGTCTCTCCTACACCATTATATGTTGGTTTCTCTGTGTAATTTCTAGTCGCTAAATTTAGAGTTAGGGAGGGAAAGGGAAAGCGATGAGAGGGAATGAAACCGAGTTCAAGAGATGCTGGCTAGTTAGTCTAAGTGGACAAACAAGACTGAAAATTTCAGTCTATTTCCTATAGCTCTAGGTATTATAACTCTATGTATTATAGCTCTATGTCCTGCAGTGATGGAAAAAAACACAAGCATGCAGAAAATCCCAGCAACATAGCCGACATCCCAAACACCCTGGCATGCTAAGCACACCCAGCTTGGAGCGTCACTGTGACGCTGCCAGTGGCAGCACCCCCACCGATGGCGGCTCGGCCAATGAAGCCTGGCACGTGGCTTGCAAGGTGCCCCCGGCCACGTCAAAGCGAAAGCGGGGGGGACACACTGCTCGCTCCCCTCTGCCGTCTGCTGGCCCCCAACCCTGTAACCATGACAACCACACGTGGCACGACGGCAGCAGGCAGACCCTCGTTTCCACTGTCTGCCAGCCACCCCCCCCCACCCATCGCACCCTGGTTTTAGGAGAGGATGACAAAGCAGAACAGACAGAGCAGTATTACTCTACGTCTGCTCTCCCAAAACACGCACATGCATCACCATGCACATACATGCTCCATGAAGCTGTGATGCTGGACAGGGGAGGAAAGCCCCCCCCCACCATCAGTGTGTCTGCAGCTCTGTCCCAGACTGCCTCCATGTACAGTGAAGTCACACGCGGAGTCCAACACGTTTTCAGACATTTACGATATAACCAATTCCCAAAACAACACGGATAACTCATATCACCCAGTTCATAATTTAGACATTTCCATGCCAGGCGGGATTGTTCATGACATTAGGAATGTTCTGGGCTGTTCCAACAAACTGTGGTTTGCGTAAACCTGTGAAAAGGGACATATGTTCCTTATACTGCCATGGTCTTTACAGTGCTCTCTTAATTATTTGCTGGAGTGTCTCTCTGGTCTTTGCTGGGGTTATAAACTCTTCATCAATGACCATTTAATTCCCATTAAATACAAATGACCAACTCAATATAGTTTACCTGCAGATGGCAATTGTATTCTTAATGGACAACTTCCTTTCCAGTATTTGTGACCAATTAGAGCCACATTTTATATGTAACTAACAGGACTGGCATTGTATAACTAACTGGGACAACTTTGATGGTTCAACCATTACAAACAGCTTCTTAGGAATCACACGTGTACTATTGATGTTTATTCTAGCATTTATTTTTAATCTCAGTTGGTGTCCTTTAATTCCAATCAGTGGTACATTTCGAATGTGCTTGGATAATAAAATCGGACACCTTTCCATCAAATATTAGTTGCTCAGGAAACAAACAAAATCTCTGTTATGGTCAGGATCAGTGTGAAATCGCTGATAAATGGCATAAAAATCACGGAATACCCTGCGATATTCTGTGAGAGAAACACAATGCAGAATCACCCCAAAATTTTTTATTTAAAAATATATACTTATGAATCTGGACATTAACTTGAAAATAAGAATCATGTGTCATAATTTGTTTTTAGACTTACAGATTTTTTTTTTCCATTACCATCTCCGATGAGTGAAAGTAACACAAACAGATGAGATGACAGGGCCTCATTCCAATAGTCGGCTCTGAGCACATCCCGAAGACACGGAGCTTGACAACACATGGGCATGTGTGTTAGGAATGCAGGCGACTGCATCTGCCTGCAACTACACAGTAGTTGGATCCGAAGAGATACTCCTGGACACACTGTGACAGAAAATCAGGGAGTGTCCTGCAGCACGAAACCACAAAAACGATGCTGAATTCCCAGCCTTTCCGCTGCCTCTTCCTCTCCCCCCTTTTCGGTAAGACATTTCTCTGGCAGGCAGAAGTGCTTATCAGACAATGGCGGGACTATCTTCGTTAATGCTGGTAGTTGCAGTCTTCCATGTTTCCTGCAGTACGTCATGCGGCACCACCGTGACTGATAAAACGAGGAAAAAAACGTAAAAATCCATTTCTTCGAAAAGCGTCGGCTTCCTTGACGTGGAAGAAAGTGACAATGGAGAGTGGGAGAGAAAGGTGAGGGTGTGGCCTATAAATCTATATTCATGAGGAAATCTAAACAGGACAAAAATAAATGTGGCAGATTTGAAAGGCATAATCCTTGCAAAACTTGAGACTTTACGACACACCACACTGTACAAATGGGTGCAGGGAAGACTATCTGTGACCAGGTCATACACAGAGGTGAAGAGGCCCAACCTGAATCACAAGTAAATCCACACTGTGTTCCAAATTATTACTCAAGTGACGTATCAGTAACTCTTCCAAAATACAAATTAATTGTGACCTTCTTGCAGCTCATTTATTTTTCATGCCTCATTAGATAAAATACACCAATCCCAGAGAGTTTCATGATTTGGTTTGTCAGGTGATCATAACTGAACGGAAACCTACTTAAAGGAGTCGTTCCACATTATTTGGCAAGTCACAGTTCTCGTTAAATTTGGGTAGGAAGAAAAATCGTTCTGGTGCTGCAAAGCGTGAAATAGTGCAATGTCTTGCAAAAAGCATGAAAATACTTGATTTATCAGGAGAACTGTTCAAAAATTGTGAGCGATTCAGAGATCAGATGAAGTATATCAAATGCAGGATCATTACAGAAAGTTTCTTTTGACAGTTCTTATTAAAAGGGGCAGCTACGTATAAAAATTCCACCGTCAAGCAGCAAACGCATTTTTAAAACTGCAGCTGGTCCTGAAATTCCAGGAACATCTCGATGTGGGATCCCCCACAAGCTGGAGGTTGTGGTACTTCTACATTTCAGCCACCCCCATTCAATGAACTCAGACATTCATAAACGATCATTTTCAAACAGATTTATCAATGCAGTACTACACTGGATGATTCAGTTTCTGATGGCTGGTCAATGGCTTCCCTATGCCCACTAGACTCTGGCATCAACAAGGTGGTCTTGGAGTAATGTTTTGGGCAGGAATTATGGGAATAGAGATGGCAGGGCCCTTTAGAATCTGTAATGCTGTTAAGTTGGCAGTACATGTGAAGGTCCCAATACAACATCTCCTGTCCAGGTATAAAAAGAAGTCTTGGCTTCCAAAATGAAATGATGTTCTTGCAAGAACATTACCATCACATGCAGCTAAGAACGTTACCGACTCCTTGGAGGCCTTGGGCATGAAAAGGGGCAAATCATGGCTGGACCACCATCATCCCGGTCCTCAACCTTATCGAGAACTTAAGGAGTGGAGTGTTTTCAAAAAAGGGAAATTGCAGTGAGAGAGAGTTACTAAAGTCATTTCACCAAGGGCATATACATTAACAGACATCTAGTTCTCTTAAGATGTTTGTTTTTTTGAAGAACAACATTTTTTATTCATCGAATACAACGGATTTCTGTTTCGAGTCACTGAGGACACACTGACTATTCCAAAACTGCACTCAGCGCAATAATTTGGAACACTGCATTTTGTGTTTGTTTCAGAATATATTAAAAAAATGTTATATGGTATTATTCACTTCTGTTCTCTTCTATATCCAACAGCATTGTTGACAATAAAAAGTACCTAAATGGAGTTGATATTTAGAATAAACCAATATACATGGTATATGTGACCACAGAAGCGTGAGAAATAGGTGTCAATAATGAACATTTGACCTTTAGCACTTGGGCTTATCTTAATTAAAAAGAATGTTTGCTACAAAGAGCAGAGAGATCAGACACCAAGAGGTGCTTACCTTCCCTCAGACCCATGTGAGAAGGACAGGCAGCATCCCACCTGGATGGAGTGAAGCCCACAAGTAATCCTACTTAACATTCAGGGTTAGTAGTACATAGGGGATGGAAATGCTCACAGCGCCAAGAACCGTTTTCCTTGATAAAAATGGCACTAATATATAAGTTTATATAAATTTATAATGCTGGCTTGTATTACACAATATTGTCATAGGAATCGGTTATAGCAGTTATATGATATGAAACACTGTTACAGATTTTCTGATGCACATAACACCAAAATGATTCCCCAAATTATTGCTACGGGGCCTAGGCAGAAGACACAATTAGAAGAGTAACAGGACAGTATACCAGCACTACGCTACTGTGATTCATCATTGACAGCCCAGGCTGGCAGTCAACGTATCAAGTAGACAAGAATGGTAGAGAAGAGGGATTAAACAGACACAGTCACTCCTTCGACTAAACAGCCCACAGACAATGGAAATGCCAACTACCCTCTTTGGACATCAGTTGCAGTCTGGGTTCAAGTTAAGAGTTTCAAGGGGAGACTGAAAAATCCGGACAGGAATCAAACAGACCAGCAGGGTTTGATAACGAGAGTCTATCAAACCAAAGGACCTCACAAATTTACCTGTCTGCTCCCTGAGATTTTTGCTACACCTGCATTAAAATTTATTTTGGTCTGCTAAAAGTAACAAGTTAGCATTACAAGCTTAGAAATTCACCTACAATCCACAACTAGTTAATTATCCTAAGAAACCACTACCGTCAAACGCTGTATACATTTTTCTTTGAGAGTATAGTGTAAAACGATGGGAAACACACCCCTTACTGACTAATAGAGGCATCACATTTTAACGGAGTTAGGTTACTGATTTTTCGGGCGTGTGTAATTAGCTTCTCAACATTTTCATTCAGTATGTAAGTCTACTTCTGAAGCACGGCCATCGTGACAAGCTAATTTACTAGATATCTGTGGTAATTCTGTTAGGTGCTATCACTTTAAGATTTTGTTTGTAAGCTCAGTTTATAAGTCAGCAGCAAGCAAAGGACACGGATTTGGAAACACTTGGTTACATTTCATTGACGCACGAGTTTACCGGAGATTATGTGCATGTGTGGCTGTATTGCTGTAAATGATGAACACAGATGAGAACACGCACGGCGGAAGTCGACAGGTGGCAGAGTCCCCAGCATCCCAGAGTTCGGCATTTCTACCGTAAAAATCACGATGGCCACCGGCCTAGGGTACTTACATACAGCTTTTCCCGTTTAAAGTGCAATTTTTGCTCAGCTCTAAACTAACCTATTTGTTTTATTAATGGTGTTCGTCCCATAGAACTATACGAGACTTGAAAAATCTGATACTGCTTTCAAAATTTCTATATACCTATTTTTTGGGAAGGTTCTATATACGTACATGTATATATGGGGATGTCACAGCTAGGAAAAATTTAAGGATATTGGGTCAGAAGAAAAGCAGTATCTTAGGCTCAAAAAACGTAGGTAAACTGATTTTTCGTGGTTATTATCTGCTTTTTTGAAAACTGGCAGTTTTGTACCCTTTATTTTGGGTTCTGTCCTTAGCAACGAGGTTCTGCATGCTCTGGATCACAGGGCCAAGAGCACAACCAGGAGAGTGAGACGTACCACTCACATTGACATTGAGATGCAGACCGAATATCGACTGGAAAACACTGGAAGTGCCCTTAAAGGAGCACTACGTTCATGGAGATCCGTGGCAGTTTAGACACTAATGCAGTACTCGATTTTAAGGGGTGAGCACACTCAGGTGTGCAAATCCATGTCTGAAACTGCAGCTACAGATCAGATGTTCTCAATAGCTCTGAGACACGGCCGTCAGACATTTTATCACTGAGTGATATGACCTTTGAGCCCTGGATATGGTCATCATGAGAGATGCAAGCTCTGTCCTCTGCTCTTGGGTTTGGGGAGGTGGCCCTTCCTCAGTCTTCTTCTTCTTCATCATCATCATCTTGTTTAGAACCTTTACCCCAACGCTGGAAACAGTGGACAGTGGAAGCCAGGAAGAAGCTTGTCATGATAGCAGCCACAGAGACTGAGATGCCGGAGAAGATGATAATGAGTAAGTCGGTGAGGGTTAGGGTCTCGTTACACTTCTGGAAGCTGTCCTGTGTGAGCTGGTCCAGCGTCACCCTCTGGCCATCCATGGGCAGCATGCATTCCAAACCTTCGACACCTGCAGATGGGGAGAGATGCGGTGATTATGTCCCACCACTGCAAATAACCATACAGTGGGGAACTATTCTTCCATGCTTTGGGCCGCAGGGAGGCACAGTGACAGCACAGGGGTGCAGCTGAGTGATCTTTGCTGCTAACTTGGAAATTAATCACCTGGCCTTGTGCATACAAGCAACCCAGTTAATAATACCTGGCTCATGGGAGTTCTACTTACACAAAAATGTTCTGAGGGCAGCACAAAAAAATGATTGGTTCAGAGAGACAACAAATCAGGTTGTAGAGGAGGTGGGTTCAAGCAACTAGAGGAGGCAAGAGCATTACTCTAATTACTTGAACCCACTTCCTCTACAATCTGATTGGTTATCCCTCCAAACCATTTATTCTTTCTGTCCTCAGAACATTTCTTCAAAAACTGTCTTAACCCTGGTTAGACTAATGTCCTTGTGAGGGTTTTTACGGGATCAGCTGCATGGAAGCGGGTGAGGAACGCCAGAAGACTTGAAGAAGTGTGGAGAAAGTTCAGCTGGAGGCTACTTCACAGCTGCTGGAATTGGGGTATAGTGTCACTCTCGGTTTAGCTGTCTTTCAATTTCATTTTCTTAAAGGGCCCATGACACTATTTTTTCTTGTTTTTCTCTCTCGTAATAAAGATTAGTGACAAAAGCCTGCTATTCTGCCTTGTGACAGACTTATACCCGTAGCCTGTTACGGTACATTTTCACCCATTTGTTTGGCAGACACTTTGCAGTGCAACTTACTAGCTGGTGCGAACAACAATGGTGGTAAGGATATAAAATAAAAGCGTGAGACCTGCTGTAGGCGGGAACGCGAACAGAACCATGTGACACAAGGTTGGGAAGGCAGAACAGGGATTTGGGTTAAAAAAAGCACTGCTGTTCAGGATTTAGCAGAGGAGACACTAAGAGGAACGAAGTTCTGCATCTGGGGAATGGTGATGAACATGACCAAACATTCTACCCAAATAATACAAAATCCGTTTTATATGATTGGTAACTGGAAACAGGATTATAAAGGGACTTGTTACCCAGATCTGGGACATCCACAGCCTACAGCCAGAGGGTCATCGGTACAAGAATATGAAATTATTACCATTCTGTCTTAATAACATTCCTTACACTGTCAGGAAAAAGGGCACCGATGTGTGACTTTGCTTGTCACTGGGGCTGTACCCTCAAGGGTCTACAAATTGTACCCAAGCTGTAGGTAAATGTACATTTTAAGGTACATTTTTGTATCCATTAATATTGTGTGTAACTTGTACCTCTGCAGAGTCCAATTCTTTACCATAAAAGGTGAATTTACCTACAGCTTGGGTACAAATCTTTTTCAACAATTAAACTATGTATAATATTTTGTTTCATATTTAGCAATAAAATCACACATAAATATATATGTACAGACACGCACAAATGTTTGATTTCATATCTTTATGGGGACCATGCATTCATTTCTATGGAAAAAAACTATAATCCCAGCAATGACGACCTTAACCCCTAACCAGCCCTAATCTCAACCATAAGTAACCAAACAAAATACAGGACTTTTGGAATTTTTTGTTTTTTATTTTTTTAGTTTTTGATTGCAGTCACAGATTTTTATAAAATTGAACTTCCCCTTGTGGGGATTGAAAAAATGGTCCCCCAACATGAAAATAACAGGTTTTTATCACTTTGTGGGGACATATGGACCCCACTATATATTACCTATACAATATATTGTACATGACCCACAGACACACACACAGAATTGCATAGTGTCTGCATTTTAAAGACATAAGATTTCCAGGTGGAAACCTGTTTAAACACTTTTGAATTCTTACCACTTGTTGTGTGAGGCTTCCCATTGAAGTCTCAATATTTGTTGTGTTGATTTTATCTTAGGTCTCACTTGGTAAGGGTGTTAATCTTGTACCATCCCACATACTGGCACACCATGCGAAATCACATGCGTGCAGCAAAATCAAACCATATTGTCCTTCACCTGCTCCGTGCCTCCGAGCTGCATTTCCTGCGGTTACTCCAATGACGGCATTCCCCTTCAAAAGCGTGTTAATGTCAAGCGTTACACAGCATGCTATCTTTGGTTCACACGTTTCTTATCCAATAAGTGAAAAGTGACACAGCTACAGATTATGTGACCGACTCAAAAGTCACCGCTGGCTTCAGTCAGAGAACATTATCGGCATGTGTTACTGTGCGACCCGACTTGTCTGACTCAGGATCAGTTTCCAGGTGCCATGGGGATTATGCATGCAAACCCTGGATAAAGATAATAATGTAGCAGGATGATGATGTCACTGCTCGCTATTGCTGAGGCCCCCGTGATTCAACACCCTGCGTCCCCGTCTTCAGTTAAGTGAAATTTCTACAAAAATAAAGAAATTTAAATTCAACTGCTGACAACAACAAAAAAAAACACACAGCCTATGATTCCTTGAGGGCAGCTGTCCTTGTTCACCATCTGTCCCTTTATACATGGATTGAGGAAAAATATATTGGAATACTGGGTCCCTTAAATACATTCTGTTATTCATGTATGGAAGGGGCAAGATGAAGGGGGGGCGGGAATAAAGGACCCCCCGAATTTGTCACTCGTTAAAGATAACGCTTAGCAAGAAGACCGCGCAGATTACACGCCGTCAGGCTCTCGCCGGCCGAGTTGCGTCTCAGCTGGATGGGGACGTAGAGGCGCGTGTCTGGGCCGCGTCTTTGGCTGTCCGCCTCATTAATCGATTTCCCGTTTCCCCTGAGGTCCCATAATTCACACAGTGGCTTGGGAACCAGTGTGGGGATTTAATTTAGCTTGAGCAAATTAATAAAAGCACCCAGGGCTTGATGAGCTCTCTGACTGGGACTTATGGGAGGGAGACCCCCATAGAGTGCATGGTGACAGACACTCGCTGCCCCTAGGGGGCATCAGTACAGGGAAGAAGAGTTCTCGGTTTGTGTGACGGTAGTATGTACGACACCTTACCTTTAGCAGATAAACAAGACAAGATTCAGACTGTCCTGCACCACCCTGTGTGATTCTGTTTCACCAGACCATGTCTGATGTGATGCTTGAAAAATATTTTAAGGGTGCTGCTCCTTGAAGAGCGGTACAGTTCATTGGTTACATTGTGCGTAAGAGGGAGGGATTTAGTGTGGAATGGTGGTTTTGTAATGGATGGAAACATTTTGTGTGACTTATGGAATAATAATTTCTTTTACCGCATTTTCTCTTGCTGCATTATTTAGAGCATCTTTTAACTTCCCCATTTCGTGTGTGTGTGTGTGGGGGGGGAGGGGGGGGGGTGGGATGACCCAGAATCCAAGGAGCGCCCTGCCTAGAGTCCTGTACTTCCTGGGATGGGCCCCAGGCCCAATGTGACCAAGTACAGGGTAGGTGGTTATACGAGATAGATATATACAGAACACATTAACACTTTTACAAAAGTCTTTAAATAGATATGAGCATCAAATTTCACCATTGCCATGTTACGAAGTGACCTCTAGCGACATTTCCAAATTCGGGATATTGTTTTGTTGGTCAGGTTGAACTTCTTGTGGTCTACAGTAGTGTAGTTACGTTGATCATGGTCATCAAATATATACACCAGGGGATGGAAAGTCTGAACACCAGACGCATTTTCTGTCGTGAGAAGTCAGATCTGTGGCATCCATTTGCAGACCAGCTGCTTCAGCGTTCTAATCTGATTGCGTTTCTGCTTTGCACAGAATGAACTGCAGCCTTTAACGCCGAAACAAACCAACGGCAGATGTTCCATTTCTCGCTCTCACTCTCCCTTTCTCTTGCACCCTCTCTTGATTCAAAAATAGTCACCATCAAGATAACGTGTACGTGTGCCATGTGATAAATGTCTTGGATATGGGGGCCGATTTGCACTAAATTTACCACTTTCCACGTGACGGGCACACAGCTGCGAGAAATTAGCATCTTGGCGGAAATGCTGAGTGTGCTGTGAATTGAATTGCCACCATATAGCCAATGACGTTGCATGACATCAAGGAGAGTCAGGTGTCCCGGCACATGATAGGTGGAGCTGCTTCCCCCACCCACTCTTCCTGAGGATCTGTAGTCACAAGACCAAGTATGCCGCATCTGCCTCTCCCCCACCCCACCCTAGTCACGCACCTGTCTCACGTGTCTACAAGCCCCCACAGTTTTGCCAGATACCTGCCCTGAGAGAAAAATCAAATAGAGAAGGAAGCTGCCTTTCGGTCAGCTGGGTTTGTACATCAGTTTCTGATCGTCTTTTAGCTTCTCTCGCCACCACTATTCAACTAGCTTGCTTAGCAAACACACACAAACACCCTCACCCATGTTTATGAGCTTTGGTTAGTGACCCAAAGAATGAGATCGCAGATGCAACCAGCCGAGACGAGTTTCCTCCGTAGGGTGGCTGGGCTCAGACCTTAGAGAGGGTGAGGAGCTTGGACATTGGATAGGGGCTCAGAGTAGAGCCACTTCTAGGAGACAGTTGAGGTGGTCCAGTACAGCGGGGCAAAAAAGTATTAGGCAGCCACCGATTGTGCCAGTTGTCCCACTTAAAAAGATGAGAGAGGTCTGTAATTTTCATCATAGATACACTGCAACTGTGAGAGACAGAATGTAAAAAAATATCCAGGAAATCGCATTGTATGATTTTTAAAGAATTTATTTGTATAATGGTGCAGAAAATAAATATTTAGCACCAACGAACAAGCAAGAATTCCAGCCCTCACAGACCTATTACTTCTTCTTTATGAAGCTCTTCTATCCTCCACTAGTTACCTGTATTAATGGCACCTGTTTGAACTCGTTATCTGTATAAATGACACCTGTTCACACCGTGAAACAGTCAGACTCCAACCTCCACCATAGCCAAGACCAGAGAGCCATCTAAGGACACCAGGAACAAGGTTGTACACCTGCATGAGACTGGGATCAGCCAATCTGCAATAGACAAGCAGCTTGGTGAGAACAGATCAACTGTTGGAGCAATTATTAGAAAATGGAATAAATACAAGATCACTGACGATCTACCTCGACCTGGGGCGCCATGCAAGATCTCACCTCGTGGGGTACAAATGATCTTGAGAACGGTGAGGAAACAGCCCAGAACTACGCGGGGGGAACTGGTCAATGACCTGAAGAGAGCTGGGACCACAGTAACAAAGGGTACTATTAGTAACATAATACGTCGTCATGGATTAAAATCCTACAGCGCTTGAAAGGTCCCCCTGCTTAAGCCAGCACATGTCCAGGTCCATCTAAAGTTTGATAGAGACCATCTGGATGATCCAGAGGAGGATTGGGAGAATGTCATGTGGTCAAATGAGACCAAAATAGAAGTCTTTGGTATAAACTCCACTCGCCATGTTTGGAGGGCGAAGAATGTTGAGTTGCATCCCAAGAACACCATACCCACTGTGAAGCACAGGGGGTGGAAACATTATGCTTTGGGGCTGCTTTTCTGCAAAGGGGACGGGCGACTGATCCGTATTCAGGAAAGGATGAAAACCTCCTTCCATCAGTGAGAGCACTGAAGATGAAACGTGGCTGGATCTTCCAGCATGACAATGACCCCAAACACACCGACCGGGTAACAAAGGAGTGGCTACATAAAAAGCATTTCAAGGATCTGGAGTGGTCTAGCCAGTCTCCAGACCTCAATCCAATAAAGAATCTGTGGAGGGAATTGAAAGTCCGTGTTGTCCAGCGACAGCCCCAAAACATCACAGCTCTAGAGAAGATCTGCATGGAAGAATGGGCCAAAATACCAGCTACAGTGTGCAAACCTGGTGAAGACCCACAGGAAACGTTTGACCTCTGTCATTGCCAACCAAGGTTACATTACAAAGTATTGAGGTGAACCTTTGTTATTGACCAAATACTTATTTTCTCCACCATTGTACAAATAAATTCTTTAAAAATCATACAATGTGATTTCCTGGATGTTTTTTACATTTTATCTCTCACAGTTGCAGTGTACCTATGATGAAAATTACAGACCTCTCTTATCTTTTTAAGTGGGACAACTGGCACAATCGGTGGCTGCCTAATACTTTTTTGCCCCACTGTATCTATCTAGGATTCCTCCTGGACGGCTCCCCAGGGAGGTCTTTCGGGTATGTCCAACTGGGAGAAGATACCTGGACAGACCCAGGACATGCTGGAGAGATTATATCTCTCGGCTGGCCTGGGAACGTCCTGGGGTTCCCCCAGTGGAGCTGGAGGAGGTGGCTGGTGAGAGGGAAGCCTGGCCATCTATGTCTAGACTGCAGCCCCCATGACCCAACCCTGGATAAACAGCAGATAACTGGTGGATAGATGGAAACAAAACAAATCATAACAAAATCAAATGCAGCTTTGAGAGCCACAACAGTAACTGTACACTTGCAGGGGAATGATAGACAACCTGCCTTTGTTTGCCTTTGCAAAGCTGTCAACTGCAGCATCCAATAGGAGAAGAAGGGCAAAAAATGCCAATTGCAATCGCTACGTTGACAAAACAGGTTGGCAAAAAAGGAACATACAGAAAAATCAACACATGCAGCTTGGTACACCTCTTTCCACCAACAAAAGTCACAGGAAATACTACACGGAGAAGCTGTTAGAACAAAGGATCTTTACGTTTTTAACAAGAAAAGTCAAATAAGAGACAAAGTGGAGCTTTCGGTAGCATAGCCACCGTGAATCTGGTTCACTTCTGGTTATGATTAATGACTTCTATTTGTGTCGGCGCTGCACATTTTGGAAGCCAGCTGATGGCCTTTCTCACGATGAGCTGGCCCGTCTGCCCGCTCGACCTTCCGCCGCAGATTGATTAATGCACCTCCAGAGCCAAAGTTTGCATTGTTTAACATCTCCTGTGTCTTGATTAGCAGCCTCTCCCTGCACCCTTCCTGCAGTGGAGTCCAAAACACCTATTCCCAGAACGGCACATAAATCAAACGTTTCCTAGCGGGGAAAAGGAATATTTTCACCCATGCAGATTCTGACCCGGTTTCCACAGAGCCTTCATTGTGATTTATCAATGACACAATGTGCTGCAAATGAAGAGAGAATTGGAATAAAAGAGCATCTTAAAATAAATCCTCTTTTGGAGTTTTTATGTCTTCGTGTTCTACTGTCTTGTCTTTTAAGCGGCCTCAAAAAAGGCACACAGATGTTACGAAATTAGGCTGAATAGGAACGTGGGCCCAATATGGGGAGATCGTCTCAATGCTGAGTGTGGAATTTCAGCATTCCGCACACAAAACAGCTCCACTGTTTGTCACGGGGATGGTGTGACCTGCAAAACCGATGGTGTGTGTCACAGGAAGCGAGGATCGCTAGCACCTGTGTACAGGGGCATCACTAGAGATTTGTGGCCTCATGAAACCACACCATATTGAGCCCCCCAACCCAGACTAATCTAATTATGTTCCTATATTTTTAGGGCCCCTTGCAATCACCCTATTTCCCCCTGCCCCCTTAGTGGCGACCCTGCCTGCGAGGTTCCATGATCTCCTCACTGTCTGCTTAGCACATATTCCTCATTGACGACTTGCTCACTGGGCCCTGACCTCAAATGCACTGCCCCATTATTCCACAGCAAACTGTGAACCCAGCTAGCGCTAACACCCAGTTGACAGTGATATTAATAGCAACTGCGGGTAATTACGGTCATTGTGATGGCAGCCTCATTGTTTTTTCAGCAGATAAGTGTCTTATGAATGTAATATATATTGTAATATATATTTTTAAATGCTTCTTATAAGCAAAATCTTCACATTAGGAAAAGCTCTATTTTAGAGTTTAGAATATTCTATCTAGTAGTCATTGGCACTGTTGTCTCCATGACATTATGGCACTTCCAGTTCACTATAAAAGCTATTTTGGGTAATTAATTTGACAGAAAAACTAGCAAATAGGAAACAATACCATGCTTTTCATGTCAAACTCTGTTACAGGACATGAGCATAAATATCCCTGCACCAAACACAACGATTGGAGATTGTTTTGTCTCTCAAACTGTGTTACATCTAGGGAACACTTAGCTGTAAATCAAGGAAGGTCTCAAGTTTAGATCAGAAAACATTTTGGCTATCAAACGACTTTGTTTCTAATGACACATATCAGTGGAGTCGAGCTGCTGTTGCTGTCTTGCTCACTATAGCGAACACGTCTGATTTGTGGTAACTGCTCTTCTCATCATTGGATTCCCACCAAAAACTTGAGAGAAATATGTGATTCTCCATTGTTGCCAACTCATTTCTCAGATAGCTATGCATATGTAGCTTGTCCAGGGATGTATTAGGTTCTTCAACTAACGTGTCGTAATTAGTTTATGATATAGCCCAGGTTTAGGTCAAATGGTAAACTAAGCCAAAATGTGCCTTATATTTCACCAGGGTAACTGAAAAGAAACTTCTCTCAAATTTAAATAATATTTCTCATTCTGTCCTCCATATATCCCTCCATAAAGGCCAGTAGTGTAAAAAACCAAAAAAATGGCTGCCCTCAATCAGCATAATACTGCCAGTTCAAATACAATTAGAGGGCTGAAGAAGCTCACTGTTTTCCTCAGAAAAACAAACCACGGCGGCCCGACGATGATGATGATGACACTAGGATGACGATGAATGTGAAATAACACACCTAGTAAGGAGACTGACAGCTGAAAGGTGACAAAGTTCACCTTGAGGAAGAAAGCAGTATTTACACTTAACCGATAGCTTCACACAAATTTATTAGCCTGATGTGTTTGGTTCATGAACCCTGATGTGATTTAGAACTTAGGAGATGCCAACGTTTGACATCCAAATAGTCTCTATGTTTGAAAATCCCCGCAGTATTTTATTTCTGAAAAGGAGATTTTTTTTCTCAATTTGACACAGGGATCATGGGATTAGTTACCGTTGACCTCTGGATGTTTCTGATTTAAACATTTATAAAGCTGTTTCAGATGCTGCTTGCATTACACAACCCAGCCTTAACAAAAATCTTTCCTGCAGTTTATTTTCATCTTTGGGATATGCTTTAGCTAATCATTAATGGGTAACAGTCTGCTTATTCCATTTATGTGACCGTGAGATTCGAAGGTGGTGAATTTAGTGAGCAGCTCTGTCCTTCCTGGTTCACTGATGGTGCCCTTCCCACCCCGCGGCCACCCACGGCTCCCACAACTCACACAGCATCCTTTACGTTCAGTATATTTCCAGATGGTGTTTACTGCTATTCCCTGGTCGACTACTCTGTGAGAGAACAGAGGAGGAGAGGAGGTTATTTAAGCAAGACTCATGCATTACAGATGCTGGGTCACAGTGACCCAGCTGACCGAAGGGCACCACCGCTTAGCACTGTGACATTTCGGGTTACCCACTGCACCAGGACACCTCGGGGTCCGGAACGGCGGTCGACAATAGTGGCCAATCCACGGTGCTCCTCGTCTTGGCTGCCTAGATGACCCTGTAGCTGGGCCGGGAGTTACCATTGTATCTGTGGC
>JAODJX010000129.1:21341328-21359666 GCA_026776945.1 Isichthys henryi | reverse complement strand
CCCCCCCCCCCCCCCCCCCCACCCCCCCCCCCCCCCCCCCCCCCCCCCCCCCCCCCCCCCCCCCCCCCCCCCCCGGGCGGCTGGGGCCATTTGGAGCACCTTCGTGAGAGAACAAAAGCTTGTTTCTGTCAGTCTGCCGATCTCCCTTTTCTCTGTTCCAAATAGGCCATAATGGGTCCCTAAAGCACCGCCTTGCCAGAGAGGCCCCTCACCTCTGTGACTGCCCCCCCCCCATGCCAATAATCCAGCCCATCTCCATGGCAACAGGGTCAGAGGCCTGCGCCCGCTGAGAGTTTTTAAAGCCACGCCTGCCAGGTTTTATTTTGGACCGTGCGGACGATAGGACACCGTCACCTCCACTTCAGCGTCCAATGCTGCGACCCTCCCCCTGGACCCCCGAGTGAGCAAAGGTCATGGATATGTGGTGCAGTCTGGCCTCTGTGGGCCCACAGGGTGAACAAACCTGTCCTCAAGGGCAGCACTGCTGCTGTAAGGCCCTAATACAAGGGAGAGAACAAAACAGGGGAACAGAACAGGGGAACAAAATAGCTTTAAATGAATCTGTCGGTTACATTGAATATCATGCAGCATGTTTTATTTAGTTATTATTTATTTCCCCTCCGCTTTTTTGTCTTTGCATCTGATTCATCTGTGGTTTTCACACAGACAGAAATATCACTTTGTTTACAGACTCAGGATATTGATGAATCCTTTTTTATGAATCCTGATTTTTATGCTTTGTGCCAGCATATGATTGTCCAGCAGAGGGCAGCAGTCACAGAGTTATCCGCTACCTTCTGACTTTTCAAGGAAGTTTTAGCTTCAGGACAAATAGGACATCGCTTGTCAACAGCAACTGAGACTGTGAGGAGACAACTTCAGTTGTTCTTGACATGTGACACTTTTCATGCTACAGTGCTGGTTTTTCGGGATTCAGGACTTTAGGAACATCACGAAGATCTGAAACTCTTCAAGGGGAATCCAAAAGCAGGGTCACAATGTGGACTACAGCCAGAGGGAGCATTTCCTGTTTGATCTGCAGCAGGAAAACTTCTGCACTGGTGGTAAACGTCACCCACGTAGCCCGTGACATTTTCCTGTAAAATCGTTCGACAACGCCCTCGGGGTGTGAGGCCACAAAGGTCATTCAGCATGCTGTCTGTTAAGTTGGCAATCAGACCCTTGGAACATGTGACCTCGCACTGCGCCTTCTGTGCCTTGATCCCCCCCGTCCCAGATCCTAATAACGTGGCCTTCTGGGGTAGTGCCAACAACACCTGCTACACACTGGCTCTCAGAACACGCTGCTATGTTTTTGACAGCCTGTCTTTCATATGTTCACCTTCAGAATCACAGCTCCAGGGTCAAAGTCTAACAGATTATTTTAAAAAAGAAATGAATGAGTTTTAATTATGTGTTCATGTAAGACTAGTGTACACATGTAGGGGCAGGAAAATCTCGATTTTTCATTGTATTTTTTCTTTTTTTTTCCCGGCTGCCCTGGATTTTTAGCATAAGGCATTTCAGATTATGCATCAGTGTAAATACCAAAATGCAGATTTCCAAACTGACTGGTCCCAGGTGACTAGATATGCAAGACTCAGTCAAACCAGAAGCTTGATTAATCTCTGGCTTTCAGCACTAGCTTGGCCATGGGCACGCAGGGAGGGTAGCGATGGGCAAGTGAAGTGTCATGAACCATTTGCTGTATTTTTTGACTCCACTAGATGGTGCTCTTGGTTCACTTTGGGGCATGTTTTGAGCCCTTTTATGAACAGAGAGCACCATCTAGTGGAGTAAATAGAGTAAATGGTTCATGAAGCTACAATTGCCCATGGGTATGGGGCAGTCAGCTTCCTAGACAGAAGGCAATCTGGTCCTGATGCCAGGAAGCCCAGAATCCTGCAATGGTTCATCTGAGCAGCACTCAAGGGACAATTTAAAATATCCTACGGCTAGTCAATTACTTGAGCAAAGGAATTAAGGTAGCGAGAATGTCGGATGACACTGGTTTTCATTGTCCTGGGCTGGGGACTGCAGATTATCACATCCAGATTATCGGAGAGCCAAATGGATGGGGCTGACCACCAACCCCCTGAAAGTCTAATCCCCTATTTGCATAACCCTCCCTGGTTCACTTGGTCTGCCTCACAGATTTTATCCTCCTTTCCACTGTTGCTCCATAGTTTTCATGCCTGTCTGACATAAACGGTGGTTGTCTCCCAGTTTTCACTGACTCCTCCCTGCCAGGTCCAATGTCACCGCGGTTACTGGTGCATGAAAAGGGCCAGGTGGGTGGCCGTTTTTTGGGGGATGGGGCGATTCAGCAGGTGTCTGGGGATAAACTTTTGAACCCGGCACCCTCTTGGCCCGCCTCATGGCAGGTGGACATATGCACGACAGGTCCTGACAGGGGGGGAAAGGAGAACGGCAGGCATGGCTGGAAAGAATCTGCCATTTACCAGTAAAGCTAGTTACAAATTAGCATTTCTTACTCATGCAATTAAAAATGGCTCTCAACAGATAATTACAATGATTATAATTTAGATTTTCAATTGTATATAAAAATGGTTTGCTTAAAAAAATATTCATGCAACTCCTACAATGTAGCAGAAGGCAGAGGAATAAAAATGAAAAACCAGGAAACACAGCAAATTAACTTTATTGATTTTTATTATTATTATTACTGAGGAGAGTCGAGTGTTGGGGTTTCCATTTTTAGAAAATAAACCAATAACAATATTACAAATAATGAAATTGTTACATCATTCACAGGGTTACAGTCAATGTACATTTATACAAAGAACAGGAGGCTCCGCCTTTCAGTCACAGTTTTCAGGGCTGTTCGCAGACAGCTGAGGGCTACCGCCCTGATAGTGCCTCTCAGGGCGTTTAGGATGGGACAGGCTCAGGTGGGTGGGCCTGAAATGGGAGCTCCAAGGAAAGTCTGCCATGGCTGGCTGTACCGTAACTCCAAAACAGCAGGGGGTGCTGTGGTGATTTTTCATTTTTCCTCCTAGCGCAATAACTGGCGTAAGCCGTTTCCATATCCATCCCACGGCACTCAAATGGTGTAACAAGATGGACTGGTGGAAGCAAGCCAATGAAAACTGCAATGTCGCAGGGAAAGTACACAAGACCTGGAACACAGCACATGCCTGGAAGCAGTGGTCCAGAAAGAACCCCACCCTCACCCCACTTGACATGCCGCTCAAGCTTTTATTGACCTTTGCAGATGAATATAATTAGGAAAAATGGAAAGCACTTTTATTTCAGTGGAAGGAAAAAACAACATCCTAAGAGGTCATAATATCTTCAAACGCTGCCTTCAGACCTGGAAGAAGCTGAAAGAGTGAAACCTGAATGTTATGAGGAGCACACGATCACGACGGCTCCCTTTGCGAGGAACATGGGAGCGAGGCGGGCAAACACAGACTCCGGAAATGAAAGTGAAACTCACCAATGGAATGTTTCTGTTTATCATGATGATTTTGTCACCCAGATCGGATCTGTTGTTTCCCTTCCACAGCAAGGAACTTTCTACTGCTGGGACAGGTGCAAAGTGACTACGTATCCCAAGGGAGGCGAGAAAATCACCAAAAGTGAACAATTTCACTGCAAAAAAAATCTTAGTCTGACTAAAAATGGCAATATTTAAATACATGTTATGAATACTGTAATTCATTAATCAATTATCGCCTTCATGTATGTAGTCTTCACCATAATTTACCAGTAATGACTAAATATTTAGAATGTATACTGCATATTATTATGGAATACATAATGTATGACTTATCAAAAAATAATTCTTACATGTTTGATGTTTCACAAACAGTACGAAACACACAAAAAAACAACAGGTAAGATACGCAAGTGCTTATTTTTAAACCCTGTGAACTGAATACATCACACATGATAAAAGTGCTGTTTTGACAGGGGCCTAATGCTCAGGCAGGCTGTCCAACTGCTACTCGGAGAACAGGTGCTGAAAAGACAACCCTGCACCCACAGGCTCAGTGGGTGACCCCAGCGAGTCCTAATGCAGGATGGAAGTCACGCCTAACAAGGGAAAAACCATAGGGGGCACAAATGGCTTAGTGATGGCCAAATGAAGCTTCATGAACCCATCCATCCATCCATTTTCCAAACCGCTTATCCTTACTGGGTCGCAGGGGGTCCGGAGCCTATCCCGGAAGCAATGGGCACGAGGCAGGGAACAACCCAGGATGGGGGGCCAGTGCATCGCAGGGCACACTCACACACCATACATGCACACCTACGGGCAATTCAGCAAGTCCAATTAGCCTCAGCATGTTTTTGGACCGTGGGGGGAAACCGGAGTACCTGGAGGAAACCCAACAACGACATGGGGAGAACATGCAAACTCTGCACACCTGTGACCCAGGCGGGGACTCGAACCCGGGTCCCTGAGGTGTGAGGCGAGTGCTAACCACTGCACCACCATGCCGCCCCCGCTTCATGAACCATTTTCTGTATTTTTTGACCCCTCAATAGAGAGCACCATCTAGTGGTGTCAGAAAAAACAGCAAATGGTTCATAAAGCTTCATTTGGTCATAACTAAAATGGCTTGGGAATCCAACCAATCAGAATTCGTGTTACTGGGGCATGGGCACTAACTTCCTGTGCTACCTACAGTAATACAGGTCCTTATGAGAATCTCCATCTGTATGAGAATGGCTGGTTGAGGAATCAATCAAATCCTATCTGGGTGACATCAGCCTGAAATGACAGCAGAGGAAGGTGTACGGAAATCTCTCTAGACCCCGCTGCTCCACCCCTCGGCATTTTCGGGTCGCTGCATGTTTCCACAGACACGGACGGCTGGTGGCAGGTGCGCTAACATTGCAAAAAAAATGCACTATGACAACGTGAAAACAGAATAAATAAATAAATATAATTTAAAAAAAACAGGCGTTCTGTAATAAAAGTCTTCCGCAGCACGGTGCACAAAAAACCTAACTACAGAAAACTACAATTAATAATCTCTCTGAGTCTGGCAATCCCTGATTTACCTATTACTGGATACTTGTTTCTTGACTTTGTACATGGAAATGAAATTCGATTATCTTACAGTTCCCCCTCCCCCTCCCAACTCAAACAGCAAAGCAGGAATATACTTTCAATATGCAAAAAAAAAAACACCTGTATACCAGCACATTTTTGCCTTGTCTCATGAGTGTGATTTCACACCTATATAGGAAAGTAAATAAATAGTAAAATATATATTTATATTACAATACATATAGCATCATGTGTTTATCAAAGAGGCATAGCAATTATGCACATACTGGTATACAAAGTGTATTTTACTGAATATGTTAAAGATATTCCTTTTTGTAAATTATGTTTTATTCCCACAATTATACACACCTTCTTGGAGTAGTGTAATATTTTGTTTTCATATTTAAAGGAGATTATATATTTTTTTATTTCATTTAAAAAAAATTATATTAGACATTATGTCATTGGTGCACAATTTTCCATCTCAGACATTTGATTTAAAACCTAAATTGTTACAATTAACAACAATTAGACAACTACCTGCTTAGCTTAACTCTGAGGATCGAGGACTGTTCTGTAGTTAAGGACCCAAAACTGACCAAGTTCACTTTTCAAAACAATCCACCTTTAATACTAATTTTATCGTAACCAGTAACATCACGTCAGCTTCCAGGGAACCAGCGAGGTGGAAGGTCATTTTCCCCACTCTATGATTCTCTTAGCTTAAGGTTAGTCAACAACTAATATCAAATTCCAGCTTCTATTTCACACCTAGAGATTAACGTGCTGTTTGTTATTACCACAAATATCAAGATTTTCAAAATTCACCATAGTAGCACCGTTTTGCCCGATCAGTTATAAGCACATTAAACTGATACGCCCCGGGTATCACGCTGTCCGGAAGCCAGTGTTGATTTTACTGAAGAACCACCAAGCAAGAGACGTAGACCATTAGATAAACAGTATCACACACAACCCTCTCTTCTACATGCCTTTCCCGCTGCCTGTACTGCGTTTCAGTTTGGGCGAACCAATTATCTAAAAGGAGCATGCTATGCACATTCCATTACACAGAAATCAAGTGCAGGAGTCTTACCAACGTGTTCTGACATTTCCCCCCTTAACACACCTCTTTGTGCAGCAGAGGATCAAGACAAATCAGAGACTTAACACCATACCAAAGCACCGACTACGTATTTGGTCTCAGGATTAAAACAGCTCTTCGTGAAGTTAATTCTGAAGCTCATCTTACAGCTATCGTTGTGTATAGGGAAAATAAAATCTGGAGGGCATAATAGGTCTTATCTAGGTTGCAGAGAAGTAAGTTGTAGCCTGGCTGTTGACTACTCACCTTTGCACTGCCTCGTGGATGAGAATGAGATATCGATCGGGGCTTGCTTTCTCTCCCCTCAAATTAAAATGGCATCATTTAACCAGGCAAGGGGGACACTGACCTAAGGATAGCAAGACCCCTTGAATGAGGCTGACTGATGCTGGTATATTCAAAAGTAAGCTGCCACGTAATGAGAGGTTCTTTTTTTTTAACAGGAAATTTCCCATTGAAGGCTCTTAAGAATTCATACAAGCATAAACAAAACAGCTGAGCTGTATGGCAGTATGCTGCTTCAGAACAATGAATGCAATGAGGGGCAGGTGTGCACTGCAGTGACACGTTTGCCCATCCCTGACCCTTAACTGCACCTCAGCTCCTCTGTGGAGGGGCAATGGGGCACGAGGGCTTTTGGAGCATTTGGGAGCTCATTTTATAGTGCTGGAAGAACAGTGGTTTTTACATTTTCAGTGGAAGCACTTAGATGGGTATAGGGAGACTGAAATAATCACAGGTACGGGGAGACTGAAATGAAATCAGTTATGGGGAGACTGAAATGAAATCAGTTATGGGGAGACTGAAATGAACAAAGGTATGGGGAGACTGAATTCAACACAGGTATGCCCTGAGTAACTGCAGCTGGATTGTATCTGGCCTCAGGGATCTGCCAGATCAGTACAAAGGCTTCAGAAGGAGAGCTTGTTTGTTCCGAGCTCTGCCAGTGAAGAATACCTTTGAAGCCGGGGGGGGTGCGGGGGGTAGCGCTCTGACAAGTACAGTTAGCATTGGATCAGCACGTTGATGAACCAGAGCATTCTGCTAACATCTGAAACGTCCTGCCAGTGAAGTACAGGAAAGTGGGCTGCAGGATTTTTGGGGGAGAGGTGGTCTATCCCTGGTAAGATTTTCAGATCACTTGTCAAATTAGTATTCCCTCATTAGTATTCTGACAGCACTAATCTTCAATGGTGGGGAAGATCCACTCTGGCTTAGGACATCTCTCCTGAAGGCACGGATGATGATGGCTGGCTGGCTCTACCTCACGACACAAAAAACAACGAGAGCCAAACCTATTCTTGAGTTCTCAAGCGGCCTGGAACAAACTTGTCAAAAAGTCTCCTCTAATCCTCTGACAACCCTTCCAGGAAGCAAAACTCATCAAAACAGACGTGCCATAAAAATTCGACAAGAGACCCTATTATTAGACATTTTCTGGGCGCCAACCGACAGACTGAACTTTCTAAAAGGAAAGAAAAAAAATGCAATACACTTACAGGTACATTTAGACCCAGGCCTGTTTTGATGAACATATAAGGAAAGTACATCTATATATTTTAAGCTATGTTTTGCACTGACAGGCAAATGCGCAATGTAGTACAGCTAGATAATTCGACTTGACACCAGAAGACTGTAAGTTTGGATTAATGGAAGTCAAACCCGTGAGCTAAATAAACACCAGTAAACCTGTAAACTATGTAAGCTAATCCATTCGTGGGGTCATGAGAGACTGCTTCTTCCTTCTGGTGCCAAAAATGGAAAAGGGTTAGTGGTTTGTGACTTGTGCTTCTATTTTTTTATTTTTTAATATTAAGCACGCTCTTTAAAAGCAGACTTCTGCCATGGAGTCCAAAGTATGTCCACAGGCAACAGGGCCTTTTCCTTGCATCTTTTCCACCACTTAGCCAGAAAAATGTGCATTAATGTCTGTGCTTTCCAGAATTTCATCTACACAATAATAATAGCAACAAATTAACAAGTGATCTTGCTTACGAATCTGCAAAGCACCACACAATTATATAAAAAAAAATGCTACATCGTTCTGGTAGAGATGATGGTGATGCCCTAGTCATTGTCCACTTGTAAAACCTTAATACTTCATTAGAAATACTGACATTCGGGGCCCGGGGGGGGGGTGGGGAGGGCACACAGACAAAGCTGCCTCCGGTGGTGGGTCACACAAACTGTAAACAGCAGCAGAGCCTGCCCTCCTGCAAAGCGGTGCGCTTAGGAACTAATGATGAGCAAATGAAGCTTCATGAACCATTTGCTGTATTTTTTTACTCCACTAGATGGTGCTCTTGGCTTGCTTTGGGGCATGTTTTGAACAGACAGCACCATCTAGTGGAGTCAAAAAATACATGAAAAGGTTGATAAGTATCATTTTGCCCATCACTATTGGGAACAAGGATCATGGGGCTTTGATGGCGATGGAGGATCTGGATGCACACACCTAAACAGAGATTCATTCAGCTTCTCTCCACATAAGTACATTTTTCCCAGTTTTTTTTTTGTAAACAATCGAAGGAAGAATAAGCCCACTTTAAAAAAAAAAAAAAGCCTGTGTAAGAAGAATCTATGATGTCATTTCAGATGTTACCGTCCTTTCAAAGTCCACCATTAACATTTCAAAAGAAAAAAATAAGAAATAACACAACTGCATATGATACCTTCCTTATAGTCCTTCCAAAGCATATGTGACATCGTGACACTGACGCACCACCGAGGTTTAGCAATGGTGTCAGGACAGAGGCGAAATCACAAGATTGCTTGCGACTGATATGTACAGGATGGCAACACCCATGGTATGGGTGGGGGGGGCATCTCCATTTGGCAGGCCATAATAATAAAATAATAATAAAAAAACAAAATAACCTTATTTGTCCCATTTAAAGGGATGCAAAGAAAATCTTCATCACAAATTCACACTGTCAAAGAGATTAGTCACTGTGAGAGAAAACTCCTCTTTAACCAGAAACTTCTTTTTGTTGACTCCTTTGTGTGCACATTCTAAATCGCCATATCAATGAGGTTCCTAGTACCGATCGAAGAGACGAGGCTCAAAGAAGGAGGCTCATGGCAGGAGGACCTGTTTCATGGATTCCAATTTACTGTCATTAATAAGAGAGCCGTTCCATTTCTTTCAGCGCCTTTTGTCATCGATTCTCTTCATCAGAGGATGCAACGCTTCTCTTAATTTACATATTTTCAACAAAGGAAAACTTAAAAAAAAATCTCAGGTTGCTTGGGGGATCTGCCCACCGCCCCCCTCCCCCCCCCAAAAAAAATAATCCACATCTGCTTTGCTTGTTGCCCTTTTAAAGGGCACCCTTATCATTCAGTTCATTTTGTTTACATAATTATACAATCTATAGTCATATAGATTTGTGTTTTCTTAGCTATTTCTTTTAACATTTTTTTTTTTACAAAATCCTTAAAAAGAAGAAATAAAATCAAAAGTAAAAAAAAAACCAAAAATAAAATCAACTAGACAAAAAGGGGTGGGGGTCTGTAGTAGATGGGGGTAAGAATACAGGGCTGAGTTCACCTCCTGTAAGCCCCATGATATTAGGCCTGGATATTGTTGGTCCACTGTTCAGGCCTCCTGTCCTGTCAGCTGTGGATGAGGTGGGTGAGTGAGGCATGGAGCATTATGGGGGAGGAGAAGGCAGGAGTGCGAAAGAGGGGTGCCACTGGAGGAAAAAAAGATCTGGCAGGAAGCCCAGGCTCCAGGTCTATCAAAAGAACCCCCCCCCCCAGCCCGACACACACCCCACGAGATGCACCCCCCTCCTCCAGCCATTCTCTGGTAGGTCAGACTTCCACAGACTGGATCTGGTTCATCTGAGCTCGCATCATCTGGACGCTGTTCAGGATCTTCTTCTGGTGTCCCGCTAGCGTCACCCCCACCCGCAGAATATCGCTGAGGAGAGAATTGTGCAAGAATGAGTCCTTTTCGGCCAGGTGCCGACATTCACTGCTGACAAAGAATCCCATTGTGCCGAGCACTTGGATCGCACGCCAACCGTCAAGCCGCTGCATCAAGATTTAATAGCTTTGTTAGATTCCAAACTAATCTACAAACAATATTACTCTCACACTCAGATACATTGCACAACACCGTTATTAACAAACACATTTCTTTTGTTTGCACACTACAATATACCTCGCTTATGAAAATATCATTAGTAACAATGAGGGAGGGACAATTTCCCAGTATCAGAATGGCAAACATGTACAGGCTCAACAATAAGTATTTTGTCAGTAATAAGTTTGCAAAACAATTGTGGTAATGAATGTTTCCCCGCCTGTTGGTACATTGTCTAGCCAAAGTGTAACTCAATACTTGTTAAAAGAGTGAGGGAGTGACAGTTGGTACTTTGTCTTCATTCTCGTTCATAAATTTCTCTAAGAACTTACAGGGAATTTTGGCCCCGAAACGACACTGGCTTCTATTCGTTTATTGCCAGTTTCTCGACTCACTGAGGCGACACTACATGAAGGGAATGCAACGCCACGCTCTGCCCCGTGTATCTTTAGGATTCTGTGAATCAATGTTTTAAAGGAAAAAATTATGTAATGTGATTTTTATTAAAATGACCTTTAACCTCCAGGCTGTTCCCAGCGTAGAATGACACTGTTTCCCACACACTAAGCACTCTGCACTATGAAAAGGTAAACCATAATCCAGATTAACAGTTCCCACACTTTTCCTCAATCATCCCGCAGCCCACTCATATATTTGCTGTGTTAAAGCACTAGACAATCTGAAAAAATGTAATCAACTAATTTCAAAGCACATAATCTTCTGAATCAGGTTGGATGTGAAATATAATAAAGATATGCAATGACCAGGGCTGCACTGAGAGGTTAGGGAACTGCTGATAGAAATTCTCCTTGGAAACCGTGTGAAGAAAACTGGCTTTGATCCACACACCAAAAATGCAACGATGGAAACGCCTATTGTAATATTTATATAAAGCTGAAAAAATTGCGAAAACTGGACTGGATTCCTACCACAGTAGACATGGAGAATCAAAATTACCAAGATTCCTCAGATCTGTGGTGTCGTCCTCAATTTAGGTGTTTGGAAGAAACACTGAACTTGGCCCTGCCATAATTCCCCACATTGGCCGACACTTACTCCATGGTCATCCGCGAGACCACATCGAAGGTGCTGAGGCTGGCATTGGCGAAATTCTCCTTATATTGGCCCATCTTGATGGCATCCAGCCAAATGTCCACAGTGCTGAAACTGGAGAAGTCTGGCACACTGCGGTCCAACAGGGGCAGGTGGACACTGGGGAGAGGGAGGATGACAGTAAGTGGCGAGACGGCAAAACACAGACGTACAATGGTGGAACACAGACGTGAAACATAGCAGTGAAACGGAGGAACACAGTGGTGAAAAGGAGGAACATGGAGATAAAACAAAAGAATAAATTGATGAAGTAGAGGAAAACAGAGGTGAAACAGGAACACAATCGTGAAGCAGAGGAAGACAGTGGTGAAGAATAGTGAAGTTACACTTCAGGCAGAGCAGAATTACAGATCAGGGAGAGAGAGAAGCAAGCTTGGGGACAAAACTGTTACAGCAAGGTGGGTCACAAGGCTGGTAACATATCAGGGAAAGAAAAAAATAGGTTTCTAGGAACGATTCCTGCTGGGGTACAAAAACTGTCCACCAGGCAACATCATTCCATGAGCTACACAGGATTTTTTTGTGTGTGTATCATTTTGTGTACCATTGGGGGCCTCTCCAAGTCCAGAATAAAAAGCAAACAGAAAGGCACATGAAATACAAATCAGGACATACTGCATACCAAAATAAGGACAACATCTGGTCTGATTATTGTGACATATATAACAGAGAATCAAAACCAACAGAGGCAAGACAAACAGTGGATCAGGAGATATGAAGGCTTGAGGGCCCACATCTTGTAGTGTTTGCTAAAAAAACGAAGTACGTGGAATGTTACTTTGTTGAGGGATACAGAATGTGGAGTACTTATCACGTTGTCCCCTCTGACCACAAACACTGATTAGGTTAGGATGCTCAGGCCAATTTTCTTCTCTTTGAGAGTAGATGGATTATATTAACAATCACCACCGCTAACTGCAGCCTGTAGACACAGACAGAAGAAATTCTGGGAAAATGGGCTTTACATGGTCTCCAAGAGTTGACTCCGACTTGACGGCACCTAATAATCACAGCTAACTAGGTCCTGTTGAGGAACTTGACAAAAAATATCCTTCAGCCTCTCCCAGTCGCTCTTCCCTGTCAAGGACAGGCTGACGGAAGAGAGTAGCACGTCATCTTCTACATAAAATATACCACAGATTAAATGTAGATAAATGTGACAGCTCTTTCTTCTCTGGCCATCTTAGATGGTTGAAAAGGCGGCATCATCATAGTGTCCTTGACAGCTACCCAGTAGATCATCATATGGCAAACTTTAGCGTTTTTGTATGTGTTGTACCGTATGATTATCTGTTTAATTAAAGGTAGGTTGAAGACATGCAGACCAGCGCATATGTGATTTCCACCAAGACACGTTCTTACGTTACTATTATTGCACTTGACAAGCTGTCCTTCCTTTGCCTTTTCACAAAGACTGCCAATGTCTGTTTTAATTGTCAGCTCCATAAAAGCAAGCCATTAAAGCATTATCTTAAAAATCTGTATGTTTCATATGTACTGCATATTTACATGAACTCATCTTGGAAGAAATCTCACTTAACCTTGCACTGTTTTTGAATTTGTACAACTGCTTTGAATTATGACTGGCCCCAGGAGACTGTCCAAGTCGCCGATCTATTGGGACGACAAAAAATAAAAATGGGTCTTATTTACATACCCACCCGTTGCCAAAGGAAACATGAAACAAAATGTACGGCACAGATAAACTTTTAAAAATTACACTGCTATTTCAGCTAAGCATTGGACCTCACAGGAAAAACACAAATTAAGCTGGATGGCGACCACTTTTCCAGTCTGAGTATGTTTGGTGTAACGAGAAGCATACGTCCTTGAAACAAACACCAGAAAATACACGCATTTACAAAGGACTGTTTGTTTTTTTCCACTTAGAGAAACGTGTGTTAATTGAGGCAGACGCAGGCCATGAAAAGTGTCAACCGTATGTGGAACAGCTATGTTATGGATTGGGCAGATAACAATTAGCTTAATGATAAAGTAAGTTGTGAGGAAGCCATGGCAGCCTCCCCCCCCAAAAGACAATTGACTTTCCCCTCTGTGTGGGACCATTACATCTGTGTGTGTGTGTGTGTGCTGTCTGCTTTGCAGGAACCTCTTGATCACGGTGGGTTTCTCAGGATGTTGAGCTATTCCCACAATGCCGTGCTGTCTCACCACAACTCTCATGCCCCTTCCACCCATCCGTTCAATCCCCGTGCTTTTTTTTGAAGGGGTACGTGACGGCACATCACTGGCACAGCCAGCCAAGAAATAATTTTAGCAGGGGGATGGGGGGCACAAGATAAGCTTCAGCTGGTGACAGCCAAGCAGGCCTCGCCGAGACTCGACATCGTTTCATTAGAACCCCCAAGCTGTCGAACAACAGGCAAAACAATGATGCCACACTAGTCTAAGAAACGACAACACAACAACAAAAAACTGCATGCAGTTTTATAATCTTACTGTAGCTATCGACCAATGGGGAAAACTATGACCTAAGAATCACTTGTTCTGTACAGGTATTTAAATGATACCAATATCTGACATTCAGCTGCAGGGGTCTTGTGTGGGCTTCGCTCAGTTTACAGGGAATTCATCTACCTCCAGCAAGAAGGTGGTGATTTACTGATGCTCTGCACTGCATGCCCACCACAAACCAATTACGCAGTTTTGCGCTTGATGATTTATGCTTCTAAAAGCATCCAGACTCTACTCTACTGGAAGATGAAACCACCCCGTTATCTTCCCTTTTCTTCCATTCCCTCCTACACATCTCTGAGTGAGCTAGAGCCACCCTACCTAGAGGACAGCGGCGTCGTGGCCTTCAGGCTGTTGGGGTTGCGAATCATCTTGTCCAGCGTGTTGACGATCTGGCCAAATTTGGGCCGGTTGTTGCGGTCCTTCTGCCAGCAATCCAACATGAGCTGGTGTAGCGCGCTGGGGCAGTCCATTGGCGGGGGCAGTCGGTAGTCTTGCTCGATAGCATTGATCACCTGTAGGGGAACATACAGAAGCCTAGTGGTCTCTACCAGGGACTACAAGGGGGGTAAGGGGTAAGGAATTGGGAGAAACAGAGAAGATTCCCATTGGACAACATCAAGGTCTAGATACAGTATGTCCAAGTGCTATAGGCTATCGTGAATGGTCATGCCTTGGGGAGGTTATGTCATATAAAGCTGTGAAGCCAGCACTGTATCGCACAGACTCAGACCTCCCATATCCGCCACCTACAACGGCATACTGGTTCATCTACTGGCCCTCCTATGGTCGGAGGTGCCTCATGTTGACTGATTCAACTCTCTCCTTCAGGTGCTTGATCTATACCTTTTTCGTTCTTGAGCCACAGTTTTGATGTCACTCTCTCTCTTTCATCCATCCCTCCCCACCCCCCAAAAATAAATCACTAGGCCCCCTTTCTCATCCCTCATGGACACGACAATCCAAGACTGTTGCCTGAAGATAAAGGTCGTTTCATTGTGTGGGCCCTGGGTTTTGCACTTATTAAAGACAAAAAACAATACTATTTTGCTACTAAGCAACATTGGCAGGCAGGTGGAATTCATTGTTGACTTAGTCATCTCATAAGCGAATTGAAAAAATGCATTTGAGAAAGCAAGGTGTGGCCAAACGTGGCTAGTGATTCCTCAGTCAAAGACCGCTCTGGATCTTCACACCGTGCCACTAAAAGCTGAGTTTGCAGAGACCAGGCAACTGTGCTCTCACATTCATACCAGAATGGGACCACTTGATGTCCTCCGCTGGTATGATGTGGATCACACAGTAAGTCACAGGGGAGTCCTACAGAGCCGTGTAAATTAATCAAGACAAATTGTTCAATTCAGGTCCAGAAAGTAAAAATCCAGACCAAGATTTTGTTTCAACTAACCAGTTGAGCATAAAAAAATCACTCAACTGGTTGGTTACTTGAAACAAAATCTTGGTCTTGATTTTTACTTTCTGGACCTGAACTATCCACCTCTGTTCAATTTCTTATTTTACACATAGAACTTCTTAAATAACCATGCAAAAGTCTTAGCCTGTACTTCGCAAATATTCAGAAAACTATTCAGAAAAACAGTTAGAAGAGCAACCCTGTGAGGCAGTTTAAAAAACACATACATACATCCGTGGCTACAAAAACCATATGGGAAGTCAACCGGCTACTCCGCTAACACGCTATGCTAACGGCTCCCCAGATGTCTGTTGTAACACGGGCCGCTGGCTGCCTCATCCTGCCTCTCTGTGCTTTTTGGCGAGCAGAAGGTGATCATGGCACGGCTGCCAGAGATTAGTCCGTACCGACCGTGCCTGAGCTCTGGATGAGAATGCGTACAAATTAAAGAGACGCTAGCATGTATCAGTCCCCTTAGCATTTTCACATACATTCATTACCGTTACTGTTTCTACAGCTGCACTTCTTTCACTCGTGCAGTTGTCTTTCAGCCCAGTCCATGAAAAAAAGATTTCTGAGGGCGCGAGCGTTCCACTGGGAGGGGCAAACGTTCCTGTTGACAAATGGAGGTCTGCAACCCTCCATTTTAGAGTGAAAAAATATGCCCTGGCTATGTGTGGTGTCCACACACCCCGCGAGCTGAGGGAGGGTAAGGGTCAGCTACAAAGTTGCATGAATGTCTTGGGGAAAAAAAACCACAGATTTTTAGCGGGGGTGGAGGCAAGTGATGATGAAGCAATATAAGAGGAAACCCTTGGTCCCTCGAATCCACAGAATTCGCATACGAAATTCCATACATTTAACGAACCTGATAAGGAGAGCCGGGAGGCAGAATTGAGGTAACATGGGTAGGGAACATAAATACTTTCAATAAATAGTTATGAAAACTCAGTATGAAGAGAAAGAAGCATCAAACTACGACTTACAACCAGCTTTCACAGGTGTGTTTTTCATTAGGAGGCATGAATGGTAATCCTGCCATAAATAAAATGTAGCCAATGGCAAGCCTTGCATTAGAAGGGCCAGGCGAATGATTTACAGGACCCTTGTAATTAGCACAAGAAGAGGAATGGGCGGGGAATAAAGAGGAGGGAGGCTTCCCATTGGAAGCTGGCTTGCCTGGATATCTAAATACATATGTGTGGGCCTTTATTACAGAGACTCTCAGGTTTACACCAGCCAGTATAATGGCCTGCCCATAACTCTAAGAATCCCCCAACTTTGCCTCGTGAAGCAGTTAAGAACTCCACATGGTCTTAACGACCTGGGAGGGACCCTGGTCTTGCACTTTTCTTTTGCCCATGAGAAAATATTTCAATGAAAAAATCCCTAAATAGGAACACCCAGCTGCGTAAACGTGAACTGTAAGCATGTGTAAATCGCTTTCTATATCATCATCTGCTGGGCAAGTGAAAATAATGAATATAATATTACAGACACTGCATTTCATTCACGTCCCAGAGCAAGCCACTCCCCTACTGGACCCAGATCATTTCCTCCACCTTGCTTTCAATGGCAGCTTGTTTAACAAAAAGTTTAAAACTTGTGGCTTCGGTGGAAAGCAAAGCAAGCACACCTGAAGTACCCTAAAACTTTACACTCTTCGGTTTAAAGATCTTAGTTCCACTGTAGTAATTTAGGCAAAGTCCTTTTTTTAAAAAAAAAAATCAAGTCGAGCTGAAGAATTCAGGCCTGGCCGATACCTGTGGTTCAAGACTCTATCTCTCTAAGTCTCACACGCCAAGCTGACTGCAACTGGAGCGTCAAACCCTCCGGACAGACTGAGAAAGAGTGTGCAGCCCAATCTGAGGCCTCTTCCATTCTCAAAAGCACCTACCTGGCGTACTATCAGCAGAGAGATCAACGGTGGTCTTATGGGTGTGGACCTTTATGTCAGACTTTATTCACCACTGCACTCCTCACCCGAGCCAGAAAAATGCCTCCTGTTGTTGTTTCAAGGAACCAACCCCCCCCCACCCCACACACACACTATCCAAATCCGCTGGCCTTTCAGGACTTGGCAAACACTTAGCGGAGAAGTGCGCACTGTTTGCTTTGATCAGCAATGGCAAGCGGGGAGCTCTTGAGATGCTTTAAGTGTTAGCACAGGCTATTTCCTTCAGAAAGGAACACACTCCACTGGAAACGCGAGCCGGGGGCTACAGCAGGGCGCTGACTGAACCATCGAACTACATCAGCGTGTTTTTCTTCCTTAAATACACCCTCCCTTCTAAGCCAGCAAATCCGATGCAAATCCAGAATGGCAAAGTCACTCATGCTGCACTGTTATGCCTAAGCCTAAGTTCTCAAGAATTCAAAAATATTTTTCTTGAGACTACCTTTGCAGAAGGCGGCCATCGAGGAACCTAACCACTAGGGGGACCACTTTCGCCAGGAGGGATATCAGTTGCAGTGCATTTTTAATCAGTACAATATACCTGGAAACAGAACATTAAAAAAGCATGGAATTCTGAATGAGACTTGTAGAGGACGAAATACTTCCAGCGTTATATACTCACGTCCTGATTGGTCATGTCCCAGTAAGGCCGCTCCCCGTATGACATGACTTCCCACATGACGATGCCATAGCTCCAGACATCACTGGCTGATGTAAACTTCCTGTACTGGATTGCTTCGGGTGCAGTCCATCGAATAGGGATCTTCCCCCCCTGGGAATGAAAAAGGAAGCAAACTCAAGAAAAATAGGATAACGAGTAGCACTAACTCCTAATGTTTCATGTGCGATATGAGGCACGAGCAGCTCGGGGAACCATCCCTGTAGTCACAGTACAAGTGATACAGTCCATTCCCTAAAATGTGAAAGGCAACCTGCGACAGCATGAGAACACATGCATGATCCATCCATCCATCCATCCATCCATTTTCCAAACTGCTTATCCTACTGGGTCGCGGGGAGTCTGGAGCCTATCCCGGAAGCAATGGGCATGAGGCAGGGAACAAGCCAGGATGGGGGGCCAGCCCAGGGCACACTCACACACCATTCACTCACACATGCACACCTATGGGCAATTTAGTAACTCCAATTAGCCTCAGCATG
>JAODJX010000129.1:21294580-21305837 GCA_026776945.1 Isichthys henryi | reverse complement strand
AGCCAAAATGAGCAGATTCCTAGGACAGACCCCCCCCCAGTCAAACTGAGCAGTTTCCTAGGACAGACCCCCCCCCCAGTCAAAATGAGCAGACGCCTAGGGCGGACCCCCCCAGCCAAACTGAGCAGCTTCGTAGGGCAGGGGGCCCCGGGGGTGAGTGGGCGGCGTCGTGGGGCGGGCGGCGCAGGGGGGGGGGGGGGGGTGCGTGGGGGGGGGGCCCCGGGGGGGGGGGGGGGGTTAGCAAACTGAAGCACTCTGCCCGTACTATAAGAAGGTTTCGACATGCGGCAAGTGTGGGGTAGGGGTGCGGGGGGGAGGGTACACAAGGCCTCCGTTGCCATAGAAACTCCTTTAAAAGATCCCCAGGCAGTAAATTGCTGCCCCTACTCCAACACACGAGTGCACACACACGCGCACACACACACGCAAACACACCTTCACATCGACTTGTCACGTATTTCGACACCTCTGCAGACCCAGACGGATTGTTTACTCGCTTTGTTTATGCCAAAAAGGACAGTAAACGATGCCACTTAGCGGTTTCAGTGTAGGTGTCATTGCTCTTGGCTCGATCATTATAATCATTTGTTTTTTTTTGTTTCCCTAACAAGATAATCAGACGACTGACGATATGCCATCTGCCTTTGTGATGCATTTATTTAGCTATAAGTGACCCATCTGAACTCAGAGATTAGATTAAACAGCTGGATTACTATTACATTATTTATTAAATGCACACAGTGTATTGTCTGTACTTTACCACAAGGCTTCATCCTCATCCAGGTTTAAAGCCCACTGCAGTCCTCCAGACAACAGTGGTGAGTCCAACCACGCAGTGGTCTGGCTACGTTCAGATACCACCGACACCACAAGGATTATTTTACTCCCAGCTATGAGTTTGAGCTGAGACATCGATTCAGACGGTACTTAGCAGTGAATTTAAGGATCTCCAAGGAAACCTCAGGTCACCATATGACCCCCAGTGTCTACAGCATCTAAAGCTGCACCCCCAACCCCCCACTCAAGGCTGTGCAGCCACGGAAAAACACGGCCTGGAGTGACACTTTCACCAGAACCAGGAACTAGAGGAGCTCTCCAATGAAACAAGAACCAGACGTTACTAGATGGTGCTGCGTTGCCTGATTGAAAACATTCAGGTTTTTTCAAGTCTCCTTACAATTTGTACAACTGAATCCACGCAGAATCACTTACTGCGAGTGTGAGCATTATAATGACCCCACAGTGAGAAACAGAGGAATAGAGCTGGTTAAGACCTTCAGCTAAATATCCCAATGCAAATACACACTTCACCATCTACAAAGCCAACTCCTACCATGGTCGGTTTAAGAAATATGTCACGCTTGTGTTTATATTTTTTTGTATTTCAAATTGGTCATGCTATGGAGGTAGACAGTGATGGTTTGGAAAGCTGGGTAGAAGATCTGGCAGGCAGAGAAGCCTACCCTCTCCCCCACTGACGGGTGGGGGAAGGTATCTTTAGTTCTTCTAAACTGTTCCAGCCTTTAGGTGGCAAGAGGTTCCAGCGCAGCAGATTAGAGATACTACTGTCATTACCCCCATCTAATGACAGCAGAAAGTCTGGACTTTGAGTCAACACAAAGGCTGCAGGAGAAATGTATACGTTTTCATAACAAATGATAGTAGCGCAGACTGCCGTGGTAGCCATAACAAAGGTAAACACCTGAAACAGAAACCTCTGAGTGTTTATATAAAAAAGAGCTTCATCGGGGGCCCAGAGACGACGAACTGAGCGGCTCTGCTAACATGTGGAGATGCTCAGCACATAGTTACCTCAGTACTGATTCTGTTACCAGGATCCCACCCCGGGTGCCGTGAAAATTTGCTTGATCCAGCTGACGTGTAAAACAAACCCTGGAGCGACCGTCGCCACAGGGTGGCTGCGTGGGGAGACTCATGGATTAGTCCCTGTTTCCTGGAGACGGTGGGATTATCTGAAGGTGGGCTGAAAGGGGGGTAAGGAGATAGATGTAGTGGGCTGGGACGACCGAGGGAGAGAAACTGGAGGGGAAAGTACACTCATGGGTAATTTTCGAGAAACTGGGGCCAAGGGCTTTCTCTGAAGTCGGGGAAAATTTTGAGCCAAGAGTCGCTCACAACTTTCTTGATTTCATGGGCTCTTGCACAGTGGCGCAGCGGGTCAGCATGCTGGAATTTCATTCAAGAAAAGTGAAGGCCCCCTCCTGTATTTCAGATGTGGTGGGAATCGGAGCAGCAGTGATGAAGCAAATGCTTTTCTGTTGACGTGACGACATTTACACGATAGCTTTACGTCATGGGCTGAGTGCGTCACACCCACAGCCATCCAGCTGGGTTTCAGGTACCTGGTGTAGCTTCACGCTTCTTCATGCGATGGGTTGGGACTTCCTGTCTATGTCAGCGAGCCGCAGTGAGCTTGCAGAGAATTCTGTCATCCTGTCAGCACCGTTCCGACCACCAGGGCCTCGCATCCAGAATGTGAGCCAGGCCGTTTTAGAAGCTCTGCAGGCTGGGAAAACCAGTCCGCTTCTGGGGCCTATTAGCTTGGCAGCCCCCCGACACCCAGAGCACCGGCACCTGGCCAGAGGTTCTAATCGCCAGCACCACGGATATCTCTGATATTGGTGCCTCATCGCACACATAATTCGAAAATGCGGTCCTGCATTAGCAGGTAGGCCACCGTACCAGCCGACGAGGAGCGATAGCTGCCACACTTACGTGACATCACTTCCTGCCAACGCTGTATAGCCCAACAACAATAAAAAATAGGATGAAAACAGACATATAGTATTGTGCAACAGTCAAAGAAAATTATGTTTAAATGATCGTCACATTGAAATAAACCTAAGATATTATGTCTGGCAAAGTACGTCAGCTTAGACATTTCAAAACCTCTCCTAAAGTCATACTAGTATTTACAGTAATTATCCAATATATCCAAGTATTTGTAAACTCAACCACTAGCATATCATGTTTGCCTAATCGATACCTCAGCAAGTGATGGAACTAATGAAGTAAAATGTAAGCTGGTGGTAAAATGTAAAAAATACATGGAATGGCTGGGCTGCCCCTGAGGAGAGGTTGGGAAGAGAAGCGGTGTTCATCTAGCCATCCAGCAAGTTATCAGTAACTTTTTGGAGAACCAAAGACAATCTTGTTATTTTTTTATTGTGTTTTTGTTCATTTGCATATATTCTAATGTTAAATTGTGTTTTCCTGGGCAAATATTCATTTATTTCCCAGATAAAAATCTTCAAGCATATGAGCTGCAAAGATATGTTATGCATTTAATATTACAGTTTGTTATATTTTTTACATTATTTCTTGACTGTCTCTCTCTTTTGTTACAAATGCACATGTACATTATTAAATATGCACCCTACAAGTGACAGAATGTTGCCCAGAGACGTTGACACATAATTAGGAGAAATCCTTCTGATTACCGTTGCGTGTCGGGTGCAAATAGGCAAAATAGGTCACCGTATGTAAAGCGCGTCTTCAAGGAGTCAAATCGATACATGAAGGCTCTATATTTGGAAACAAGGTCACAGTACAAAGGCTCTCAAGGCTGCACAGAGATGGAACGGCATTGCCCATGTATTGAATGGGGACCAACGATTAATTTAGGCGCCGGTGTCTCCTTAAAAGATCTCGCTAAAGGTTGATTCCCACGTGGTGCTTAACCGAATCCCACAACGCGGAGAACCACGAGACGTTCCACTCAACGTCAATGTCACGCATATATTTAGAAACCTCAGCCGCCATTCTGAACCCCTCTGACATTTCACAGATTCTTCGATGTATCATTTTATATCTGGAGTTTAAAGACAGAAAAAACATCATCTGGTAATAGACATGGTGAGTGGGGTGGAGATGGGCGGGGGGAGTTGTGGGAACAAGCTCTAAACGGGCACTTCAGTTTTGCAGATGGCCTTTGGAAACTGGGAGAAACATACCTGTATGTCATCATAAACCGTGAGGGTCAGTATTGAGAAAATACATTTGTCAAAGGCTTCCATATCTCTTGAGCGGCAACACAAAGACCAGCCATGCTCAATGAGAGTGGTTACTCCTGGGTTCTCATAACTAGCGTGGAGCTACAGACAGTGTCCCCACTGGTCTGCTTTAGCGGAGGGAGGGGGGAAAATGGGACATTATGCCATGAATGCCGGGGACAGAAAGGGTAAGGAACCATCCTGAGTGATGCGGGGGGAGGGTCGTCACTGAAACACGGACAAATTCCCTTCCCTGCCCCCATCCACCATTACTACAGTGCAGCAGGTGGCATGGGTCATCTGGGAAGCTGAAAGGACTCGCAGTCAATCGCTGAGTCCCGGGTTGGGTTTAACTGCTTTGGTGGAGGGTCATAATGTCATGGCCAGTTGCATAAAATCTCAATAAGAGGCAAAGAATTTAGTCCACTCCCCTAAAAAAAAAAAAAAAATCAAAAAGATTTTAGCATGATGTTTATAGCCAGACAAAGCCAGGCTTTAAACCAAATTGTCTCTTGCATGAACTTCGCCCAGCAAGAACAGTAGCAATTGTGTTAATAATAATGACAGTAATAAGAAGAAGATTAATAAACAGATGACACTAACAGTGCCAGTACCTAGACTCTGCTGGCACTGGAGCAGTTGTAAAATTACCCCATGAAATCCCCATTAACAGATTGCTCCAAATTGGCCATACAGTACTGCACTGGAGCACTGGCATGTGAGCAGCTCAAGGCCACTGACATGCCTGACATCTGTGGGGGTCTGATGGACATGTGTGTTACATCGTTCATCCGCTCACCTGTTTTTTTCCACTCCTCTACACTCCTAGTACACTGAGCATCTGTTTTCACTGTACAGCTTGCCGGGATGTGGGGAATAAATTGGCGAATGGGATAAAAATCTAACTGGCTACAAGAAACCAATGAGAGAGTGCAGCCACACAAGATCCACGTCACACTGACGCTGGCCCCCAGTTCAGAAACAGCTGCAGGATTCCCACAAAACCCACTACCATTAGGTGCTTCTTATTTCAAGCTTAAAGCGTACTGGTGGTGAGTAGTGCTGGAGCTTCACACCTCTGAGGTTGTGGGTTTGACTCCCTGAATCAGTTCCCCTAATCCAAAAATAAGCAGTGACTGGTGACTTCAGTGTGTGATCGAGTGTGAAAGTTTGTGCCCCAAGAAGAATGGACTGGCCTCCCATAAATGTCAGAACAGTATAGCATCCTAACAGGACAGACAGAAGGCAACGGAAAAGCAGAGGACTATCTGTGTATCACAGAACTACTGAAGAGAGAGGTTAAATCCTCCTTCAGCCCATGTGGTGTGAACATTGACTAAACCTGCCTTCTTAGCTCTGCTCTGCACATGTGACAAATAGAATTCTTGACTTGGCTTGAAAACAGGCATTTCTTTAGCTCAGACTAAGCTGTGAGAACAATGACTACGGATGCGCTTTTAATCCAGGGTGATACAATACAGCGCATTGGCTGAAAAGGCAAAACGTGGAGAGCGGTCGCCTCCAGGGTTTGGCAGCTTCTCCTTTCCGGTCCAGCAGGTACTGACATGGGGTCGTAATCCTCAGGTTTTCAGTTCATGTCCTGAGATGTGACACACTGGAAAAACATGCAACTCCAAGGTTTTCTGTACGTCCTGAGATTCGACTTGCTGTTTTACATTTACAAAGTATACTTCAGAATTACCAAGTCAAGAGGTTAGTGGCACCAAAGCCTAATGGGGATACGCCAAGAACCACGGTTTAATTTATGCACCAGACTCTGGAAATGCCTCTCGAAATATCTGTCCTCCACCGGGAGTGGATTCTTCCTAGCGTTCAACGGAAGTAGGAGAGGAGTGCCTTTCTACAGATAAGTGTGAAGAACTTCTGAAGGACTTTCGAAGGGCATCTTGGCAGACTTTGTGCCAAATGAAGCTGTTGTTACCATGGGGAGGGAGGGGTGCAGTGATTGAATAGATGGGGAAATGAGGAGAAAACCTCAAACCTTAGTGCAGGGGATCATGGCAGTAATCTGACAAAGCCAACAAGCGGTAATCCTTAGAAGTATGTGTCTGTGATACAAGAGAGGCCTTAATCTTCTTGTCGGAGGCTGACAAGTGTATACCGTTTCACACCTAAGTGCCTGCAGTTCACAGTCACTTGTCATCTTACGGTTACTGTTCTTCTCTTGTGGAAACCCATTTCCATCTGCCTGCTGATGCAAATTATACTCCCTGAGATGGCCAGTGGAAACCCGTCTCCACCCATCTACCAATGCAAACCATACTCCCTGAGACGGCTAGCAGAAAGTGTTCACTGCCTGTCTATTGATGTTGACTATACTCCCTGAGACAGCCAGGAGAAAGTGTTCACTGCCTGTCTATCGATGTTGACTAGACTCCCTGAGACGGCCAGCAGAAAGTCTTCACTGCCTGTCTATCGATGTTGACTATACTCCCTGAGACAGCCAAGAGAAAGGCATCAATGCCTGTCTAGCGATGTTGACTATACTCCCTTATACGACCAGCAGAAAGTCATCACTGCATGTCTACCAATCCAGACTATTCTCCCCAAGACAACCAGTTGGGACAACATGCAATTATGACAGATGAACATTGGAGACCGTTTTGGTCTATGGGCCAACAACACAAGAACTCGGACCATGGCCTGAATTTCTAAGTTTGCGGTGGGCAACAAATCAGGCAACTGAAATGCAGCTTGACAGTGGCCCATGTGTCATCTGAACAGAAGCACCTGGTCACACTCTCCTTGCAGTAACACCACATTGAACTCCTGTCCTTCTCCACACTCACTCTCCGTCCTTTCATGCACTTGAACAAATAATAAATAAATAAAACCGAAGGAGAAAGATCACAAAGACGATCTTTTGGCCATCGCAGTCCTGATTTCATATTCCAGTGGTGTCCGAATATCAACTGTCGCCAGGAAGAGCCAGACATGTCTGTCTGTCATCATGAACAGTGAAGAATTATTTTCTTTCGTCTTCATTCAGAGACCATGGCCACATAATTCGTCTCTGGGAACAAAAATAATCAGTACACATTATTTTGCAAGGTATAATCCTTAACCTTGAAATGATCTGTGTGTAGCCAATGATTAACAGCAGACATATCTGTGACTCCCAGGTCTATAATAAAGACCACTTGTCCACCATAGGGTGTAATCTAGCCTATTCCAAGAAATTCAGGTGAGCGGGGTCAATTCAAAACTCAACCTTTGACCTTCACATATCTCAGATGTAACTGCAGAACTACAGAGCCACCAGGTATTGATTTTGACCAGGTATTTACAGATGATTTTTTATAAGGGATTTTGAATTTGTATTGGGTGGAATAAGTAGGTTAAGAAGTGGGTGTGGTCTTGAAATGCATCATGGGAATTCCGATCCTCAGCAATGAGCAAAGAGAAGGTGCCCCCCCCCCCAGATTGGGGAAAATCCAGTACAAACACTCCCCCTGGGTGGGCGATGGGATGGCACATTGCTGGGTATGTGTTGTGGAGAATCTTATTTTGACTTGCAGGGTGGCAAACAACGTAAGAGGTCAAACCCATGGCCTAGAGTGCACTTTGCCAGGACTTCTCCTACCCCCTCTCCCCCAGCCCACTGCAGCCGATGGCAAAACCACACATCATAGCTGGATTCTCAGTGACAGCCACGAATATGAAACAACTCATGTCACGTTTCTCCCCAGGGGCTCAGCAGGAAGCCGCCAATTCCAGGAGCCGTTCCCCAGCACTGAAAAACGTTTATTTATTTTTCACCCGCAAACGTCTTTTTCCATGACAAATTACAATGGCGGCTGCCCCCGGAAAGGCTCTCCATTCCAAACCGAGCCACGATTACCGGCGCCTGGGGGCCAGCAGCGTGATGCAGCAGGCTAATCTTTCACCGCCGACTGTTTGCACCCAGTGGTAAGTGGAGACGGGGCCAGCCGGGAATGCGGGGGGTGAGAGCCCGGTGGCGGGTCGGGCTTCACGTGGCCGGTTACCGGAACATCATGACAACAAACCGGTACTCTGATATTCAGATAAATGAGGTGAGCAGGTTCAACAGACGCCAAAGGCTCAGCAGAACGGCCTTGGGGAAATACCCAATTGCGAAACCTATATCAATAAAATATGAGTAACAAAATGGTTATTTATTTATTGTATTTAAAAAGTACAAAGAAAAACACACAATAGGCATTAGTGTTCCTTCAGAAATAATTGGCCCATGACAGGTGCTGGTAATGCATGCCTAGTTGCCTGGTAGCTGCAAAATTGGCCATCTTCCAGATTCACGTACTCCCTGGCATCCCCCTTCCAAAAGAACCCAGGAATGCGACTCCCTGTAATCAGGCCGACAGTGTGGACGGGTGGGGCCAGATCATGTCCAAGGAGGACCTACTGTTTTACCCATGACCCAGTACGAATGGTAAAAAGGGTTAGGGTTAGGCAAGGTCACTTTGGATAATAAATACATTAGCACTCAGAAAGTGATGGAAAAGCTTGGGCTCCAGTATCCGACAGATAAGACCTGCTGTCGAGCGCTGACAGAATCATAAACCCTCTTCTCACTCCCCTCAGCCCCTACCCCCACCCAGCAACGTCAATCTGAGCTTAGCGGAACGGGTTAAAACCGCCTTCGATGCTGATGCAGCAATATAGTTAAATTAGCATGGAGGACTTTCCATGTGATAATGCTTTGGCTCAGCGACCAATCGTACGCCAGAGCTCTCTGCTTGGGCGGCTTTTTTTCTCCTTTCCTTGTTTTCACAAGTGGTGACAGACAAGCCTTGAAGGTCCAGCTCGCAACGATACCACAGATCCACATGCCAAAAGAAGCTGCCCTGGGGGCTGCAAACCCCACCCCCCTGCCCAGCAGCAGCCAATCAGATCTGAGGGCGGAGGCAGAAGGTTTGGGCAAGCGCAACGACAAGACGCTGTAGAGAAGTTGCAGTCAACGAAATGTCTTTTTGGAAATAGTTTTTGCTACAGATGAATCACTCAAAAGTAATTCAGGAATAATTTTCATAGTGTTATCCAAACTCCCCACATTTTTGTTTGATTTTAGTTTTTTTGCTGTTCAAAGTAACACTAAGCAAAAAGGTTGCAATGTTCGCTTGCAGACGGAACAGCACCCACGTCCTGAATGCAGCCGAGTCCCCACCACTAACATTTGCTTTCAAATTGCTGGACGGCTGAGCTGTTATTATGAGTGCAAAACGTAGATTCGAATTTGCGTGCTTTCCTGAAAGCTTCTACTTATTTAAAACACCCTTTCATTCCGTATCACCGAAGAGACATTTTCGTCCTCCCAATAAAAGCCCACAAATATAAAAAAAATGATGGCAAATTTCAATCAGTTGGCTTTGGTGCGAGTTCTCTTTTCGTTTAGAGTTACAAAGAATGGCGTCTCCCCTGTCGGGAATCAGTTTCCATTTTTGGGGAGGAGGGTCTTTCTTGCTCGAGTGGAAATCTCCCGCAAGCTTGTTGCTAGGTGAGTAACGAGGACGAAGGCAAGGAAACCGGGCGGCACAAACAGCCGCACCATCCGTGACTGCAGCAGACACCTCGGAGCCCCTTCGATTTCCAGCCTTAAACATCTCCAGACCAAACGGAGTGAGTGATTTTGCTTCTGTCAGTTGGCCTCTAACAGAAACCCCTGCTAATTACCTCCTGGCTACACTCCCCCCCCCCCTTTCCAAGGCAATCACAGAATCGGTTCTGCAATACTGACCTGGTACGTCTATCTGACTTGGCGCGGGTGGTCTACGGCGGTTCCTTAATCTCCTCTCTACAGATGCAAGAGTACCGGGCTTCATGCCCTGGCCCAGCCTGAACGGAATGTCCTGGAAAGCGTGCGTGCCAGGGAGGGCATTGGGGTGGGGGGACAGGGGGCGCCACTGCGCTGCTGCTAAGAGGTGGTTATTCACTGGGTTGAATCTTCCAGTTCTATATACACAGGTTTCTGATGCTGAATTAATGAGATGTGAGGGAAGCCCACTTTCACTTCCTACCTCCTCCCTTACTATCACCCCTAGGCAATTTGCAAGGATATCCCCACCCCACGCAAAGCCAGGTGACATCACCACACTTCCCATGTCCCCAGACCAGCCTCTTTCCATGGTACCCAGCTACGCATAGAAACATCCCTGTTCTTGTCACAGGCATTGACTGTATATCCCCAGAAACCACACGGATAACTTCATGGCAGGACCATAGCCCCCCCGGACCAGAGGGCTCCTTTAAGAGGGCTGTGTAACTATGATGTGTTCTCGCTACCGACTGAACACTGGTGGCTTCTTTTCCAGCTTTTTGTCAGACGATATCCAAGCTGCGGTCGTCCTCTGTCCTGCCCTCATCTACTGTAGCCCTTTACGAGACAGCGGGAATCTTCAACCCAGCTGCCGGGAGGTTTTCTAAGAAAACAAGACGGATGATAAAACCACAGACACCAGGTCATATGACCGACTGGGCTTGGCTAAGCGATGTTCCGTGTAACGTTCCGTGCACCATAATTGGCTGCCATTGAATGAGTACAGGAAGCCTTAAAAAATGCAAATTACTAAAAAGTACACAGGCTGGAGAGACTCGCATGAAGACCCAGCTGAGGTGACGAAAGTAACAAAACAGTCTCTGGTACATAATGTTTAACATTTTACCAACGGATGCAATGCAGATGCATGTTCCAGAAATGAATGTCATCATTTCACAGCAACATGTGGCCTTCATCTTTCTGTTAAGCTGGTCTTTGCATGACAATCTCTGCTTGCAAGATGACTAAAATCTCCTTAAGTGCTTCCAATAATGGAAATCAAACCCGGTAAGTAAAATGATCAGGGGGAAAAAGAAACATAAATGTCCCTGGATATTGTCAAATATTTTGACAGGTTTCACATTGGCTTGTAATTATTTCCGCAAAGAAAAGCCCAGGGAGGCTTTAAGTGATTTGAGCGTAATTACAAGCTGCTCAAACAGTATAACTTCGGTCTGTGGTTATTTATCTTACTGTTTTGACAGCGCACTTGTCTCGGGGACGCTCACCCCAAACCATCCACACCAGCCAACGACTCCCCCCTCCTTACCACGGTGTCACCCCGGTCATAAGTAACGCAGCCCTTCCTGAATCGACACACCATAGTGGGGGTTCGTGGGTGCGTAAAAGGCTAGGAATTGACATCATCCTACCAAGTTTGGTCGGTCTACCACTTACGGTTTAGGCTGCCCATTCAGTTTTAGGGCAG
>JAODJX010000129.1:21266414-21277067 GCA_026776945.1 Isichthys henryi | reverse complement strand
TTATGCTACAGTCCTTGGTCCCCCACCCCCACAATCTGGCATCTCAAATCAAGAAGCAACAGTCAACTAAATCCAGATACTTTAGCACATAAACAGAATTGCTCAATATTCCCTGCAATGCTGCTGCTAAGCAGCAGTGACTAAATGGACCTTCTGGGGACGTGTCATTCTGCCTGTAATGTGTAGGTCAGCAGAGATTTTACCCACATGACAAATGTGCCACACAGGAGGTTCCCCCCCCCCCCCAAGGCTCAAACTCCTAAAAGAACATGCATCTCGCTGGCAGCCAGACAGAATTTCAGACTCTTCCAGCCAAAGTGTTTAACTCATAAAAAAAAAAAAAAAAAAATAATGAACCGTCAAGCACACATTTTACAGTAATTTAAATACGCAGCGGCGTAGTCAGAGTCGGAAGATTTCATCAGCCCTTTTCTCTGCCGCCCTAATGCCTCATTGCAGACTTACATTTAGCTCTGGAAATCTTTCACTTCCCCACTTTGATCAGACCAACAAACCAGGAATTCCCCAGCTCCTCTGGAATGTAATCTGCAACCAATGAACTGGACGAGGGACAAGCGATCAATCAGGCCATCCAGGCTCCTGCTGGAGCCGTGCCAGACCCATTCAATGGAGGAGGCATCCTAGTAATGGATTGTTAGTACCTGCAGTAGCCGGTTGATGTCCTGAACTTCCAACACATCCCCACCCTTTACTATTGACACAACCTTGGCAGTGTGTGGCAAGAGAGCTGCCCACTGATCCACTGAATGCAGTTCAGTCAATTGATGTGTCTAAATAGCCGAGTGTGTCCAGCGATGGCCACCTCACAATCTAGTACAGGATACACAGCTTGCTGATGAACGCTTGGATGAACGTACCTGTTAGGGGGTGGAACCAGTGTGAAACTTTCTGCAATCCCATAAGGAAACAAAGTAGCACCTAATAGTGTTTTGTTATGAAAGCAATATTTTAATTTTATTTTGGGCTTTTGTTGTTCCACACAATTTTCATTCTGGTCTCGGTTTTATTTAACGAAACACTTTTTTCCACCACATTTTCCTCGCTTCAGTTTTCATTTAAAATCGCGGCCTTGATTAGCAGTCTCCCATTAACTCTGTCACCGCGAATTCATCCATACTGGAAATTTCTCGTACTTCGTAACGAATGTAAAATGCATTATAATCATAAGCTACCCTCTGGGAAAACCTTCACAAGGCTCCAGTAGAAATGAGGAAGAGCAACAGCGCTGCAGGATGCTCGAGGGCCCAAGTGGGCGCCGCGCCCTAAACGCTGTTTGCAGGTTTACTCTCCCAGGCATCACGGTTCCAGCACAAAGAGCACGTATTGGTGTGAAAAAGCACGCCTTCCTCCCTCAGCTAATCACCTCACTCTCACACGATGCAGGCACGGATTCACTTAAACCACATGTCGCTGGAACGTGGTAGAGAACCCACTGGGACATGGCGAGAACATCCAACCTCCACGCTCAGAACCAGAAGCGGGAACCGAACCTCCGACCCTGGATGTGCGAAATGGTGCTGCTACCCAACCGCCACACCTTCCAGGCCAAGGAGGGAAAAAATGGAATCAAGGCAATATCGTCACACTGTGCGTTATGTTAACGTATGTTTGATTTGTGACCTGTTACCCAGGGAATTTATTCTGCTGATGTCTATTCAAGCAATGAGAAGCAGTCTGCCAAAATGCTGCAAGGACCTGTTCTGGAACAGATCCATCAACGCGGCTACCACACTTCACGGGAGGGGAGGACGTGCAGCTGAAGTTTTCTCCTTTCTGTAGTAATTCAGACAAAGGCTTCCACTGTCTAACATAAGTGTTTGGCACAATCTCACATCATTCACTGCAGATAAAGTCCTTTGTCTTCTGGAGGAATGGCAAGGTGACATCGCTCCTCCCCCTCTTACGGCGTTTAGCTTCCACTCTGAAAGTAGTGGGAAAAAAATTAAAACACCACATTCAGATTCATAAGGGTACCAGTTGTATTTGTGTAAATGCGTGCCGTGTGGCACCCCGATGCCGAGCCCGCATAAAGGCACCATGTGCACATGCGGGAGCTTCCCAAACCCGGAATCAGTTCCTGATGGCCTGTTCCCAGGAACACCCACGTGGGGTGGGTCTGCTCTCCAAGGCCGCGGCACCTTACATATGTTTCCGTGGAGACGTCACTCTATGCAGACCCAGGATGGCGCACTAGAGGCCCCACTGTGAGGGAGGAAGGGAGGAATAACCAGCACTGTGTATCAGTGCCACCCCGGATGGGAGAGGGGCAAATTGGTGAATGTTGGTCTGAGGAGAGTCAGGGATACTGGGGAGGGACTCAAGCAATCACACAAATAAAAATAAGTATAATCCATGGTAGCCCCCCCGGCAGCCCGACACCCCATTAAGAAAGCGAACGTCATATCCATATATAATTACTAAGCAGAAATAATAATAATAATAATAAATCTGTGTCACAGGCCCCATTTTGAACATCAAGCACCAGTTGTTCATGTGGGTTGGTCCCAGTCAGCTTCAGGCAGGTCCTATCGCTTTACCAACAGATGACTATTTCACATACTGGCCAAAAAAATAAAAACTATTAATTTTCCAGGAGTGAATCTTACATCTTTCCCCGTTATGACACCCTGATGTTTTGACAAAATCTTCTAAAATGTGCTCTTTCCACATGAGGATGTGATGTTTCGCAAAAGCCCCAATAAAAAATAAAAACACGAATCCATGGCTACAAAGTTGGGTTATGTGTTGCCCTCCTGATAAGGGGGGGCCATCCGTCAAATGCTCATCGACGTCAGATCCAAATGAAGGAACGAGGTCTGTATTGACTCCTTTCCAGTAACCGATTGCAACTATTTAACAAAACGACAGGATACAAATTCATATTTTTTTTCCAGATTCTTCACAATTTCATTTTATTCTTGCTATAAAACACTAGAACAAAAGCACAAAAAACACTGAACAGAAACTAAATTTAATGGGGCACACATTTCAAATTAGATGACTGAAATTCCTGCACAGGCTTTGTCGATGTTGCTGCGATCTGGATACTAACCTAACTAAAGTCAAAAGGATTCGACTATTCATCAGTTTATTTTTTGCAAGCATATAACTCTCCATCAAAGGTCATTGATATTGCATAAATCCGTTTCGGAACTGTTTACGCAACACATGTGGCTGTGTTACACTACAGTGATCCCAGACCCTCCAAACTAGCCGACCTGTTCTTTACCGTAAGATTAAATCTGTTCCTGGCATCATGTCTTTGTTTTTAAGAAAATGCTTAGAAGCTAATGAACTACTTTTGAATAACGATTTACATTATCTGCACCTTCATAGTGCATTCATTACACATACATTGAACATTCAGTGCACCTTCATAATGTATTCATAATGCATTCATAAGCAGCTTGTAAGTATACCTTGATAATATTTACATATATCAGCTTTGATATATGTAAATGAACCTCATATGATACAGTACATATTATAATCATATAATTTTGCAATGTTTGCTTCTCATGAATATTAAAGGTATGTTAGGATGCTACGGTATACGTATATGTTGGTTATAAATGCATTATAAAGGTGCATTGAATGTTTGATGAATGTATTACAAAGGCATTATGAACGGGCAGTTAAGGTAAAGCGTTACGAAATTTCATCCCAGAAGAAAGGAGACTGGTTGCATTCTGAACGATTCTTCGCAATCACATGTACCAAAATTTGTCATTTAGGCTTCATACCTAATATATGACTCATTTCATAGTTTGGGGGGAAAAGGATGTTTCATTCTTTTTTTAGACAAACACTGTTATGTATTAAACACCTCGACTGTAGCCCGGGGTGTTAGATAGGTCAGAAGAAAAAGTGTAAAGCACTTTCAAAAAGAATGTGAAGGAAAGAAAATATTATACAAATTCTTTGCCAAGAGTTGATTTATTTGAAAACACTGTTCTGAGAGCAAGGCAGCTGATGAGTATCCTCTCTCCAAAGAACAAGTTCTTATCTTCTTCCTTTGGAAGAGGCCATTCCTTTCAGTGCAGCCGCACATCCCTGACCTTTCTGAACTCAGATCTAACTGGTGTTCAGGGGTTAGTTGCGTGCCCACTGTCAAATAGGAGACATGGCGATGTTGTGGAGACCCTCTTTACTAGGGTAAAATGAAGCGTGTCCCATTTGGCCGGTTCCCCAATTTTTTTTTTCCCAGCATGCTGCTTCAGATCTGAAAGACTGCAGATATAAACAATTCGCAGAGAGACACAGCCACGGAAAACGCTCCACCAGACGCCATGCCTTCGCAGGTGTCCGTCCAGAAATCCCTCAGTCTGGTCAAAATATACCTCTGGAGACCCCACACAAGTTTCTGCAGACAATACTGCGTATTTTATATGTGAAAATCCTACAGATGTGAGGTAAACAAAAAGAGACACAAAAGCGCCTCGGTTCAAAACGGACAACTGAAATTCTGAGCTGCTAATTGGCTTGATGGAAACAATTATCCCTTACCTACGAGCCGTCAAAAGAGCGGGGGAGGGGCAGAACCACGTGGGAGGAGCATGTGCCAACGCAGCTCAAGTCTGCCTAGAAGGAAAATACAAGGGGCTGCGAGAACCAAGAGCCGCTCCAGTCTGGAAATCACTGCATACCTCCCGACCGGAGAGCCTGGTTTACACATGGGAAGGGGGACTCCAAGGTTTGAACGCCAGGGTCCTGGGGTCAACAGGCCACCATGTGCTAAATGACAAGCAGCTTGTAGAAGAGGCATTAACAACCATGTAAGCCTGGAAGATTTACAGCGTGTCCGCCTTATGGAGAGGGGGACAGGCTGAACGCAAACCTGCCGGATAATCGATGGCCCTCCCCTCCATTATTCTGCCAGCTAATTTTATGTCCTTTATGAAGGAGGGGAGGCGGAGCGTAGTGGTGGGGACACGCAGCCCCACTCAATTATTAAATAAACCAGAAACTGCAAAGATAAAAAGAGCTCAATTTCCAAGCAATTCCTCGCCTCCTTTACAGCCTCCTACATCATAAACGGTCTTCTACAGGAACCAGTTTTCTTTCTGACATCCAGCGGATGGACGGTTGTAGAAGGAACACTCACTCAAAATACATTTTTTTCCACAGTAGTCAGCAGAGGGAAGAAAGCCAAGGTTTCTGGGGGGGGGGGAAGCCAGCAGGCTAGCAGAAACAGGTTATAATGTGAGTCATTACATTTTCTGTTCCTGGATACTGTCTGCTGTAGTATAAATCACTGGCTGTTTTGCTACACTGAGGTTTTCGCTACGCCCACAAGTGATGGCAACCCCCATGTCTGCGGATAGGCGGAGTGCAGCCCGTACATCATCCCGCTTTGAAGATCAGAGACTTAGATACAGAAGCGGAGAATCAGACTCCAGTTTTGCAACAATGCAGCCCGGCGCATCAAGCCTGGTGGCACCACTGGCATAAACCCACGGTTGTCTCTCTTTCCGGTTTTCAGAGAAGGAAAGACCTGCTAATGACCAGAAGTGGGCCAGGCCCTGGGGTCCTCAGGGACCCCACAAAGGTTCCGGCAGCTCGTCATGGTTCCATAATCGCTTAGAGCAAAACAACAAAGTCCATTTCAGTTTTTCTGCTGCTGCAGTGGGATAATCAGTTTCGCTTCACGCCCCCAATTTTCTATCCCTCAAAGACATACACACAGTATGACACACGTTAAAGCTAGTGATACACGATGGGAAAATGACTGATATCGATATCCAATATATTGTTGTCTAATATCAGCAATACCGCTAACTAACACTAACAGAATGATGTTTTTTTTTTTTTTGCGGAGTACTAAAGACTCATCCGTGAGCCAGATTTAATAATGAATTAAAGACAGAACATATAAAACCATCTCACGGCCTGGTACTTTGACACCTCCTCTAAGTGGTGAACGAGCCGACAAAATCACTCATCCCAGTTGCTATGTCTTTAGCTAACTTTGAATATCATTAAAGTTTTAATATTAGGCAGCGATACTGGGCTAGACAGACACGCTGGACTGATGCTGATATCTTGATTTTTAAAGGATATTGAATGACACTGATGTTAAGCAATATATTATGCATGTCTATCCATTCATACATTTTCTGAAACCGCTTATCCTATTCGGGGTTGCGGGGGATCCGGAGCCTATCGTGGCAGCTATGGGCGCAAGGCAGGAAACAACCCAGGATGGGGCACCAAACCATCGCAGGGCACACTCACACACCTTTCATGTGCATGTTTAATTAAATCTTAAAGTTCTACCTTCTAATCCATGCACAGAGTTTAAAATTAAAACAGACATAAAAATAAAAATATTCCACCCAAAAGTACAGCTCTTTTGTATTATTTAAATACACTGTAAGATACGGTAACGAGTGCCACCTTGATGTGTGCAGGCTTGGGGGTTTGAATCTCCTCTCTTGTGTGCGGAAGTTGCAGCTTTAGCTCCCCTGTGTTGTGAAGATTTCCCCCAGATACTCTGGATCTTCCCCAGAGCCCAAAAACATGCAGTTAGGATAAGTGCCGTTTCTACATTCTCCACTGCATGTGAGCATGTATGCATACAGGTGCTCTGACATGGACGGGTAACTTATCTAAGCTACAGTGCAGCCGTTTTCCCCCCTGCAGTGCTAAAATCCCCTGCTGACCCTGACCAAGATAAATGCCTAGAAGATAGATGGATGGAGCGTACAGTCATAGCATAGCTACAGTTATGGATACGTGAATAGCTGCTGTTTAAATGGGGCTGTAAAACGTACATAACCCTATTCAGGAACTTTATAGAGGGAAAAAGACTGTCAGCTGTATGTTCGTGAGACAGCTGTACGTTCCTGGGCCACGTTTCTCCCACACACACTCACACACGTCTCTGCTTTCCGTCCGTGCTGAGCAGAGTCGTCTGCTTACTCTCAGAGGTATTTTCAAGTGGATCTTACTCTGTCTACCATGAAAATGTTCATGAGTGCTAGATGGGGATTCCCTTTTTCTAAAAACAAAAAGTCATTAACTCTGTCTATATTAGCAGTGTGTGTGGTGTGGAGGGAAATGCAGCCAAATACATATACACAGTATTTTCCATCCCTTTGGACATATGAGTATCGGTGTCCCTAAGTGGTTTTTGGGTAGGACTTGCCTCCGGATCTCAAAGGGTCGTAAAAAGTGGGCTTTCCGCTGCCCCATTCCCCACTGAGGTCATTCTGGTCAAAACGTCTAAAACTAGAACAACCAATGCAGACTACGTCACCCTACCAAGGAAGGGGTTGTGAAACGCTCTGAGAGCTGAGCAGCGATCCGAGGAATTTTCTCCACATCTTCCAGAAATCGGTTTCATGGCTCCCATCCCTCATCAGCTAAAGGGCCATTTCTCTACTCAGACAGTCATCGGCTATGCTGATAATTTCCATGAACATATATATAAATGCAGCTTCCCAATGCTCACATCCTTCTCCAGCATGACAGAACTTCTACCCAGAGTTAATTAGAGCGCAGTAATTATTCTGCACAGCTGGTCTTGTGAAGTCATGTGCTTGAGGAATGGGAGAGGTTAAGTCTTCAGCTGAAGGAGGGTTCCACAGAGGCTACAGTTACACATCCAGAGAGAGCAGGACCTAAAAAAACACTACAGATCAACTGAGGGTCAACAATGCAGCATCCGCTGAGGACCGGGGGCCTGGCCAGGCTGACTGTAGACCGCCTGATAGGATCTCGCTCTCAGTTCTCCTCAGGGTAATATTTTCCACACACAGATAAACGTTTCAGCATCAAGGTGTTTACTTAAATATGATGCAGAATTGTGGGACTGGGATGAAAAATGCAAGCAAGTCGGCAAGGAGCAGCTCCAGATCCGACAGCCGAGTCCAAAATTCATGAGTAGGAGAGTAGGTGTGGATCTCAACTCCACCACAGAGTTTTGAGAAGCCTTTAAGATCTTGTTCTCTGCACTCCATTTCCCTGGATCGGGGTGAACTTCCCTTTAACCATGACAGTTCTCCAAATACCGAGACGGTGGGAATGGGTGGGTTGGGGGCTGGGGGGGTCAAGTGAGACCCTCTCTAGATTCCTGGTCCATGAGGTAGATCCTCACCACTACTGTTAGTCTATGATCCAGAAAAAAAATGGTCAGTGGTTCTCTGGTACTTCTGTCAGCAGGTACTGGAGCAGAACGCGATGTAGGGTTACTAGCAGACCTACTCGGGTAATGACCACTGAAGCTGCTGACATGACATTCCGATCTACATGTTCTGAGGCCATGAAAATGTGGCTCCCTTTCACATGCTTTAGGACCCCCTCCCAAACTAGTGACCCAAACTAACCCTCAAGTAACAGCCATACTTCCATGGAGAAAAAGCAGGGGTATCACGGGAGGCTAGACTGTAAGGGAAAGTGTCAGGGCCGTGTGAGACAACGGCACTCCCTGCAGCTGTAGCTGAGGATGTGCCGGAAACATGCCAGTATCCAGTCACTATTTTGTAAAAAATTTCCCGGAGACAACTCACACCCACATGATGAGCAGAGGATAAGCTACTTCGCGCCAGGGAGCAGACCACCCACGGCATGTTTACGGCCTCTCTGTCTCTGTAACTGGGTCTGCCGATCCTCAACAGGCACGGCAGCCGGACCGAAGGAGCTTTCTGCTGAGTGAACTAACTACTTATCCAGAGAAGAACAATGCAAAGCTTTGTGAGCCAACAACCGAGGCGAAAACGGGACACAGAACCGAGAGGAGATCTTGATGCACCTGGCATGCCCCGGGCCCCTCTGCGCTCCTTCACCTCAGATGGCCCCCGCAGAATCATACTGCAGAGACGCGGGCACACAGGTGTTTGAGAAAACATGCGTACCATCACACCCGCGTTTGACAGCAGCCGTTTCGCTAATAGGCTAATTACTGTCACGTCACACCATGAAGCGAATTATTTCCCTGTGGGATAGAACTGTGTGTGCGTCAGCAATGCCTGGAATTTGTTTGCCATCTTCGTTTGCTGAGCTCCTCTTACCAATTCCATACAACTACCCTGTTTTACAGGGACCAAGGTCGGCGAACGAAATATAACGACCAGCTGATGGGTGAACGAAGAGTAAAGGTTAAAATAAAAAAACACCCACAGACAGAAGATCACTGCTCCAGCTACATATCTAAGGAGACCCAAATGGACTTTCAAAAAATCAAGATTAAATCAGGCAGTTAACAAAATTAAGGTTTTTATTTCAAATGAAATCTGAAGGTACTCAAGCGACACTATGAACTGACTCCCCAAGATTTCATGTAAATCCCGCCTGCCTCTATTGGACTGTGCATACCAGGCGAAACAAACAAACTACACTGACAAAGCTTGTGCAAAATCTGCTTCTGCTGCCAGGAAGCAAAGCGTGGCAAGATGCATCATTTCTTCTCACAAAATTCTGCTCTCCTGCGCCAAGCACCACAACAATTCGGTGCCATCTCCCAACACATGGGCTCCCGCAGGGAGCTAATTCCCACCCATTTGTGCTGTGCACCCCCCCCCCCCCGCAGGTCGGGTACTAAATGGACATGGTGGTGGTTGGGGGTGGTGGCTGGGTTATTACATTACTGAGATGTAGCAAGCCACGCCACTTTCCCATTGGCTGGACAACACCAAAACCAGACGCCGAGGGTGATTGAGATGTCGCTTGGAGAGAACAGCCCATTCGTCTGCTCATCCCTCCAGTGAAGTGACCCCCTCCCCCATTAACCAAAACCCTGACGAACACTGGAGGGCACAGGGGGGCTGCTCGATGCCAGCTTCCTTAGTGTAAAGCCCATAACCGCATACAGGCCTCAGCCATAAACAGACACAGCAATAAACACAAATATGGTTCTACACTCTGCTGACATGGTTATAGAAAAGACTAAACAAATGAAAAATAAATACACAAGGAAAAAAAATGAACAAACCTCTTCCTGATTTTGTGTTTCTGCATAATGCATTTGTGTTTCTTAATAGCACCTGCTGGAAGAAAAACAGGAATCCTCATCGGAATCCCCAGTCCAGGAAGGTTTTAGGTACCTCATCCTGTTTTTGAGGGCTCCGTGCCAAATGGATGATTCCGCAGGAGTGAAGTGTTCCTGGGGTTTCTGAAGGACACCGAAGCAGGGGCTGGGGGATTTTTTAAAGGTGTCAGGTTCCTTAAAGAATGGGTGCGTGTGTGTGGGGACTTCTCTATATATTACATTCTGAGGACCATAAAGATACGAACACAAATGTGTGTGTGTGCGCATGTGGATAATGTTTATAATACGTTCCCCACAATGTGATGAAAACCTGTTTTGACGATGTGGGGATCATTTTTCAGGTCCCCACAAAGCTCTGGTAATGCAATCAAACAACTAAAAATGCCATAAGTCTCATTTTTGATTTGGCTATTTATGGTTAAGGTTAGGGTTGGGTAGGGTTAAGGTTCTCATTTTGTGATGGGAGTTTTCCCCATAGAAATGAGTGGCGAGTCCCCACAGAGATAGAATTACAAACTTGTGTGTGTGTGTCTGCGTGTGTGTATATGTTTCTCTCTCTTTTCTGATAAGAGAACGAAGCGTTGACAGGTGGTTCAGCGAATGTGGCTTCCAGGGCTTACATGATAAAGTAGGGGGCTGGGTGG
>JAODJX010000129.1:21227062-21246042 GCA_026776945.1 Isichthys henryi | reverse complement strand
ATTACCTCTTCAGAATCACCCCCCCCCCCCCACCAAGTGTCCCAACATGCTTTTAGGAAAGAGAACAAAAATACATACAACAAATAAATAAATGAGGTTGACGGAATCAAACTGGACAACACGCCCCAGTTCAGACCCTAAACAAAGGACACTTGAATTGCTATGTGACCACACCATCAAGTACCATTGAACCTTGTGTCATAACTGAGTACGGTTACTCCACAGCCATGCCAGGTGGGCCAAAGAAAAAGGTATTTGTGACTTGGAGACTGGAGGAGCCCTTAAGCTGTATTCATAATAACTGGGCTAAATATTTAAGTAGCAATCGCATACTGTTAATGATTAAACTGCTGCCGTTTTTTATTTAATAATTCCTATTTGCTCAACGTGGATTTATGGATATGGATGGTAAAATTATTTAACAATTTTGACATTTTCTGTTGTTTTTATGGGAAATGTCCCTCCCATGTTGTATGTATAAGAACATAGTGGAACATAGTGGAATTTCGCCCCAGTTTGGTATCTGCAGCCAGATTTCTGCTCTTCCTGCCTCTTTTCTGTGGCGGGGAGGCTACAAGGGCCACTGCCGGCTGCCTCATTCAGACTCGCTTTGGCTCTTGGGGGAGGCAGGGAGCCCTTGGCGGCAGGGCCAACACATGGGAAAGCTTCTCTCTCCAGGGTGGCTTTACGGCAAGGTCTGGGCCGGGGCTTTGAAGGGAGATACATTACGGTGGAAGCAGGACGTTCCGAGGACCTGTGCCACGTCTCTGCGTCCTTACAGCCGGCTCTGGTGCCTGGGGCAGAAGCATGTAACTGTATCTCTCAGTTGCATTCCTCATACACCCCCCCTCCACACACCACTCCACCAGCAGGCCCCCCAAAATGTCAAAACCCATGAAGACAAGGGCCCTTGCCTCGGCCCACCACACACAAGGGTCCTCAGGACCCGGCACAGGAGGATCACGAAACCCAAGGAGTCCATCTTCACAGACTACGGGGGCGTAATGATGTCTGGACTCTAGTTATATGACTGTCTGCAAGGGCGTATGAATACAAGCCAGAGAGCGGTACTGAAACATGCTAAACCAATCGGCTAAGGCTCTTTAGAGGTCCATGGCACGGATGCTGGTGGAAGTATACCAGAAACCACCTTGGTCTACCTGCCACTTTTTGTGATGCCGTAAAACACGACCAAGAACCATAATAAATCAAGGTTTGTGATTTTACACCTATTAACGTTCTGTCTTCTTTAAAAAAACCTTAAACTTTATAAGGGATCCATTACGAAATAAGCTACACAAATCACAGGGGTAAACGTGTAATTGTACAGCACAGCAGACCATGTGGTTGAATCAAACATGCCAAGAAAAGGATACATGCAAGGTACCTAATCACACACCAAGGCATGGACAACGTCTTTCGGCAGAGGCAGCCCTGGCAAATGACAGCATGTCAGCGGATAAACGATGGATGGCTTTGTGTTCTGGAGGGATAGGGAAAGTCTGGACCTGATCTGAGAAGATTATGGAGGTTCCTAATGGTGCCCGCAGCCTGCACATCTGTAACTGAGAGACAAATCACCTAAACATCTGGACAGACATGTGGTCACCTTCGAGATGTCCTACCCATGAACTAAAGTGCAAGATGAAGTTCAAGCCCAGATGTAGAATTGTAAGTAAAATTCCTAACTGGAACAATCCAGGCAGACCTCCGCCGTGAGTTTTGAAAATTTAAATTTTAAAAGTTGTCACCTGGGCTCATTAAAATATAAGTTATAAATTAGCTATGGGGCAAGCAGAATGTTGTGTTAGCACATTCTTGACAGGAAAATAGCTCAAGAATAATTTTGTCCTGACAACGGCAAAATAATTATTTATTGTACTAAGTAATATATACAAGATGCAAATCAGCAATTACTGAGGAGTTATTACTTGGCAACCTGTCTGGTCCAGGTAATGATAATAATTAAAGAATCTACTGCCCTTTCGCTTAACGTATATCAACACAAAAACCTTCAAACAAATCAGTAGGCCTATACTTAGTAGTAGGTTAAGAACACAAAAAGAAATAAATAAAAACGACTTTAGTATCAACAATGCCGAATAGTTGAGCCTTTTAAAGTTAAACCCTGAACAAGACAGACGCCGTAACAATGACTGAATGCCTGACTCAAAATATTTAAGTCGTACACTTACAGCGTTTTACAGGCTAGCTCCACTTATTATTTTCATAATTATTTGTTTCACACAAGAACGATTTGTAAAAATAATTAATGAAAACGCGCATTAGACCAGGCTATGTATGGAATTACTGTTGAGAGGTAATTTCATCTGCACAAATTAAAAAAAAAAAAAAAACGGCGGTATTTCCCGGCAACATAACCAGTGAGAAAGGCGCGTTAAACGGAGTCGGTGAATTGGGAACCCAGTAAGTAAATAAACAAATAATAGCCGTGCATAAATTTTTAAAGCATAGAACCGACGTTTTGTCTTTGTTAATGAAGAACACCTGAAGCAGGATGCAACAGAGCAAAAGTACGGATCTGACGCGCCAGGACGAAGTGTTTACCGGTACAGGCCGGGAGATACGACGGATTAACCGGGACGGCGGTACCGGCGCTGATCCGGCGCACATCCGTACACCGACTTGGCATATAAATTTTATAAATTCATTTTCAAAATGTCTTTTATAGCAAAGAACGTAACTTTATTATTATTATTAATGACTACTTAATTGCAACCAAAATATACATAATATTAAGTGGCCTTATCTGATTTATTTGCTCGCTTAAGTCAGAGTTAAATAACTCACAGCCATGCGTATATGTGTACAAACATCATAAAAACGCCGCAGACGAGTCCTTCGCCTTCTTTACATGGCTGGCGGCGTGTGACACGGAGGGTCCTGGAGGAGATCGCGTTTCCCCTTCATGGAAATTGGCATCTCTTCGGTTATTCGCGGCCAAATAAATAAAATGAATAATCTGCGGATTTAACGCATGGGCAAGGTGGGTCTGAAGAGAAACGACTGGCAGCAGCACTAATTGAAATTTAGCATGGGGGGGCGGGGGGGATGCGCGGGCCCGGAGCAGATTACGGTTTGAATAGGGCTGGGCTCTTTGTGTCGGCTGGCTTGCGGGCGAGCCGGGCTGCATCTGCTATCGCCCGCGGTCCGGGAGGCTCCCGATCCGACTGGGCTGGCCGCTCCGCTGCCCCTAATCCCATTTCAGACAACGCCGTGCAGCGATTCGAGCAGTACTTAAGGAGAGAAAATATTTCTGTAAAAACAGGGTTCAAGCGAATGATTGTTGAGATGAAATATATATTTAAAAAAAATTAATACGAGGGGAAAAGGAAACGGTTAAATGCCCCCATTTGCATTTGAAAGCGGCTTGCAAGAACTTGGCAGAAAAATGAATGAAAGCGCCGGACTTGCTCAAACAGGCAGATAGGTTACACAAGTCATTAAAATGTATATGAAAGGCGTGTGTTGTTATTGGGACGTTGTTTTTAAACATGGACTAAATATGCTTATAAAGCGTGAATGAAATGTAAACAGAGAGCAAACAGTAAAGCACGGGGATTTCTAGCAGCCTCCCAAAATTAAAACGGAGATTCTGGGTCGTTTTCCTTAGTAAGAGTAAATCGGGAGTTTTCCATTATTTTTTTCTATTCTTGCCTTCTGTGCTGCCTTATATGAAGTAGAAATTAGTACGAGCGAGTCGGAAGACAGACTCCGGCTTTTCACGTCCGCCGATGATGCTGTGAATGACTTACAATAGATGCAGTTTAACAACTGCACGTCAGAACTGAAGGTCCACCTGATGATCGCTGAGAGAAGGATCTGGGTGTCAGCTTTTGCGTCAATGCCGTTATTAGTTCTTTTTTGGGGGCATGGAGATAAAGTATTTTATCTGTTAAAGGCAGATCTGAGGCGAATTGCCGTCAACTTATCTTCCACACTTCGCAGCACACCTCCAAAGCGAAGGGCATGCACGCACGGACAACAGCGGCAGCGGTAACAGCAGAGACAAAGGCTTCGGGATATATGTATAAAAAGACGTGGCATCCCTGTGGGTCCTGCATTCCAGATGGAAGAAAGCGCCTGAATGAATGTAGAGAACACAAAACGGGAGTAAAATGAATTCACACGAACAAGTGGGCTTTTTCAATGCCTAATCTGCTGTTTAAAATGATTTCGAGTCATTCAGGCATGAAAGAATTGCAGTTTTCTATTATTTAAACCTAAAAAAATGTACTCACGGAAAATATTTTCTTTAGAGAAAACATTGTATTAATAATACTAGATTTAAACAACCAAAGAGATTTCTTTTTCATGCATCCAAACTCAACGAATTTGCATTTCATTTAAAACGGTGAATGTTTTTGTACGTTTCATATGCAAAGAAAAACGCAAAATTTGCAAGTATTTGAACTCATACAGCACCAGGACCATGAACACTGAGACCAGCTGAAAAGATTATTTCGGAAGGTCAGAGGAATGACACAAAGATACATAAATGATAACGGGCACTATGCAATCTGGACTGGAATGCGCACCAGTATGAACCAGAACGAAAGGTTTCCAGGACCTTCAGGCGAGTTCCGCACTTTCAAACCGCCCTCGCTGTTTATCAGATGATGATAAAATAAGACCACCACCCCCTCCCAAAAAGGTAAGGCTCCACCTGGCTGTTGCTCATTTCACAGAGCCAAAGAGGGGCAGGCAAACAGATAAACAAGGCCGCCCACTGCCAACAAGAAAACGGACCCTACACCATGGGGCGCTCTAATTTCATTAATTAAGACGCAGGAGTTTCACATCACGCGGGACCGTGATTAAAACAGAAGAGCAATTTATTACCACTTAGCGACCGACTGAAAGCGCCGAGCGAATGGGCAGAGCAATCTCAAAAGGGAATACGGCTATTTAATCAGCGGAACGCCACATACGAATGTGCTACTTTAATTTGCAGTCCTTGGATATCTGAAGGGCAGGCCAAACAAACACGCAGGCGGATTCTTGTGTTTCTTTTCGGTCGCTAGCTGAATGAAATCAGCCCATCGCTGTGGAAAAAAAAAAAACTCCAGCGGAAACGAAGGAAGATGCAGGTGGTCCAGGCAATGTCGCCGCTGGCAATTACAGACCCATCAACGCAAACTTAATGGCTCGAAAAAAACTTACTACCTTGTCGGGTCATGTGATGTAAAAACCATCAACATAAATCAACTTGGTCTTTAACACAAGAGCAGATAACTTGAGGAACTGTTAATGCACAGAACCTTTGCATGTATTTTTTTTTTTGCAGACACTTTTGTCGAAAGCAAATAATCACAAACATGCAGAGAATGGGTGTGTATTTCTTCATATTCCTACCAATTTGCAGATTTATATCTTGAAATATATATATATTGCATATATACAATTTTGAATACACTTCGAATCAAAGATTTCCAGGGGAAAATCTTGCACACATGGTCTAATCCAAAAGCCTGTTTTACTGTGATATTTTCATTGTCCGTTCACATGTACCACATCATCTTTGGATAAGCAGAATACCGAGCAAATATGTCTTTTGGCTAATACTCTAAAATTCTGCTTAAAAATACTGTTTATACAGAATTAACATTTTTCTACGAAGACGTTCTATAATGTTGTACATATTTTACTTCGTCACTGACAAAAGCTAAGCGTGGCCTAAGAATTTCGTAAACACAATTAAAAAAAGCAAAATGCTGAAAACTAACTTCAAGTCTATGGACTTAAATTAAATTTTACACAGCGTGTGTCCATCTTCCAAAGATGTGTAATGAACCTATAAACCAGTTCAAAAGCACTGTAGTTAAACTGGTAAAAATGGCCTGGGAAACATCCTGCCTGCTCGGCGACTTTTTAACATGAAACTGTTATTTGATCTCTATTCATCTGCGTTCTGAGCTGGAGAGTAGTAAATGACTAATCACACTTAAGGCTAGGCCTACTCTACTCAGGCCTATCCCCCCCCCCAGTCACAGAGCAGGGGGACACAGAAGTATTAAATTTTTTATTTCTTAATGCCTGGTGAATTTCATGAAGCAAGCACTTTTTTAAGCACCTATAAAGATGTTTTAAAAACATTCAGTACATTAACAAGGCAAAGTTTTTAAAAACCCTGCCATCTCTTAATGCCTAATGAATTGCAAGAGGAAAAATTACTATCAAAAATTTGTTTTACCTAATAAATATAGTGATTGCATCAAAACGATATGTTTGGTGAACATCAAAGATATTCATTTGCTGGGAAAAGTACCAGTCGTGATTTCGGAGAGCAACAGTCCCATACTAACCTACGACTACATCATGGTGATCAAGTTCCATATTAGTTTATTTGTATTTAATTCCTTCTGCCATAGTGATCTATTGTGAACTCTTGGTTTTTAATACAAAGCTGAAGTGCTGCAGTGTGATTGGACAGTTAGCTAGGGTGATATTGACGAGCAGAGGGGCGGAGTAGGTGAGTGACTGGCCAATCCTGACAGCGAGATACAGATAGGCAGCAGAGTGACAGCTCGTGATCGCGTCGAATTTTGAGGGTTCAATGGCATTATATTTGCAGCCGATAACTGTGATGGAGCCCTATTTTTGGCCACCTGCATTATGGGCAAAATCAAAAAGGAAAGTCGCCCCAAAAGAAACAAATAGAATAATATTCCAATACATTTCATATAGCTGATATATAATGAACAGATTCATTAGTAGTTATGTGCTTCATTGCTCACAAGTGCATCATATGCCTACGTGAGATTCTAACCACCACAAATATTGTGACAAAAGCCAAACCTACGATGCATCTGGCAATGAGTCAGAATGAGCTAAAAGGTACTTGTGCATCAATATCATCTTAAAATGAAGACTTAAACATTGGAGTCCAGAGTTATGTCGCTTCTGTGTTTTATAGAGGTTTGACTTTCAGAGAGAAGGAGCCTTTTCACACGAATGACTTACCGTTTCCCTTAAGTGGCTTGAGAAATAGAATTATCCACCAGTTTGCTACAAAAAGGGTGGAATTATTGAGAAGGCTCAAGTATCTTTTCTGAACAGGTCTACATCATGACCAGGATAAAAATGGAGTCCCCCCCCCCCAGATCATCTTCCTAACATTTACTAAAGACATGTTTACAAACTTTAACCATGTTATGCCTGGGAGGAGGACTTAGTCATGGCACTGATGGAAATAAGCAACCACTGACTTTTCAGAAATATCAGAACCCTACAGCAACGGGCATGCAGACTCCGTAGGCTGACATCAAGAATTTAGTGGAAATTCCTCTGAAAAAATAGATAAAAAGAAAAAAAAAAAAAATCACGCAATTAATTTTATACAAAATACACATATAAAAATGTGTACTTATTCACAGAACAAAAATCAGCAGTACACAGAAAAATAATTTGTTTTCTTAAATCACTAATTACAGAGTAAAGATTGTAATTAGTGCAAAAAAGATTTTTAACACAATAAATAACGGGGGGGGGGGGGGTATATGCTATCATGTAGGTTTAAGACAAATTTAACAGGCTCAGTAGGCATCACAGAAACTGGTCTAGGCATTCGCATGTTATTAAAATTATAAAGAAAAAAAAATGAGAGAGTGTTTTTGGTTCCGATATTCAGTCTCTCTCCCTCCTTTTCCTTCCTTATAAATCACCGTATTTATGAAAGTTTCACGGCACGCCAGACATCGGGCAACTGTCGGTTACCTTATTAAAACGTGTAGGCTGTAACAGACCTTCAGCACATCAATCAAATCTTCAAAGGAAATTTGATATATGACATTATCTTAAAATTTTGAAAAACAAACACTGCCTTAATATGAAAATTAATATTTCATACATGTTTAAAAAATATATAGTTGTGCAACTTGTGAATCCTGGGTGCCGTTTATACATTCCTTGAGGTACACCTAAAGCTTAGAAAATTAAATTCTCCCGTTGTATTTTTCTAAATAATTTTTTATTACTAATAACACATCCATGAGTGTTCTATTCCCATTACTACCCATGTAACCAAAAAATTAAGCTATTGTCAAACACATGCTAACGTATATAATGGATTTGCAAAAGTACTGCATAATATATTTAAATTTTCGAGCTGCTTTGCTTAAAAAAAAAGAAAAAAAAAACGACTGGAAAGCCGCATGTCCGCAACGTAAATACAGACATTTTGAGTCTGCAGCTGTGCAAATGCGGAGGCATTCGTTCGCCGACGGCCTGCGCTTCAGCCGGGGTAGGTGAGGGGTGGGGGGTCTGAACATTTGCCGCAAGTGTGGAGACGCAGAGACGGGCTTGTCCTACTGTCACCAACCCGTTAGACGCACTTCAGTGGAGGATCGGCTCCCCAGCTGGCTGCCAGCCGCCGCGCTTACAGTCGAAGCCGGTCTCTCGCCGCAAAGGCTTCCTAACACGCAGATGCGTCTGCACAAGTGTAAGTACTTTTATTTCCAATGCACTTATTTGTAGACGCGAATATCAGCTACAGAACCCGTCTGGACATCAGTCTCACCGTGGTACAACAGCGGTGTCGTCCACACAAGGGTTAACACAGGGATGGATGAACCACAAGCAGATGGATTTAAATTATTTCACGTAGCCAAGCACCCTTCGGCTTTGAGCTGCGACTTGTTACGGCACACCTTTTAATAATTTTATAGTGAGGAAAACAATGCCGAATTGTCCAAAAGCCCTGTTACTTTTTTACCTCTTCGGGTATAGGGACGTATAAGAATTTATGAAAGTACAATTGATTCGTTGTAAAATCCGGCTCTCCCTTTATTGAAAAGCGTTGTATCTCGTACCTGTTTGGTGCGTTCCTCATCAAACACTGATGCATGTTTTTTTTTAAATAACCCACATCAATATCGCAACACACCAGCCCCTTAAAGACACATTTTCCCCACCTTGCAAATAGCACTGATTTCTTTCTCCACACCCCACGGAATGAGATTTTGCGATCAGATACATTCGCACGTTCTGTGAAACGCTTCCTAAACACAATGGGGGGGGGAAGAGACCGTCTTACCTTCTACAGCAAATGCTGCGGGTATTATCCATAAAATCCATAAGGTATCCATTACTGCATGGGGTTTCTCAAGACAGAAATATACAAAGCCCAGACATTCAAATAAAAGACGTGCAGACAGCCATTGACCATAGGAGCGTATATAGACGTATGCAGCCTCTTGCGAGAACAGAATGAAGCGATTCCTCATAGAAGGAGAACAAAAATACGAACCAAGTTTGGGCGAGACCAAAACGACCCAGACAAAGGGGGGGGGGGTGCCTCTGCCTATCCAACCAGACCTAATCTATACGTTTGTGGCATGTCGTACACGTCACGTTTGGGGGAATGGAGCGCAACCTGCACTAAAGTCATTCGTTTCAATAACCGGGTGCAACGCTGGCTGCGCCTCGGATTTCTGTTGGCTTTCAACATGGAGAGATGGATGATGGGGATGGGAATGGTGATGGACGCGCACCCCATTGAAATGTTCCAGTTTCTCCACCCGCTGTCAATCAGGCAGATAAAGAAGTGTGGGGTTTCCAGTTCATCAGTGATCGTTACTTCTAAGGAGTTTAAGGACCAGGGGCATGAAAAAACGAAGTACGGACAGACTTTTCAAGTATGTAAAATCTCCCTGTTATCGGGGATTTAACTTTTAAGGAACCGTGTTATATATCACTTTTTTCCAGCACTGTTTTTGTTCCCCTTGTTTCCTTGACAGGTGAGAAGTGATTTGCGCGGATTAAATACAATGTAACACCTAAGAGATCTTGAAACTGTTAATCCACAGATTGAGCTGAATGTGAAGCCGTGACAGCAGCCAGAATGAATCGCGATCCCCATACCTACCGCGAATAGGGACGGCGGCTCCGTCTCTGATGAATATTCGCGTAAGGTAGCTCTGGTTTATTAGGGCAGGCATTACGTGGTTTAAGTCGGTTATTACGACTGAGCCGATTATTCGTCGCGTAAGCCTACAGTTAGCGAAGATACGTTGCGATTTCTCGACCAAAACAAGTCGGAAGTAGGCTACAAACAAGTGGATTCATTGTAATGCAAGACGAGGAAACATATACTCGCTGACACGAGAGTACAGCTCTCTGCCTGTATGTACGGGAAAATGTTATTCATCAGACGCTATTTGTGCACCGTGGCTCATAAAATGCAGGTGCGGGCTGTTTAATTACCTTCTATATTACACACGCAATTAAAGCCTCCCATGATATTTAAAACAAGTGTTAAAAACTGTTTCCACTTATACTGAGTCAGAAAACAGTACGCTAAGGGAGGAGATTTCTGAGTTAAAACAACAGTTTAAATAAGAATAACCTTACTTGCTTGGACGGAAAGTGGAGAAATTCCCTGTCGTAGACTACCTGGGTGCTTTTATTTTATTTTGTTACATTTACTTCGTTCTGTTTTTTTGTGCAATAATGAAGCATTTTAGCTAAATTTAATGAAACAGCCGTAGGACTATAATTTAAGATCCATTTAAAGTTGAAGTTATTAGAAAGTCTGACATTTCAACTAAATCAAAATTTATAAAATATGCAAAAAACAGGAAACAATGAATAAGGAAGGTCAACAAACTTTCTGTTAAATTATGTTTAGAAATCAAAGCTATTTATCTCACTTGTACATCGCTTGGATAATAGTATCTGCTAAATACATGCATGTGAATATTGAAGTGGAATTTTAATTGCAATTTTTTTTCCACTCAGATTAAGCTGTTTTAATGTCAAAATGTAGTCTTGGAAAAAACATTATGGAACATTATATAAGCATAAAAATCTTCACAGATCAATATATGCATCTAGATTCATGGTTCATGTGATTCATACTGACAGGCTACCACAAATTGTGTGTGTCTGTGTGTATGGACGTGTTTGTGTGTGTGTCTGTGTGTGTATATGTTCGTGTGTGTGTGTACTGTTATTCACAAGCAATGCTGTAATTGCACTACTATCAGCTACTAACCAATATGCCTGCATCTGATTACTTACACTGTGTAAAAATCGCATAAAGTGATAGGTGTGTAAAGGCACCCATTCAACAAATTCTTGTTTCCTTCCTACTAATCATCAAAAACTGAGCTGAAATTTGGTGTCAGGCTGATTAACAATAGTTGTCTTTACCTGATCAGACACTGCACTGAAATAGTAGGACTGGGCCTCTTCTTGAAACCAAAACAGTCGGCCATCTTGGTTGAAAAGAATCAGCCACGTCCCGGGAAAGATACTGTGCCTCATTTGCAGACAGGTACGAGGCCCCCCAGTGCTCGCTTCCGAGGGGGGAATAATTTTTTCACAAAGTAACTGGAGCAAAGAGAAATCCTACAATTAGTTCCCATGCCCTAAAACCTGGTGCTGGTTTCCTTGAGATTATTCAGAGCAAACTGCTTCCACATTGCGATGATTTTGTCTTGCCTGACAGGGTCTCGAATGGTAACAGAACATACAGAAATGCACAATCCAGAAATAAAAATGCACAGGAAATACAAACGTATTTCCTATGTTTGTCTAAGGCTGTTTTTGTACACTGTGAATCTTCTGGCCAAATCAGAAACAGCTTTATGGATATTCACTGTTTTCTAATACTGTAGGAATGCAAGTAAAGTTACTAATTTAAAATTGTATGGATACAAATACACATTAAACTGAGGTTCAGATTCACCTTTTTCATGACATCGCATTTAATTAATAATTTATGTTCATTTATGTAATCACTGTGATACTATCATTTTGATGTTGTTGTTGTTGTTAAAGAGGTATTATGTTCATATTCATATTCCTAGACCTACACAAAGCATTTAACATTTATGGAATTAAACATTCGAACATTCTGTATTGTAGATATTTGAGCCCATTCACAATTAATGGATTAAACATTATAAACAATTGTTTTGTATACAAAAGCAGTAATGTAAGTCATAATCATTTAGTCATTGTTGCAATCAAAATACCACTTTTATGGCAGGTCATTTGTATCATAAGTGTCTTTCACTTCTGTAGCAAACATTTTATGTTTCTACAAGTGGAAAGACAAAATTTAGTCCCAGAACCGTATTTAATTTGCCAACTTTCTAAGCCTTGATGCAGCTCTGCTACTGACGTTCACTTTCATTTTAAACTGCAGCAGTTTTTTTATTCTTTAGCATGAATAGCATATTCTTTAGCATAGCTGAGATGGCTACACAAAATACAAGGTATGCAAAAGTAAAAGCGAAGCTCATGACAGCAGAAACATCATTTCTACAACTTGATGTTTTTATTTGGGTAAAGAAAACCACAGCTAGATAACTTTCTCGGAGGTAGCAGCATATGAAGAGCAGTACATCTCAGACACATCGGAACAATCGGAAAAGCAAAGTACAGATGATTATGTTAAAGTCACAGAATAACAGAAATAGATATTTCATGCTGTAGTTTAAATATTAAAAATTAGAAATCCATGTATATTTTTATTCACATATGAAAAGAAAACAGTTCTTTTTCCGTCACTCACACTCAAATTAGTTTAACTTGCACAAAAATCTGAACTTCCAGAACAGATGGAGCCATTGTCACTGCTGTTTACAAAGTGCGCTGTTGTGCATCTCGTGTCGGTACTCAGTGATAATTTGAAACGTAAACAGCTCGTGTAATCTCTTCAGCTAGCTTAGTGTAAACCAGTACACTAGCGGTAACGTGATTAAACTGGTGTGTCGCTGTACTCGCACCATGCGGTGACGTATTCTCCTTGTCGGAGCTGCTTTTCTTGTTATGAAAATAAAAATATGACCATGAGTGGTAAGTGGGAGGAAGAAACTTTAAACTCTTCTTTTTTTTTGTCGAGCGGAATATTGATTCCCGAGTGACCCTGGGCTGTCACTATTGGTTGGAGGGAATTAAAAATAAAGAAGGCGGCTAAATTTATGGTGTTAAATGTGCCAGGCCACAAACAGAAATCTGGAAATTCTTTTAAGCAGTATAAAACCGATTTCCTCTCTCTGCAGATGTTAGGGTAATCCTACGGATTCTGGGAAGATGCTGAAATATGAATGGGGAATGAAAAGGGAAGGAGTTTATCCGGATAACTCGGGCGTCCAAAGAGGGACAATCTGCCAAACAGGCTCGGATGGACTCCATGACCCTTTTGGGCCAGTAACCAAAAGCAACCTATCCTGTATTGAAATTTTTTCCCCACCATGTTGTATGGAAGGGTGCAGGAAAACTTCAGCGTTTGGCTCACTGCTACTATGACTGTTACTGAAATGGAAAAATATTTCAGGCAGTTGCGATATGCAGCACTGTGCTGAGAATGGCTAGAGGGACCCGAACACCTGAATGACGGCAAATATTTGAACGTGGATTGGAGCTCAGCGAATCATTATATATAATTTGATTAGAGAGGAATTTGGGCTGTGGATGCCTCCTCACGTAGAATTTTAGGACATTGAGCTAATATCTGCCACCAACAGAACTAAAGGATAGTTAACACTGGGCTCTGTGACTGGACACATAAAATGATGCAGTGATGACAGTTGTCCACAAATGTGACACGTAACACATTTGTACCGTGGGCGGTTCCTCGTTAATCTTTCAGCTGAGGCCGAGGTATGCAGAATTATGATATAGTCAAACCACAAATATGATTAATTTACTCTCTGAGTAAACAGACCACAATTACATTTTCTGTTCCAGACTCAAGCGAAAGGAAGTCCAGGGTAATCCTGAGTGCTGGAAAGCAAGGAAATCAAACTGGATAAACTCTTCAAAATCTCACATAAAGTCATGTCAACATTGCCACCATAAATAACAATATGGACAGACTGTCTGGCATGAAACCATTTAATTGTATGGCAAGAACTCCAGACTCCAGTGGATGCGAGCCCTCTTGCGTTCCGACATTCAATGGCGCTTAACACATTAGCCAAGCAGTTTTCTATATTACGCCAAGGTTTTCCTACAAGATTATACTCATTTTCATCATTGACATTCTTCCTCTTATCCCGGGAACATTGTTATCCTCCTCTCTGACGTCTAGCTATTTGTTAAAACTTGTCCAGTTGTTTGCCTTTTCAGTGTTGAAGTAACAGATTACAGGATAATGTATTAATTTCTAAGAATAAGTTGAAATACCTGCTACGCTACGCAGTATCGGCATGTTGTGATTACAAGGGTGGTTTTACAGGCTATCGAATGAAGGATGAGTTGTGTTTGAGGTAGTATGAAATGTACCCTAATTTGGCCTGCGGTGAGTTTGTTAAAAAAAAGAAAACAGACCAGAAAAAATGCACTATTTGAAGTCTACTTTAGTGTCTTTTGGTTCTTCTGTTTCTTAATTGGTGCTTTTCCAAATATGGATAGAAAGGCAGACATCAGAATGGAGAGACACATTTGCAGGAGGGAAGCCCTGCAGATGAAAGGGCATCACCTGTCCTTGCTGCTTATTAAATCCCAATCAGCATGACGGTAGAACAGGTCAGGCATGTAAAAAAAAAAAAAACCACACACGCGCATTCAGAGGACAGAGTGGTAACTCAGACGGGTCAGAATGTAAGCTGGATGATGTGACACGGCAATTGCAGTTTCACAGTCAATAAGAATCATAAATGAACTTGGGAGTTAAATCCATTTAATCTAACCACCACTCCAAGAGTGACGATTAGCTTGTTATTTGTTGTTTAAAAAACCAAACTGACATAAACCTGATTGACAGAATTTCAGTGTATGAATGCAATTCAAACCTCCCATTAACTGAAAGCAAATATCTGTCAGATGTTTTAAGTTGTTTTAATATAAGGTCCCGCTGCAGCTTCTCTGCACAGAATCGGTCCGGATTACGCTCTGTCAAACAGAGAGTCTGTGTGACGTCCACGCCCAGTCCCATTTGGCCTCGTAGCTTGGAGACATACAATGACGTTTCGAAGGTGGTCATGAAGTGTGATCTGTTCCGCATGCAGGTAATGGAGCTCGATCAGAGGTCTTCTGTAAAATGAAAATTAATAAGAATTAAGTCCCTTGAATACTTTTACATGTTGTGACTTAGTTTTAGAGGGCGTGACAGACAAAGTGTGCCAAAGCAGGCTGGCCAGGTGTCCGTAGGGAAAGTAGGAATATTACCATTAAACTGTAATTGATGTGACTTTTAGTGATTTAAAAATCTAATTCATCACATTTATTTTATTGTCCCTTTCAGAAGGAAGATTGTTTGGGCAAACAATCTCAGCTGCTAAATTAGCAGTGAACAAAAACACAGTGACAACAGCGATGAGTCATCATTCCTGTTGCATCATGTTTAGTTACACACATGAAAGACAACTTGGAAATGATTAGGTACTGAATTTAGAATGTGATGTTTTACTTTCCTCTTGCCGTGAGAAGGAGCGCGACCTCAGTAAGTGAAGGGCTTGACTTGGAGTCTTCGAGGCCCGCAGATCCCTGCGGAATCAGCCATTTGTCAGCGCAGCGCAGTGCAGTGGAGGTTAAACAGAGAGATTCTCAGCAAAGATAAATGAAAACATGAGGTTACAAAAAAAACCAATGTTCCTCTTCAAGTCACCTCGTATGATCTCAGAGCTGTACGACCAGGGATATACATAATATACATAATATACATAACTTTTATTTATTTACCTTGTAGTATACTTTATCAGTTAGAAAAATATGTGTTATCATTTTAATGCTATATATTTTATATATTCATGAAATGTACGGTCTATGTACATTTTTCCCTTATTGTTATGTAGTTATACGTTCATCCATCCATTTACTGAAACCGCTTAATCCCAAATGGGCTTGCAGGGGGGACCAGAGCCTATCCTGGGAACCATGGACGCAGGCGGGAACCAACCCTGGGCTGGCACCAACACACCACAGGGCATGCAGACTCACACTACTACAGGGACGATTTAGACTCACCAATCAACCTCACCTGCACGCTTTTGGACTGTGGGAGGAAGCCAGAGCCCCCCTGGCAAACATGGAGAGAGTGTGCGAACTCCACACAGAAAGGACCCAGGACTGAACCCAGGACCGAACCCTGGACCTTCTCGCTGGTGCTCAGTGCTAACCACTGTGCCATCGCATGCAGTTATACACTAGTGTTTAAATAATATATTAAATGTTAAACCATAAACAAATTCATAACAAACTACAGTAGACACGTAATACTTTTATTTAGTTTTTTTAACTACAAGCCTATCATTTACTGTTAAGTTCTATACCCTTTGTGTTCCCTGTTCTGAACGTGTTGCTAAGGTATCTCATGTGTGGTATCTAATGAGAATTTTGAATCTCACCTGTCCCTCACCCTGGTAACTAGGTTTACATGTGTTTACATGTCTGCGGTTGCCATGCAGCATGATAATCGTACCGATCCATCCCTTAATAACCCAGCGCAGCCCAGGCATATCAGACTCCCAACACCGCAACCCTCTAAACTTAAGCTGCAAAAAGTTCAGTATGACATGTACAAACATTCCAATAAAATAAGTAAAATATAATATTTTTGACATGTTTAATAACATAATTATTTACATGCAACAGCATGGTAGTTATATTTAGTGTTTGTGAAACATTTTTGCCATTTTACAAAAGCTTCACTATTAATTTTTTCCTCTTGGGTGCGTCACCCCTAAGCCATTAACACATGCGGTCTGCATTGCTCCACGCTGAAACCCTTACAAATAGATTTCCCTGCAGACCAAATTCAGAGGTAGATGAATAAAACACATTATGATGCAATTTGTAATTCTGAGACTAAAACACTGACGGGGCGTTTCAGCCCAAATCAGTTAGTGGCTTTAATGCTAGTCCTGCACTGGGGAATTTCCAGGAAGGCGAGCTACAGCGCGTGTTAAAATGCGGGGCTGGCCAACATTCTTACACGTACGCGTATTTCGGACATACGTGCCCTGGATAGCAGAGGAGCCGAGAAGCAGATGCTCTTACACAGCTTTCTGAGGCCCTTCTTGATAAGATAGATCTCCTTGATCTCCAGGCCGGGGTAGTGGGCATGGTCTGGCTTTTCTTCACCTCATACTTTCGGATAATGAATGACTATTAAAGGATTATCCATCTGGGGGGTTGCCTGGCTGAGTCTGACAACGTAAGGAGTTTAACGCATTCCCAGTATTCCGTGGCACCAGCCCGCTGGGTCGTCCGGGACAGGAGGTTCAAGGCAGAGAGTGCAATTCTTTTCCCAGTAAACCCAGCAGCTGAGGCTGAGACACATTCCAGGGGCTGGAAAAGAGGCTGACATGGGAAGCCAAACTTGGGGTCAGTCCCCACCGTGCGTCTGATCTGTGAGAGATAGACAGCACTCGCTTCTCGAACTATTGTTAATGTCAGATAAATCCGATGGTATTCTTCCGAGTTTTTGTTTTTTTATGTATTTTATTGGATGAAGTTTAGAAATAAGTTGCGGTGAAGAAAGAGACGTGGATTTTCTCCCCACCTCTGGGCCAGGAGCACAGATTTGGGTCTGGATTGTAAGGACTTGTCTCTACCAATTTTATAGGAGTACTGTGTGTAATTAGATGGTGGGTGGGGGGAGGGGGCTGAGGGTTAGGGGCTGATTTGGTCCTTACCAATGCTGAAACCGAATCTATGTCCTTGGCCCCAACACAGTCAGGCACAATGTTAACATATCAGTTAAAAACATTTCAAAGCTATACACCAAAATATACCACTGTAGTCCGGCCAGCTAAGTCTTATCTCTCCTAGTCATACCGTCTAGGCTTCTCGCTCATGATCACGGGCCACCAAACCTGTCTTTTATATAATTTCCATGAATTAATTTGATTTCCCCATCCACTTGTCCTACGCAGGGTCGCAGGGTTATATAATTTTATTATGCTTCATTACAATGATTTATATTTTGTTTCTGTGATATTGCGTTTTTCCATAGGCTATATGTATATAAGCATATCTTAATCCAGTGTTTGTGTTGCACTGGCAGTGTTAGTTAATCACGTGAGCGGAATAGCATCCAGTGTTGGGGCTGATGCTGGGTGAGCCCCCCCCCCTGTTGACCTTGAAGCGTTTACCACTCTGGAAGTTAACAGTCAGATGCCCTGAGTCACATCGAAGCAGCGTTACATTACGTAAAACTCGGGGGTGGTAACGGGGCTATTGGCACCTCCTCGTCATGGTAAAGAACTGATGAACATCATTTGCATTAAGCTGCAGTCAGACCAAAACCAGCTTGAGGGTTTAACTGCTCAGAAACTGACGTTTTGTGATCATTTCAAGTGTAAATCAGGTGTTCCCAAATACATTGAACATGCAAATGTATAATAATATAATAAAATAATGTCACAATACTTTAAATGTAAAATTTCAGTCTTGGTGGTAATTTTCCCATTATGAAAAACTGAATTAAATGAGGGATTCATCTCTCTTAAAAGGGCGGTGTGATGGAACATCTTCAACATTGCATGCTAACTGCTTATATCTCCAGCGACTGGTTTTAAAATACCGGAATTATCGGAAACAGACACGTTCTTGTGGCATAAAAACATTGGCGTCTCTCTGACAATGTGGCCGGGCTCTTCTTCCCAATGTCATGTTGTCGGACACAAACTGCACGCAGGGAAGCGCCGCGGTCCGGGACGGGGACGCCACTGGCTCGCTGACACATGCAGGCGGCGCGGCCAGAGGCCCTGAAAGCTGCTCCCTGGGAAGCCTGGCCAACTGTCATGTACTTTTTATCATAACTGATCTGGGACGTTAGATGAAGGGATTTCTGTATTAGCGGGGAACGTGTCAGATAGGGGTCATGGGAGATTGCCAGTTCCGCTCCACAACGCAATGGTAAAAAAAAAAAAAAAAAAAAAACGTTTCAAAAAATAAGCAAAGGTCAGTGATTAATTACTATGCTCCGTGCTACCGAATTGAAATTCAATTTTTTAGTAATTCCTTGAAGCCCAAATGCAGTGCGTAAAAGCTTTGAGGGGCTC
>JAODJX010000129.1:21212224-21223132 GCA_026776945.1 Isichthys henryi | reverse complement strand
TTTTTTTTTTTTTTTTTTTTTTTGTTTAATTTTTGTTTTGTGCCTTTTGTGGGGTTGTTTGGGCCCCCGGCCCCCCCCCCCCCCCCCCGTAGCCTGAGCAGGATAAGTGGTTAGTGGATGGATGGATGGATGGATGGATGGATAACTTAAATTGTTAGCTTTCCGTATCTATACCATGTTCTACAGCAGAGATTATATGTCTGAACTGATGCAATAAAGCAAGACAGTAAATATTATACGTCTGTAGTAATATTAATGTGTAGTATATCACTCTCAGAAAAAAGGGGTAAGAATTTGTACCTTTCTTGTCACTGGTGCTATACCCTTCCTATTGTACTTTTTAAGGTACAGAAATGGTACTTTGAGGAACATCCCAAAGGTACAAACAACATTAATGTACCATCAGTGGTCCATTTTTGTATCTTTAATGATACATTTACCTACAGCTAAGGGTACAATTGACAGACCTTTGAGGGTACAGCCCCAGTGACAAGCAAAGGTACAAATATTTATCCTTTTTTTCTGAATATGTAGGGATAGACTGTACCCATATGGAAGAGAAAAAAATGAAACATATATTTAAATATAAAAAAATGGCCACATTATATTTATGTTCCGTATGAGAAGACATCACATATTTTTAGACATATGGTGCATATTTTGCACATATTTGGAAATTTGCACCATATATGTAAATATATGTAATATCTATGAACATGTATTAGGTAAGTGGGGATGGTTGATGCATGGATGTAATATCAATATTGAAATATAAAACGCAAATGAAATATAAGGAAAGTAACTAAGAGACCTTAACCCTGTTAAAGTAAAATAATCCTAAATTTAGTACCAGAAAAGCAGTAAACTGTAATATATTTCCTTTAATGAAGCTGCAGGATGCAAGGTTGAGTGAGTGTCCTCCCCAAAACGGACAGCTCTCTCATTGGCTGGCTTTTCGAGAGCTAAATCGTGCATGTTACTGTAGGAGCGGCCCGGCCCAGGCATTAGCGGCTAAGGGAAAAGGCATTAGCTAGGACATTCCTGCATTTCTGCGGTGCGCGAGATCACTCCGTACCAGAAATCCTGCTCATAGATCTGCTAGCTTCGTCCGCCAAAATCATCTCGTCTGGGAACCTCACAACCATTAATAACTTCTGCTGAGTTCTGTCACCAGAACACATGATTCGACTTATCGGAGGCTCCAAGATTAGCTGGATTGTCTCCTTAGATGGCGGAGTGTTGGAATAAACAAATACATGCATTGGGGGGGGGGGCATCCAGAATGGTCCTGAATGGTTCCATCTGTCTATAAGATACTCGTCATTGGAACTAGTCGAGTTTTGGTGAATTGCAATAGTAGTTATAAAGTTCTCTATAAAGTACCTCAGGTTTGTTCCTGGGCATTTTCAGGACTGCAAGTTATTGAATAGTTTTTTTAAATCAAAATGAAGTTGAAATTGAAAAAGTTCACGTTTTCCAAATAAATTCTGACTAATCGTAGCTCCGCAGAATGTACAAGTTTGTTTGAAAACATGCCACCTCTGCAGATTAGTGTTTGTTCTTCATTTCCCAAAAAAAAAACAAAAAATGAAGAATTTCATTTCCATGTGCTTTTAAGTCCTTTTCCTTCGGAGATACAGAGCAAGGGACTCAACTCCCAGGAGTGAGAAGAGATTAGTGTGAACATTCAGACTTGGAAAGTGATCCGTCAAACGTTTAACCTCGATCCGGATAATCTCCGGATTCGGTTTCCAACTGATAGGGTGAATTTACAATATCTGGACTAATAATGCAGGTTTTTTCACTATGAAGATGTAGATCCCATCGCTGCAGGTTGTGCCAAGACTGAGCCCCTGCCAGAGCTTCCTGTGAGGACGCCATGCCCGTGAAGCAGCAGGAGGAGGTGTGAAAGTCTGATTTAGGAGCTAAGAGGATTTCCCTCAAGTACAGCCCCCACCCTCATCCCAGCCTCACCCACAGCCTTGCTCAGGGTGTGGCAGGGGGGTGATTTAAGGGGAGCCAGGGATTAGACAAGTCCAAAGCCCTCCACTGTGACCTCTGACCCCCAGCCAAAGGCAGGCCGCTCTGTCTGAGCTGCACCATCTGCGGAAATGGCGGGCCGTGTCTCACCCCCGACTGGGGGCAGGCCAGGCGCCCCGAACACACACACACACACACACATACACAAAGTCTTTCTGCTCTCCTTGTATGCCCCCGTTCACCAAGGAGATTAACAACCCTCTACATCTGGAAGAAATTCTCACAATTAATCATCATTTTTTTTTTTTAATTCTTTCAGAACCCATGTAATCATTGGACAACTTCTTTTACCCTTAGGAGGATTATATGAAGAAACACCTTCTTGTCATATATTTTTATTATGCATTTTTTTAAATAAAGTATCCAATACCACCAAGTCTCTGCTAGTGTGTGCACTGCTGCATCAGTATGCTGTTTAATGCCTCCGGTGAGCCCAGACAGTGCTTTGAGACGTATAAGTTCCTTTGAAAGAGATTTAATAGCCGGAGGGGTCAGTCAGGTCAAAGGGCTTCTGTGTTTGGGTCCATGTCTCTTGATTACGGGTGATTTTTTAGGATGAAGCATTCTCAAGCTCTGATTTCAGTGGCCCCATTTTCAAAGGGCCACAAAGACACTGAGGGAAAAATGCCTTCATGCACATTTTCATGGATGCAGGACATAAAATGTAATATATATATAGAATATCCCCCGACAACCCCAATGGTACTTCATCAGAGGAGCCTGCTGTAATATTCTTGACTGAATACGCAAACGTGTCACGCGTGTGGAACCTAAAGCACGAGAGAACATAACCAGATGGGAAACGCTATTAATTGCAGCAGATAGCAGGCATTGAAATGAAGAGGAGCATTCTGGGAATCCGTCAAATGGAGAGCAAGACAGAGAGGAAGAGTGAGGAAGGGAGTGAGGAATTAGAGCAGAAGAAGGGAGATCTGAAGACCCCGACTGTAAAGCAGCACACTAGGTTTCAGAGGTCGTTCCCATGGAAACCTTTGCCCGGGGAGATCAGCAACCTGCCGACTGCTGATACGGATTGTAGGTTGCACGTGTCAGACGTGATGCGGCTTGTCTCACGGGTTATACATTAAGCCACAAAAGCTGGTCTTCATCTTGAGTTTATCTGACAGCCAGGACAAAATCTGTACTGTATATGGCCTTCAAAAGTTACAGGAAGATGTCATCTTTTGAGGAGTCTTGTGTCTTCACATGAGAAAGGCCCAGCCTGGATATTCTCCCAATGTGCATCCTTCAAAAGACAAAACAATTCACCCACACCTGGCGCTTATGCTGTTATTGTGCAACCACTGAAATGCACATGGTCTTTTGATCAGATCCCAGCAGGGAACAAGTTCTTTAACCTATATTTTTTTTTAGAAAAATAGCCATCATTCAGCTCCTGTAGTCCAGAGGCTGCAGAACACTTTGGATTGGATGCCAGGCCATCACGAAACACACAATATGGGCAATTTGGAGACACTAATTTGGAGGGAACCACTGGAAACACAGGGAGACCACGTACTCCTCACACCTAGAGCTGAGGGCTGGAACCTTGCCAAGAACCCTTGAGGTGAGGGAATACAGTACTACGCACTGAACCACTGTGCCAGAAAAAATATTAAACTGAATTCAAATGTAAATTGGCAATATAATTTTAATTACTACACTTTCCCTTTTGGATACAGGCTTAGCATTTGGTAAGCAACAGAAACCCAAACTCGTTCTGTGTCATTTCCAGGTGGAACTGTCATGTGACATGGTCTCCCACCAATTATGTTCCATCCCTTTTTTCAACCTGCCAATCAGCTGCTGGTATGTAGGAGGGCCAAACGCTGATTAGAGGAGTGATGAGATATGCACCAATGGCAACTCTTCGTGATTCTCTGGCAGGTGACCCTGGAGCAGTGCCAGCCCACTTCCTTCCCTCCTGAATAAAGTCAACACTAAAGCAAATGACCCAGTCTGGATTTTACCTGTGAGAGCAGGATAGGCGGCAGATTGAGGAAGCATGGAAAATTCATTGAAAAATGAATTCTGATGATTTTATAGTTCTGCTTCTTACGCTTTTCTGAGTTCACATTGATTAGTCGAGGCCTTCAAGCTGTCACCCTCTGGAATAATATCCAGCTCCAAGCAATGGGAGACACACCAAATTTCTCCTGTTTAACTCAGCGGAGAATGTGCACTGCCTGTACTAATATATACTGAAATGGCTATAAACAGCATTAAAGACAGATATTAAAATGAAATATTGGCCATGGGAGAAATAAAAGCAAAAAACTGGGGTACTGGGGGGGTAGGAGGAGGGTAACAGACCGTCGTGTAATCAGTCCATAGCAAACAAGACAAGGATAGAAAGATTACATAAGGGCACTCAAACAACGACGACACACACCGGACACAAGAGGGAGCACAAGAGCATTCGAAGAGCAGAAGGGGAATGAATGGTTTACGAAAAACAAAACATAAGAGAAATGACGACTGCGAAAAACCGCAGTAGTTATTTAAAGGATGCCAGGAAGGAATGATGTTTATTAAACCGACCAGCTCCATTCCAGCGAATCCCAGTGTTTGCATGTTGTATTTTCTAACCGTAAATGCCCAACCTCTATGCCTGGCATGAGAAAACAAGTATATATTTGTCTGCCTTAAATAGATTAAACCTGGATTCACTCGTTTCACAGGTACACAGCTAGCCCAAATATCTTCACTGGCGATGCCCAATTCCATAGCAGACTGAGAGGCTTGCATCGGGTGAACATGCGACAGGGCACGCATGGAATCTGAATGCTAAGTGTCACGTAATGCATGTCTCAACTGACCACACTGCTTTAGACCATGAAACAGAACCAAACTTGATTGTCTCAGGTCTGGTTCACCTGTCAGTGAGAAGTAATGGCTATGCAGGTAAATATATTTATATATCTATGATGAGGCTCACATGCCCACCCGTAAACACAGAGATGGTTGGCGTGGCCCCAGTGTACTGGCTCCAGTCGGTCACCATTTCAAATGCTGGACGCTCCAAAGAACCACAGTAGGATTTTGGCGAGACGGGAAGACCCAAAAATGCTCCCCGGCATGCCAGTCTCTCCTGGCATGAGGCGGGAGCCTGTGGGCGGTTTCCAGATTCCTGAATCCGCAGCGTATTGGAGACGACGCGGCACGGGCACAGAAGACAGCCCAGCAAACTAGATATAATCTCTCGCTGGAATCAATCACACTGGGGGTTCAAGAAATGGAAAATTGGGATTGTACAACTGGACCAAGGACTGTGGGGTGAGGGGTGTGGGGGGGGGACGGTCAAAGACAGAATCAAAATGCACTGTTCTGGAGTTAAAATGTTAAATTCCATCCATTCATCTTCCAAAACCGCTTCTCCAGCATAGAGTCACAGTGAGGCATTACTTAAAAAAATAAATAAATAATTTCTATTTTATTCCAAACATTTGTTTCTGTTTTAGGAAATTTAATTTTGTGCTTTTAACTTCCTCCTTTTTACCATGTGTAGTTCGTATTAAAGCATCATAAGGGCCATTTTGCTATAATAATTGACATTTTAAAATGCAGAAAACAGTATTTTGCTGCTGTTTTTAATAGAAATAAACTATAATTATTACATCAGTTTGTTAGGTTGGTAAGAAAAGCTGCCAAGTTCATGGCCAACCTCAGAGAGAATTATGCTGTCACTTATGAACATCTGTATCATGAAATAAAAGACTTTCCTGCTGCTTGTGAGCCTTTTGTGTTTTCAGTGCCAGACTGTTAATCTGATTGTGTAGGTTTTATATATTAAAAGCTCTCTTTAGTTTCACTTAAATGGCAATAAATATTCATTTTAACTTTTCACAGAAAATATACATGACTATTACTCTCCTAAAAGCATAAGTGTACCTCATTCTCTGTCATATACTCTTGCTAATAGTAACTGTGATAATCTGCCATTCTGTGATACTCTGTAATAATATACAAGCATCACTCTTCCATTGTCATCCGCATTCATCTTTAAGAATGTGTTTATTTTAATGGATGGAATCAAAATGATTATTTTTACTTCTCCAGTACCTTAATGGACCTTCTCTAACTAGGAACAAGCTCAGGGGCCTCAGCTTGCTTCCCCCCCCCCCACCGCCAGGCTTCCGGAACAACAGACGGCACTGAGGTCCTAGTGCTGTGTGTCGTAGTTGGTAACGAGTTATCCAGGGTCACCGTACAGGGTCCGTCCTGTCTCCATTCCTGTTCACCCTCTACATAATGAGCCTCCTGTATAACACCAGTGAATGCCGCCTACAGAAGTTCTCAAACGACTCCTCCATCATAGCAAGAGTATAAGGGGTCAGTGGAGATCTTTGTTTTTGTCGTGCAGGGAGAGCAACTTGCAGCTCGAGATCAGCAAAACGATGAGTTAGTGATGGATTTCTAGTGTGACAGGGAGCTTCTGAGAACATTCGCCAACGGCTCGGAGGAAATGGGAGTGGCACAGTCCGACAAGTACCTGGGCGTCCACCTGAACAACAGAATGGTTTGGATGGACGAGACAGAGGTGCAGAAGAAGCAGCACAAACGCCCGTTTATGAAAAGGCTCCGGCCTTCTGATGTGTACGGCAAGCTGATGGGGATGTCCGCAGCAGCCAGTGTACCTTCTAACGCAGTGATCTGCTGGAGAACAGCATCAGTTCAGGCGATGCCAAATGCTCATACCTGCTAAAACTCACCAGGAAGTCTCGCTCCGTCACAGGACTGACCCTGGACCCAATGGGGGACAGCGATGAAGAGGATGGTGACGGAGAACATTAAAAACAATTCTGGCCATCTCTTCTATAGGGTGCTCTCTTCAAGAACCTTGCTACTACAGCAAGGTTCCCCAGTCCGGGTCCAGAAAGGCGAGAATCCAGCAAAGTTTGCAGGTTTCCTGACTCAGCAAATAACTTAATGAGCTAAGTACCAGGTCTAGTACGTCTCTCCAAGACTGGATTTGGGAAACCTTGTTCTAAACCTTGTTCTATAGCATTCTAAGAAGCCCTACTGGGGATCCCCTTCCTTACTGTTATCAGACACCAAAATGCATCCTCCAGACTTCCTCCCCTCCCCCCCAGCCTTAACACATGCCCGAATTGCATTTAAAAATATATAACAATACACTGAAATTGCTAACCTGTGCTACAACTACATGTAGATCACATGTGCATTTCACCTTGAGCTTGCATTGTGTTCTATCTGCACGCTTTGTGTTCCTTCCTGCTGTACGTAAATCTCCCCAACGTGATCAATAAAGTGTATGTGTCAATCTGTCCACTTTAAAATGCATTTCACAGGTTCACACTGTAATGAGCAGCATTAATTCAGTTTGTATGGTTTGGAAGATGTATTCATCTGTACTGAAGCCAAGAACACGAATAAAAAGGCAAACATCTCCGCTCAGGTCTGATTGCATGCAGGGTTTCTGCACCATGGCTGTCATCCACAGGCTCCTGTCTGGGATGACAGTGGAAATTCCTCTCTGAGGTTGGTTTGGGCACTGAGCAAGAAGAAGGTTAAGCCCGTGTTGTTGGCACGTTCCCCAAACACATACTGTGACGGAGCCCCACGCCACGATTAAGGCACGGCCCGCGACGGCGAAGAGCTTCCTTGTTGGAACAGTGAGGCCCACTCTGGCAGAACAGGCTGCTGACAGATGGAGCACCGTGCCCTCCGCGGTCCACCGTTTGGCTCCGTCGGCGTCTTCGGATTTCCCAGAACCCCGCAGCAGAAGTTAGGAGAAGCCGGCAGCCCCCCCCAGCCAATCGGGCACGCCGTAATTACCATGGCGCCAAGCCCCCCTCCCCACTCCCTGAAGAAGGCATGATCATATACCAAGAGTATAGGCAGCGTGTGTGACATCGCACCTCCCTTGGTGACAGAGTTGGTCAGTGAAAGGCCCAGAGCTAACTCATGTTTAACAGGTTACACATGAACAACCAGACAAGTTGATTCCAAGTTAATGGGAAACGCAGGCCCACTGGCACACATAGTGAATCAGACACAGGTCACTGACTTCATCTTATGGAGGGGCACCCAGCTGAATTATGGGAAAACTATGTCTGCAGGGCTTTTCCAATGGATTACACCTAATCTAATGCTTCTCAGTCATGTACAAGTTCAATACAGTTGCATTGTTGAGGGAGAGGACGACATTTCCATAGCAGTAAGCCGTAACCCGGACGTCCTGGGAAAAGCAGTAAACAAGAAAGATGCTTCATTGTACTGCATGATGTTTCTGACTGGCCCATAATGGCAAACCATTATAAGAAATAATGTTTTGCTGGACATCTCCTTCCTCCAATGAAATCCCCCATTGCATGACCTGAGATTGTCCCCCACAGGAGCATAGTTAGAAATGAATGGATAGGGTGGCTGGGTTTTTAACTGGGGGGCGGGGAGGCTGATGGCAAAGTATTCATGACTTAAGCCAATAAACAAGACTAAAAAACATTTTGGGGGGTACTAAAAAGCCCCTAAAATAGGCTTAATGACGCCCCTGGTCCTCGACTTGTTCCCTTTCTCCCGGTGCCCCCCCTACCCACAGGGAGTGTCACAAGGCCATTTTAAACTCACCATATTCTGCAACACATTGTACTGAGTGACCCCGGGTCAGATTTCACTCCCGCAGACCAGAGGAAGAGCCGCGGTTTATGAACCTTTATGCTACAGGCCAATAGGTGTAATTTACAGCTCAGGACTCATGTCGAGCTTTCAGGTTGTCCCCTGCAAGCACAATGGGAACTTAGGAAGCCCTCGTTAAAGTCTCCCTAGCAGACAGAACAAGCCCCAGCATTGCCTCACATTGCCACAGTGACGTGTCAAGAGTGCTGGAGAAGTGAGCCCAGTCTGGCTTCTACCTTGGCGAGAACAGCAGTTCTCAGTCTGGGGAATGATTGGAGATTTTTACGAGCCACAGATCCAAACGCAAACCCCATAAAGCATGAGAATAACTGCCATTATCTGACACTAAGCAGAGACAGGCTCCCCTCTCCAGACCGGAGTCATTCGCTGTACGTCTCTGCCTCATTATACTCAATATTACCCCTCATAAACAACGGCATAAAATCAATCACTGACGACCATTTGTAGTATACTAAAATCAACCAGTTTTCTCAGCGTAGGTTGACTCTAAACTCGATAAAAGCACATCCCTGCTTCAGATTGCTTCAGCAAGACACTCTCAACGCAAGTCTTTTGATCTTTGCGGAGCTGGATGCGTGACTGTAGAAATCCAGGTCAACTATATCTGTCAAGGGTACAGTAGCAGAATCCCCCTCAGGATCTGAACAGGCAACCTTCAGTGCAAGAAACTTCAACTGCAGAGATTCATCTGCAGAGATTCACCAGAGCTCCATCCACTTCCTATAAAAATGTACACAAAAGATACTTAAAAAGCACATCACATCAGCACCTATCCTTCCTGCTGTGTGCTGCGTATATCTTAAGAAGGCAGTTGTCTTTCCCTCTGATAAATATTGTGTTTTGATGCATGTAACCACATATTATTGATGTTTTATACCAGGGTGGATAATTATGCTAATTTGAGGTCACAGTGGTGTAATTATCTGGACAACAAATCCAACAGCAAATCAGGCATGAATTAGCACGACGCAGGCGGGGGAACAGCTCACGGATCGTTAAGCAGATCGGAGTTATGTTTTTATAAGAGCCCTCGCTGAGTGCAGAGGCGCCACCTCATGACCCAATACTTCCATGGCCATCCTTGATTTGTGGTTGTGCTGGCTGGCACCGACCTACCATCCCCGTCACATCTGTTGGATCTCCAGATTACAGCCAGGGGACCGTCCTCATCACCGAACCGGGGACAGCATGTTTGCAGGACATCGCAGCAGGTCCCGGTCAATGACATCCACGGGTCACGCATCATATCCTGCTTTTGGAAGATTTAAGGATTACTCAGTAGTTACACGTTTCCATAGACTACCCAATGTGCCACAAGTACTACGCTTGATTTGATGATTAATTAAAATAGTCAGCTGATTAGCGAAAAGGGAAATTTACCACACAAACCATTTTTTATCCAGGAACTAGTGAGAGCATTCTGTAGTAAAGCTGCTCTTAACAGTCAATTTGCAATCTCGTAGTACTCCAGCAAGGCAAGATTATTCAAATATGAGTTTTTTGAAAACCAACATTAATGCATCAAATTCAGGTGTCAGAAATACATTAAGTGCCTGCAGTTTTTTATGCAGTATAATTAGTCAATGTGCTCTTTGAATGAGATAATTAACCTCATCTTACAGAAACTTCCAGTAAAACCAAGACTCTTACTGTTTGGACATGACTCTTCAAATCTGTCATAAGACTAAGAAGACGATCATTAATTATGAGATAATGAGCATATATATGTTTTAGACCTTTATCAGCACTCTTGCGGATAAATAGAGGTTCCTTATTATGGCCGTAGTGCCAACTTGTGAAACCTAAGTGTTTCCCCCAGACAGGCCTGCCACGCATAATTCCCCATCCCATGACACGCAACCCCTCCCACCTGGACGTCCTCCGGCCCCCCTCCCCGAGACGTCCCCAGGTCCTAATCGAGGTCAAAGGAATTGTGCTGTTTGACAAACACGACGTGTATTTTCTACATCAAGGGGCTCATTTGTTTAGATTTAGAAAGGAAAACAGAGGGGAATTAAATATTCAAATAAAAGCAAAATGGCTCAAGGCGATTGTTTTAAATAGCAATCAGCTTTCTCCCCTCTCATGATTAGGAGCCAAACAATAATGCTGCACTGCTTTCATCTGGGCGGCCGGGGGCGGCGCCGCCGGGGGGGGGGGGGGGGGGGGGGGGGGGGGGGGGGTGTGGGGGGGGGGGGGGGGGGGGGG
>JAODJX010000129.1:21170907-21186351 GCA_026776945.1 Isichthys henryi | reverse complement strand
CCCCCCCCCCCCCCCCCCCCCACCCCCCCCCCCCCCCCGCCCCCCCCCCCCCCCCCCCCCGATGATGCAAAAGTAAGGAAGTCCAGAGAGAACACGCGCCATCATTGTTTTATTCCCGTTATCTCGAGATCACAATAAATATTTCAAGTGATCTCGAGACAACAAAGTTGTTATACAATAATATATTTCGCCGCAGTTTATTTGGTAGTGAAATTCCGTGCAGTATTTTTGGATAATTTTAAGTGTGATGTATTTTTTTTATTATGAAGTGTTCTGAAAGTTTATTGGGCAAATTTGGAGATTTTATATTTAGATTATTAACTATTTGCTGTAAAGTAGTCCTGCTGTGTGTATATTACAGTAATGTACTTAACTTTTGGCCTCTCCTAAATAGCTATCAAGCTCACTTGCGTCCGATGGTCTCGGTCCCAAATACGGACGCAAGTCGACGGATGTGTATTTAATTCTTGTATTTATTTAATAAATAGTTACGATTTATAGTGATATTTCCCCGTTTATAACTGATGGAAAAATCACTCCGTTATCAATGTAATAGACTTAACTCGATCAGTGGCAGACAATTAGCTAAAATTTAAGTGTGGATATTAAGGGTTTCTGATGGAGTTTTGATCACAGTACCCCGGGCTGCGATCCCCCGCTGTGGCTGTCTCTCCCAGCCCTGTAATGCGCAGGGTTTGCTTCGGCGTCGTTTTAGCCAAAACACATCTATTTTCAAAGGCTGAGAAAGAGTGCCAAAGTAGGTAGGCGTATTTTATCTGAAATTGGACAACAGCAGTCCCTAACCCCATTACGGAACTGCTTAGTCAATCCGATGTCGATGTTTAGGGAATTTGTAATAATCAGTTTATATTTTTATAAAACAACAATAATCTCAAAAACAGCGCAAAACGGTTCGCATTGGTGATTGTGCATTTCATTCATATTTAGCTCGTGTTGCTTGTAAACTGTCCGTATCATTTTAATCATGTAATAGCCTGACCCGAGCGAGTATTGTTTCATATGCATGTTTTGTAGGTTTTGGCCTTTTTTTAAAGGACGGCTCAGACAGTTCTCGCCGTTTGCAGTCATGGGTAAAGTGGGAAGCAAAGTGCTGCGGGAGATCTGCGCGGACGGACCGCAGTCGCAGGTAAAGGGCTGGGTCCCCCAACCATGCCATTTGTCAACAGCAGTTTTCATATCTTTCCTGATGCAAAGAGAATGATCTGTGTGATACATGTTAAAGAACTGGACTTTTTCAGCATCCCTTGTCACGGTTCAGCTGTTTGGTGAAATGTCCTAAGCACGTATCCATGCAACCGCACGTCTGTGCGCGCGTGCTGTCCGGTCCCTTCCGTCGCCGCTGGACTGCAGACGTGCATCGGCTGGGATCTTATGCAATCGGGATAAATCCGTACCGTCTCCTGCTTCACTCCCATATGTCGGATAATTTTACCAAGCCTAATTTTACCTAAGCAATAGTTACCGTATACTTCACATGTAAGTTCAAAAACGCATTGCTGTAAATTAGGCTTACCACGTCATCCACGTCAGGGAGGACACATTGAGATACTTCAGGTTTTATGAACTTCTTTAAAACTGAAAGGCTCTTGTGCTTGGACTGAATAGTTCCGTGCTTGCACTTTGACTGGTTTCTTTCCTTTGTTGAAAGACTCATCCAATTGCTTCACATTAACATTAGTGACACATGCTTGACTATAAAACACTGATCCATTACATTTAAGGGCTGCTGACATTGCATAGTAGATGACATTATTAGAGTAGTGCAGTTGTAAAAGGTCTTGTATAGAAAGTAACTCCTCTAACCCTTAATTCTTTCCAGCTGGGCCGATGCCTATGTCACCCAGTCATATCTTGGTGGATATTTACAGAGGTTATCACCTGCCTTTCTTAGTTCATGAATCTGACTTTCTGAAAATAGCCAATTTACTTTTTTTTGAGAGACAGGACACTTAAGCTTTGCTTCCACCAAAAAAAAATTCCCATTGCTGCGTCACCGTTGTTATAATCAAAGACACACTCACGGTCCACCAACTAAGTCAATGTAAGTCAATGTTCTTCAACACTCAGAAGAAAGCACTTAAATTAAGATTGGCAGTGTTAGCCCCCTGGCAACAGCAATGCCACCTCGTATCATCCAGCAGTTACGTTCAGCACCAGAGACACTGAAAAGCTCAGCTTGATGGCCATAGGTAACATGGCTTGACAGTACTATGTCATCTCCTATTTTAACCGGGGACCAGCGTGATCGCAAGCTGACGTGGGCAGAGGAGGTCGTGCTGAAATCACGTGGCCCAGTTGCAGAGCTGTGATTGCCGCAGACTGATTTGCAGAGATTAGAGATTACGAGTCTTTCTCTCTCGCCAGCCTGTTTGAGCTCTTAATCTGAGTGATGGATTATGGCATTAAGGTCGGTATCAGGTGGGGAGGAAAATGGATTGCCCAGCAAGCATTGAAGGCTAGGATTCAAGTGCCTTTGAGTGGGATGGATCGAGTCTGAGACCTACTGTTTCGAGCCGCTCAGATTCCCCTCCTAACCAGCAAACTGCAAGTGGTCTTCTGGATGTAGAAGTTAGGGTCTGAAAAGTGCTTCTAGTAGAACTGCTGCGGAGTGCTCTCTGTGGATTTTTTAAAAAACTCTTTTTTTCATTTTTCCTTGCTAGGGATAATAAGCATTTTGGTAAGTGGCTTTGACTGGAGCATCAATTAACGTCACTGAACTTAAAACTGAAGTTTAACGGTGTGTCATTTTTGACGTTGCATTTCAGGTACAATGATTGTTAAATCTGTCGATATTATTTTTGGTCACTCTGCAAATTTACAGCCCAGTCCACCATAAACTAGAGAACTCAAACAGGCTTGTGAAAGTGTGTTTTAGAAATGCGTGTCCCATTCACTCTAATCTACAGTCATGCCGTCAGTCTGTGCTATAAAAATTCATTTTATATACCAGATTCTAAGCCTACTGTTAGTGTTAGTTAATTAAAACAAATATATCACAAAGTTAAAAGTCATTTTAAAAAGTATGTTTTCTTTTTTAAACTTTTGAACTTTTACATTGCCTGTGCCTGCTGTATTTCTCATATTAAAATAATTATTTGGCAATCGGGCTGAAAAAAAAATCCCATTCCACCAGCTATGAATTATCATAAAAATATATGTTTGGAAAATTTTTATTCAGTATCCTACACACAGCACGTTAGAACACACAAATATAAATGTGTGTGCTATGAATCTGTGAATAAATGCGGTTGTTTCATATTTTTCCTGATATCATTATATATTTCAGGGCAACTGCCAAAGTGGCACTTATATTCGTGAAATTAAGTTGCTGCTTGCTCTTAGCATTTATTAATATAATGAAAAAATACTATGATTCACAGTTGTAGGCCGATATTAATATGCTTCTGTAGCCCAGTGGTGTTCAATTAGATCAATTTTATGGCTGTTTCGGTGGAACATTCAGATTTTAAAATGATTTTCATTGATTGCTGCTGTTTCTTTAATTACTGTAAATGTCTAAATCTCTGCTCATGTTTCTTCTTTTTTTCCCTTTCATGTTAGCATGAATGTCGTTGAACTTTGTAAGACCCGGTACAGTATGTGTTTGGAGTTTGTGCAGACATTTGTAATAGAGCTGTGAGGATAGTCATTTACAAGTGTTTTGCCGTATGTGGCTTGACGTGTGAGAAATTTTGATGAATTAATCTCCAGATGAAGAGACATTGTGACTCTATGGGTCTTTGAAGTCTAACCTGTTAGCCGCCTGTGTTACCTAGCAAGCCGCAACTGGACCAGTGAGACACTTGACCACCACTGGGAGGATGAAGGTAAAGTGGACACAGCTGGGACTCATATTCTTTCTGCTACTTTCCCTCATCATGACTGGCTGCTTCTTCTGGCAATACCAGCTACCGAAATTGGAAGCAGGTGAAGGTAACATCTCACATGCCTTCCTCCTGTTCCCAAAAAACTATCATTTAGACCCAGTTCCAGAATTCACCTCCATAATCTACTGCTGGTTTCCTGTTATCTGCTCCAAAAGCCGATTGTTCAAACGTCATGAAAGTCTACGGAGCGGAATGATTAAGCCGACAGAAATGTCTTTGCTGCCGTGTCTGTGAGCAGGGAAAAGGCAACTCGTCTGCCAAAGGCGGTTGTCAAAATGACCGCAGAAGCATCGGCTCAGATATAGGAATTGGACGGGATATTATAATTAAAAGGGATATTCATGAATTAGCTCCGTCTGACTGCATGAGCTTCACACTCTTTGAACCTGACACACTCAATTAAATGTTTATAGGTAATGAATATTAAGGTGAAAATACCAGCTTTTATGGACTGTTATGGAATCAGCCCCACATTTCATTTTGAGCATAATGGTAAGAACGTGTCTTAGAGGACCTTGTGCTAGTTAGCAGTTGGCCAATATGTCAGAGAAGCAAAAGAAGTCTGGATGTTTCTGTAGGTGGTTCTGAAACAATCACCTTTGGCTCCGAGCTTAAATCCAGCCTAGTGGTGGATTAACATGATTAAGACAGCCAACTAAAGTTATTTTTAGACCACGCTGCAGTTTTAACATGCTTCTAAGTCAATTTTACATGCTGTGTACCAGCATTTTAAGCATCTAAACAGAGTGTATTTTTGGCCTGATCTTGTTTGGTCCTGTATCCATTCTGTTAAAGTGTTTGATAAGTTCTCTTGGGAGATGGTGCTACATGAAGCGTTCTGGTTTCTTAAAGGGTTAGTAGACAAAAGTTAAAAGTAAATGGCTTTTTTTCTACAAGTGCTACATTCAGTTGTAACTTATTGAGTTCCTCCTACTCCTTCTCAGATAAGACTATAGAAACTTGTGGGCTGGGATGTACAGTAGGCTTGTTTGGTGAATAATTCAATTTCATAAGAAACAATTAGTTGGTATCTTGCCATTATAGAAATAGCCCCAAATAAACAGTAAAAATGCAAACCAAACCCGACCAAGTACCAAAATAATGGGTTGTTTTTTATTTTTTATTTGCCGTTGACAGGTCTTCCGTGCAGCAGATTATTCAACAGGCTCACCTCCCCCTTTTCTTGTAGATGAAAGCACAGGAAGCAGTACCAAGGCAGAGAGAATGTGCCCACGCTTCCCGGAGCCCGCGCCTCTGCAGCATCCCATCCCAAGCCTGAAGGTGGCGCTGGAGAAGGTAGGCAGCATTCCCGTAACCATCTTGTGATCCTCACCCAAGAAAAAGTCAATGGGTGACGGAGACATAGACAGCTGCCTCGAATGTGACCTAAAGATCGCCACAGAATCTTTGCAGCATAAAGTTGCAATATTTTTGAATGTCAGGAATAATGTGTAAAAAGGGTTAAACGCAGAATTCTGTGCTGCACCCAGGTGGACTCTATCTTTAGGCATATTGTCAACCCTTTGAGTCTCCCGGCTCTGTCGGCCATTGTCATCTACAACCACACAGTGCTCTGGATAGGAAATTTTGGCAAGAGGAATGGAAGTGACCCTCTGTCCACTCCTCCGAATGAGTATACGGAATACAGGTGAGAGACAAAGATGGTCCTGACCTTCTGTGTTAGTCATTGCACCATATGAGAAGTGGAAAGAGTAGGGAGGTAGAAGCAGATGATGCTGTAGATTAGCACATGGATGGAAAAACGAATCCTGAAATATGGCTCTGCTTTTTATGGTTGCAAATAATTCAGCCACCTGGCCGAGAACCAGACTAATTGCTAACGATCACAGGACACCATGCACTCTGTACCACAGCCTTTTTTATTTGCAACATACATGCATGCTAGATCAGTGATGATACTGCAGCCTTTTCATCACATATCTTTCATGAACGTTCTGCCTGACCATGAACCATGACTATCTTCTGGCTGCTACATTATTTCAGTTGTGAGGAATTTTCTTTTTTGCAAAATATTCCCTTCAGTCCTCACATTGGTGTTCATTGGGGTTTGACAGCTACAGAATTTTTCCGCATGACAGCCAACTCAGTGCCAATGTTTTGTTTCCATTTGAAAATATTGCTCCAGTAGAGCAACTATTTTTCAGTTGTATCAGTTTTTTTTTTTTATTAAAATGACTTTACTGCAATCATAGCTAGCATCGTTCTGTTTAATTAGCTACATAGCGAAGAATGATTAAGTATAGTACTAAGTGGTACGCCAGTCCATAACAGGACATTTTGCCCACGTTTAGAGACCTCACCCCGCCTTTGGTCAGCTGCTGCATATGAATAGGTAAAGAAGTGTCCAAATCTCTTTAATGAGTCTTTATGCAGTTGAACCACACAAACATCCAATGTCAATTCATAATCAGGGAACACCAGCATATGAAGAGGCCAAAAAGTCCAAAACATCTTCATAGGTCTTTCAGTTTGTGTTTTAATTAGCCCCTGACTTCACCAGAAATCTAGCTTTGGCATGTACACAAATAATTCATTACCATATGCAGACAGACACCGAAGCACATAAGCAGGTCTAGCATGCTCTCAAATAAAGGGTAAAATAATAATAATTCAGAGCAGCACTGTCTGAACATCAGACACAGGAGAGGCTCTGTGATCTTTCAGAACTGAGTCAAAATTGATAGAAGTGGAAAAAAGAGTTTTCCAAAAGCCGAATAATGAGAAACGCTATCTTGCACTTCAGTCTGCAATTCAGAGCTGAAAAGAATGCAAATTTGACCTCGGTAAACTAATACCGAATCATGTTGACTCAAGATTCCTTTCTAAGCGGTGTGAGATGTCTGATCAGTATTTTAAATACTTGACTTTGAATAAAATGGAACTTGTTGTTCTTGTGCAGTTAATGAGTAAGCATTTAGTCTGCTTCCCTGTAGGATAGCCAGCCTGTCTAAGATTTTCCCGACGCTGATGCTCTACAAGTTGTGGGAAGAGGGCAAGGTTGGGTCCCTAGACGACCCACTGGAGAAGTATGTGGAAAACTTCACCATAAAGAACCCCTTGGGGAAGACCCAGGATACAGAGCTGAAGTATGTGACAGATGGCCTGATCTTCCTAGACAGCGGAGAGGCACATGTCCGGTCCTCCCCCGTCACCCTCCGCAGGATGGCCAGTCAACTTTCTGGTAAGCAGTGGATACAGCATCACACTCAACAGAGGTTTTCTAGATCTACAACGTGGGGAGGAAGTCATCTGTATATTTATGATTAAGGTCCTACTCCAAAGAACTTCGATAGAACAGAAGAAACGTATATATTGTAAGTTCCTTAGTAAAAGTTCATATTCAAGTTTAATCTTAGCAACAGAATTTAGTTTTTCTAGGCCAACAATGAGAAGCACACATACACATGTTCATCTTCGGATTTGAACTTTCACCATATCACCAGCATTGGGTTGTTGAGACTAACACCTCACCTCATGAATTTAAAATAGCTTCTGTTGGGTGCTGACTGACTCTGACGTCAATATAGACGGTGAGAAAGCAAGTCTGCCTCCTGATGAGGTAGCACAGGAATAGAAATGGCACCCCAGAAATCTATACGCTTTCTATTGCTAAGGTGAATTTTGTCAAACTATGTTGTATTGTAGTTCAAAAAATAGCAGTTAGAGATTTTTGCGGTTGGACTTGTGTCCCTTATGTGCCCCTTAACTTTTCTTCCCGTCCTGTTTTTTGTGTTCAAGGCACAAAGTCCTGAAGCGATGCTTCACAACCGGAATTTTGCCATTGAAATGTCTACTTCCCCCATGAGGATGAGAAAGCAAGACTGACATGTTAAAAAGCAGAAAATATCGGTCTTTGTATTAGTGTATATGCTCTGGTAGTGCCAGTCTCTGAGATGTCTCACCCCAAGTTTAGACAGTGAGAAAAACAAGGAAAATGAATTCCTAATGGACTGGTGTGAGCTGATCTGTGTATAGACAGAAACAAACAGCATGTGCATGAGTCTATCCATGGCTTCCAGGTGTTTATCCCTGACTGTCAGTAAACACATGCTCAAATAAACGTCCCATAACCCAAATATTCAAAGGTGGACACTTAAATTGATTAATAAATTGCTCATTTGGAATAAGTGGCTTAACAGGCACATCACAAGACACTGGGAAATGTTTAGCGGAACTTGACTGAGGTTCATCGTAGTAACTGCATGTGGCTAATTCAGCTGGACGGGCTGTATTCCATTCCCACTGTACCTGATTTGCATCTGTAACGCATAATCATGGAGTGGTGGAAAAGTACTCACATTTCATGCTTAAGTTAAAGTAAAGATAATGCACCAGAATGTTACTGAAGTAAATGAATCGTAAAAAACTACTCAAGTAAAAGCGAATTAAGTAAGAAGTGCTACGTTCAGATTTATTGATCTTACTAAAAACATCCTATCCTATTAAATTCACTCATGACAGGCTGAAGTTACAGTGTAGCACTGTAAGGAAAATTGAGTCAAATATTTTCTGGAGCAAATTTGCAGAATGATATTTTTATTCTGCGGAAAACAGAAGATCGATTAAAACGCTTGTTCTCCACTACGGAAGACAATTAATCATCCAGTGCAATACTCACTATTCTTTCAGTGCTGCTTTGAATATTGATAAAGTTTAAATATCAGACAGCAATTTATTTCAGCATTGTTTCTTCCACCTTCATATAGGCAATATGTAATGCAAAAATAATAATAATAATAGTAATAATAATAAATTGCTCAGGAAAATCTCATTTCTGAGTAAAGTAATTGTGATTCATATTTAACCCAGAAGCCGTACTCAAGTGTGCTGCATACAGTTGTATTTTTTTAAATAGCCTAGTCAAGTAAGGTACAAATCTTGAAAAAACCTAATTAAGTACAGTAACAAAGTTTTTGTACTTTGTTACTTTACAACTTTGTGATCATGTCATGAGTTTCCACTGAGAATTTCAATTTAACTGGACCATTTGTGGAGTCAGGCCAATTTTGGGAGATTTTGTGGGCTGTATAATCTTTCTGAGACAATTTCCATCTCAGTGGGTGCGAGAGGTTCTGTATTGTAATCGTGGGCCCTTGTTTTAATGCAGGATTGCCCAGAAGGCTCAGGGCTACCAATCTGTTGTGGAAGGGAAAGACGCAGGCAGCTATCAGTCTGTTGCAAGATGATGTTCTCATTGCAGACCCAGGGACAAAGTAAGATTTTCCGAAAGCACCATATCACTGCACATTTATTTAATGATGATCATTCCAGTTTCACAGTGGTGACCTTTTGTTGTTTTTAGGTGCCACTATAGTAATTTAGCATTTTCTTTGCTGGCTCACGTGTTGGCAGAGAGGGTGGCTGGGCTTGACTACCAGCGCTGGGTGTCCCACAACATCCTGGATCGTCTAGGTATGGAGAACACAGGCTTTGACATCACCCCTGGTGTCCAGAGCAAGATGGCTGTAGGTGTGTATACCAGTGGTCAACCAGCACCCTTGTATGACCTGGGCTGGTACCGGCCATCGGGGCAGATGTTTTCCACGACTGCAGATATGGCCAGGCTGGCCATGGTGCTGCTCGGGGCCTACCATCAGAGGCTTCTTGACCCCGATACCCTGAAGGTCATGCTGACGCCCCTATTCCGCTGTGAGAAGGATTACTTCGCCAACCGCACAGGTACTCCCTGGGAGGTAAACGAGCAGCTCGGGTATGAGGTCTTACGTAAGGACGGTGACCTGGATGGCTACTCTGCCACATTCTCCCTGGTGCCCCGACTGAAACTGGGCCTGGTGGTCCTCATGGCTGGGTCCCGACCCCAGAATGATGACATGGTGGCCAAAGCCTACAGCCACATCATCCCTGCCATGGAGGGGGCTTTCAGAGATGCCATACATGTCCTGACCCCACCTCCCAACCCATCGCCTTATGTAGGATTCTTCACCTACAGAAACATCACCTTCTACGAGATCAGAGCTGGTTCGGACGGGGTCCTCGTCATGCACCAGTTCGGCCCTCAAATCGAGGAGCTCATCCCGGAAAGGTACAGGACGATAAGGCTGGACTACCTGATGGACAGAGTCTTCAGGGTGGCATTTGAGAAAGAATACCCCTGTGTCTTAAGGCTCAGCTCCGCCGCTGTTTCCTTAGAGGCTCAGGATGGGCAGCTTTTCAATTTCTACGTCTTTGACAAGAACGGCACCTCTCCGGGTTTCGACGCCCCAGGCTTAAACACCTACAATGTGCTCCGCATTTCCCACAGGCCAGTGTTTGCCAATTAATGTCTCCGAGGATAAAAATGGTGAACAAACAAGCGAGGGACAGTGTACCATCGACGTGGATGTGTTCATGGCTAGCTAATCAAACAGTTCCTCCATGTGGGCGAGAAAGCAGAGTTATGCTATAGCAACAGAACTGCATAATTTAGAGATTCTGTGAAGAGAGATATGACAACAATGGATTCCAAGATACTTAGACAATAGGATAAGGTCTGAAAGATTTTCAAGAAAAAAGCCTATATAAAATGTCACGCCCTTTCTTTGGTATTGTATTGTACCCGAACAGGACTCAAAGCGCATGACATACACAGGATCGCTGTACTCCTAAGGGAGACGCGAGTGGAATCTGGGACAGCCCTACCAGGAGAACTTCACTTCAATTGGATCGTTGTGAGTTTACCTGTATAGTTTGAAGAAAGAGGCAGCTTATCTCCAAAGTGTTTTCAAGAAAAGGTCGAAATAGTAATAGAGTGACAGCTCTTTAGCCATTTCTGTCTGGGGTAATGATTTTGAAGAATGGAATTACTGATTAGTTTCACTTATCCCATGTTTTCAGATGTTCGTATAAATTTGAAGATTCTATTGTGCTTTGCTTTAAAGCTGGTTTGGTTCCCTACTTCTCCCCAAATCCTGTACCAGTAACGATTTTAGAAAAGCTTTTCCCAAATCTGTTGCTTGCTGCCAAGTCACTATGTCTTTCCGGTAGTTACTGCAACACTTAAGCATTCTTATACAGGTGTTAAAAATGTCTGACTCAACTTGCTTTACAGGATTTTTTCCCCTCCAAATAGTATGTAATGATTTGTCAAATATTTTGTCAGATTGGTTCTCTCAAGTACCTCTGTCTACCGTCTTTCCAGTGGTGGCCACACCTGCATTATTAATGTCATCTGATCCGAACCAACTGCATCTCAACAGTGTGACCAAATGGTGACTCTTCCATTGAACATCCCTGTCTGCTATTTTATCTTTAGCATTAAACTCCTAAGGCTAAAATTAGAAAAGCTAACAGAAGGAATTTTAAAAGCAGTCTAACGTAGTGTGATTTAATTTTGCCTGAATTGTTCCTTTTTGCTACACAGTTCTAGTTATAAACTATAAATATCTATAAAATGATGAGTCATGAGCTTCTAATTCTGACATCACTTTCCACTTTTCTGTCATATGACTGCAAGGTGTTAATGGGGTTTTTCTTACACTTGCCATTTGTTTGATGGGGAGTTACAGAAGCAAAATGGGAGGGGCGGCTTCACAGAAGGCTCCTTTACATTAAACTAGAGGTTGATCGAGCTCCTTCACAGCTGTTGTGTTTTAGCACAGGCCTCATCCTTCTCCTTCACAGCCAGCTGAAGCGCATAGCACAAAGCTAGGTGCAACGTTTTGTTCTCTCTTCCACTTGTTCTTTAGAGCTTGAAGACCTGCCTCACAGTCGAGTCGCTGAGACACATTTATGAAAAGCTGAAATCAAGGCCCATTTCTGTGGCGCTGTAAACCTTGTAGCATTCTTGTAAATCACTTAGCATTAGCATTCATGCTAAATGCAAATTTTCCTTTTCCCAATTCCAAACCAAGATTTTATTGCATTTTTTGGGGAAGGTTAAGAAGTGAGTTTCGATCTTATGATGTTAGTAGCCTTAATACCACCATTACGTTAGTTATAGCGGGTAAATCAGCCCCACGGACTTAGCCACAGGAGTTTAGCAATCACGGTGCATTCACATGATGCTAGTTACTGCGGATGCTGGGAAGACCAGGAGATTCATGGGTCGTCAGGCAGCATTTTCAGTCACATTCTCTTTCTCAGCAGGAAGTGCCACTTAAAGGTGTCTTAATATGTGAACCCTGCAAAAAAATACGAGCCATATCCTAGCATGTTAAAATACCATAGTCAGTCATTTATAAAGTTTTCACTATAGTTTTCTGCAGAAATTTGTCCTCATGTACAACTGAGTTTAACAAAAACTAGATAATACAATCTATGCTTTTTACGTGTGGACATTGATGAGAAAAAGATTGATGACTTACCCAACATAAATTTTGCACTGCACTTGCTTCCAGAACAAACAGAAGCGGAACATCCCATCCCGAGATTTATTCTTAAACTAGGCTCCAGGCTCCCTGCCAGCAGTGGAAATGCTTCAGAAAGCTGGATGGATGGATGGATGGATGGATATATTTAAAATAGTCATCTCTGCATATGGAAATTTTCAGTGTGATGGAAGGTTTCCAGCTATTGTGGCAGATGAATGGGTTTTTCAGGAAGACAGTTGAGTCCCATTGGTGAGCAGCTGAAGGAAGCAGCCACCTGTAACTCTTAGACCTCTGGAACATCAACCTAAGCCCAAGCTTCTCTGTGTACCATCCAGTTTATCTCATCTCTGATGGGTGATTGGAAAAGTTTTAGGGGTTAAAGTTGTTGAAAGCAGGGAGGGTGGCGATGGTAACAGTTTTTGACCCCTCAGACGATGTTGCCCTGGGCAACTGCCCATGATGCCCCTACCAGGATCTGCCCCTATAACCCTGGTAGATCTGATCCCCAGTTTCTATGCCGTAAACCACATATATTTTCCCCAAGGGCCAAATTCCATCAGCAACACAAAGGTCCACTGGCCCTGAGAACATTTTCCTAGCCAGGGGTGGATTGATGTGAACTGCAATCCCCTTTCGGAGTACCCCTGCACTAAACTGTCACAGTCTATAAATGTCTAAAAATTACATCAAATTTCATATTATGATTCTGACTTTGGTAATTTGTCTGTGAAGTCTGTTGAAAGGTTGTATTTTAAGACTTGATAGGTGCTTCTTACACTAATATTGCAAAAGAGACATTTCTACATTGAGGAAATATTAAAAGGCTACTTGAATGTAATATTTGTGATGAATTGTTTAAGAAGGAAACTAATTTAATAAGAACATTAGAAATTTAGAAACTAGAGGAGGCCATTCTGCTCATCAAGCTCACTTGGGGAGAACTCAATTAATAGCTCTGAGTTGTTAAAATTTTATCTACCTCTGATTTAAAGGAACCCAGGGTTTCAGCTTGCGCTACACTAACAGGAAGATTATTCTGTACTCTAACACCATGCTGTGTAAAGAAGTGCTTTCTAAAATCCAGGTTAAAATGTTCTCCCTCTAATTTCCACCAATGGCCACTTGTATTTGAACTAATATTGAAGAAACTATTTCATTGATCAGCTTGCAGGCCTGTTAGAATCTTATATACCTGGATCATGTCCCCCCTTATACTCATTTGCCCCTTTGTCAAAATGATTTCTGCAAACCACCTTTTTAATGCAGGCATTAATTAGAGTATCCCAACGCTCAAAAGTCACACCTAAAACTCAGGACAACAGCTCAGATCATGCTGGTCATCACCATGCAAAACACACAGTGTTTCAACTACACCTTCTGTTTTCAAAAAGAAGAAAAAGTTGTTGCCTTCATTGCTGGTTCATCAAGGTGAACACGGGCGCAGGTGTCATCTTAACTGAAGGATATTTAGTCCCAGTAATAAAATGGTGCATTTTAAAACTTGACAATAAGTGAAACCATTGCAAAATGCTCTTTAAAAAAGATATTTGGTTCCATAAATCACATGAACGATTCTCTCAGTGGAGTCTAAAACAAGACAAGGACACCATTTGAAAGGACATCCGACAGCTTCATCCAACAGCGTCTTTTTCCACTGAAATGTATGGGGCTGCGGCGTGCCTGCATTTAGAAAGCACTGTTAATAGCTGCCAGAATATCTTGCCATGTCCTTGGCTCTGTGGAAATAAGGAATGAAATGTTTTCTCCTTCCAAGGCACCGTTACCAAGCAACTCGCTAACAAAATGAAGGAACTGGTCCTTAATTTGAATGGGCGAAAAACAAACTTACTAGACACAAAGAAACAGAACAGCTCACCAGAGGATTTGTGCAGTTAATATAATTTAAATAACAGATTTTGCCAGCAAATTTTGCAAAACATCTTCAGAAGTAAACAGACTAAACTGACATCAGTTATTTTATTGCACAAGCAACAACATCTAAAATAAATTCATCACTTTACGCGCTTTATGTCACAGTACATGTCAACTCAAAAACAAAAATACTGCTTCAGGTATATTTTTTTATAAAACGATAAATATTCTATTTCTCTACTTCATGCATTCTCTAAAGCACACAGGTGTACATGCAGTGAATTTCATTTTGCAAAGAGATGATGTTTTTTTTAAACAGCTGTATGGTAATGATGGAAGAACCACAAACTCACAGTGGGTGGGATTATTATGGGCTGTCAGTCACCACCTGGTTTAATCCAATGGGAACTTAGATTGTAATGAGTAAGTAGCTAATAATATTAGGCTGTTATTGACAGCATAAAATAATCCCATTTATGGAGTTTTGAAGGCTCACTGTCTGTCATAATTACTAAATAGTCAAATAAAGAGCCAGTTAGTTAAGTAAATTATTTCTCATCATTTTTTCCCGATATAAGTAGTTTACTTCACAACACCATAATATACCAGAGTCATAACTGAACATGTCACACATCATCCACATTTTTTTTACCATAGCATTGACCTGAAAGAGGAGCTCTGTGTTCTCATACGTACATCTTCTCCTCATCGTGATCCCAGCAGCCGTTGGAGACGATGGAGGGGGGCTGGGCTCCAGGACTGGCCCGGTTGCTGTGGTGGGACCCCAGAGTGTAGGAGCTCCTGAGATCCTTGGGAGCCGGTGGTGGGGTGGTGTTGGGTGCCTGGATGCAAACCAGGCCACGGAAACACTCCCGGAAGCGTGTGGACAGCAGGCTGTAGATGAGTGGGTTGACGGCCGAGCTGAAGTAGAAGAGGACCCCTGAGAGGATGTGGACATACTGGAAGGTGGCGTGCATGGCGTCTGTCCACTGCGAGACGTAGCTCCACAGCAGACGGTCCACGTGGAAGGGGGCCCAGCAGATGGCAAACACCACCACCACTACAGCTATGTAGGGAGAGGTTACCTCAATTAATGAACTCTCATTTATTCAGGCTGTTCAGTTTCTCTGGTCATTACCAAGGAGCAGCAGACAGAATTTTAGCATAAGGACACTGGCAGAGGTGGAAAGTTCAGTTTCAGAAAGTACAAATCCTGACCAGGATTTTGTTTCAACCAACCGGTTGATTACTTTGAATGTCCATCCATCCATTTTCCAAACCGCTGTTCCTACTGGGTCGCGGGGGGTCCGGAGCCTATCCCGGAGGCAATGGGC
>JAODJX010000129.1:21151483-21165585 GCA_026776945.1 Isichthys henryi | reverse complement strand
ATATGTTTGTTATGTTTGTTATATGTTTGTTATACGTTTGTTATCAGTTTGTTATGATATGTTTGTTATATGTTTGTCATGTTTGTTATGATATGTTTGTTATACATTTGTTATCAGTTTGTTATGATATGTTCATTTGTGTGTACATCAAAAGGATGGGATAACTGTAATCATTGATTTGGGGTGGCAGGTTACATCGTGATGATCACGGGACAGTGGCAACGTGAGATTTGGTGCTATGACTAGTCACACCCTTTCTCATGCTTTGTCATGTGCATAGAGCAGGTGACAGTGTCATAAATTTGCAAGGGGGGGGGGGGGGGTACCATAGCTGCATCCAGGCTGGAGGGGTGTAAAATATGACACCTCGCTTTTAAAAATATCTGTAAATCAGCAAGCAGTAACTCATTGACTGGGAAAAACAGTATAATTTAATAGATAGTCAAGCTTTGTAAATTGAAGGTTTAAATACTTTGTAAATCCAGCTGTATTCCTATTATCCACATCATTCCTTGTCCTCTTTGTATTTTTGATCCTAGTTACTTTTCCTAGCATGGTTTTCTCAGTTTGGGCTTTGTTAGCGTTTCCAAGTTCTGTGTTTGTTATTATTCAGTTATTCCACCTCTTGCCTGTTTCCCAGTGCCAGTGATTAATTGTTCCATCTGTTGATCGTTGTCCTGCGCCCTTCGTGATTGGCTGAATGTCTTATGTTCCGCACCTGCCTGTCCTTGTTGGTCCAGTTTTCAGTGTATTTAAGTGCTTGCCTTTGTTTTTACCCCTTAGTGAGTCAGTGTGCTGTTGTTGCTGTGTGTTACGCTGTTGTTGCTGTGTGTTACGCTGTTGTTGCTGTGTGTTACGCTGTTGTTGCTGTGTGTTACGCTGTTTGGCCTATTTCTGGTGTTGCCTGTTTCCCTTTGTAAATTAGCTTATTGGTTTTCTTTTAAATCATTTTTTTTCTCATGTTTAATTCTGACCCTTTGTGATTCCTTTATTTTGTAGTCTCAGCGTGTTCTGTTTTTGTTTGATAAACCCCTTTTGTGTTGGAGTTGTGTGGACTGTCACCTTTTTCTGCCTGCACCAAGCCCTGTGTCCGTAACAAGTGCCCTCAGAGTTATAAATCATGGTCTGGTTTGTGGGGTGTTGTATTACCGGCCAAAATGGTTCAAACTACTGTGGTACTAACAAATTTGGACAGTTTTGGGAAAGACTCGTACTTCAGATGATAGTTAAACACACGCATGCACGACAAATGCACCCCAGGTCTACAAATGGCTCTAGTTGAGAACAAATAAGACTCGTTGTTCAAGTCCTAGTAGAAAAGCTAATGTTTATTACTGTGTTTCAAGACTAACTTCAGTTATGGTTGACTTTCCTTATTTATGTGAAGTCATTATTGTAAGTGCCATTTCTGAACTGCTGTTTGCTAAGGGGAAGGTTTGCCTTACATGCCTGAATTGCGTTGGTCTCATGCTGGTGATGCAACATGAGCTACACTGACTCTCACAGGTGGGGGGGTACTTTCACCCATTGAGCCAAAAAGGGGCAGGTGCTCAGGCACCCTCAGCCCCCACCCCCACCCCTATCCGCCCACCAGCACCTCGGCATGTGTTTGCTCATAGGTATGTGGGGAACACAAATTTGAAATTGAAAAAAACATTTCTTTTCCATGTCACCGCATTCATTTACCATATTTTGTGAGACTTCCAAAAGGAACCAGTCAATAGCTGTGGGTGTGAAGTTAAGTCTGTCTGAGGTTCTAAAACCTCAGTAGAAGAAATGAAATCTGTGTGCAGTTTTTGGGAACCCTACTGATTTTTATTGCTCTCTGATAAGAGTCATTTTGCAGCCTACAGAAAATGCCTGAGTTTTTGATCATTGCCATAATATTATAAAGAAGACAATCATGGAGCAATTTGATGGACTTACAAATGTTGGCTGTTGCAAAATGGAAATTGATTCAGGCTTGTTATATATATATTTTTTTTAAAGTAGTATTTTTGGAAAAGTTTTTTCTTAATTTTTTTGTGAAATCATCTGTTTGATAGCTTTGCAAGTTTCAAGTTCTGTAAAATCTGCTGGGATCTGACAGTCTGCCAGCACAGTTCTCATACTTATCCGTTGACATATTCTGGGGACATCTGTAACGGCCCTGTTTACACATCGTAATTTGCCTTGGGAAAGATATTTGTGCCATTGTTACCGACGGCTGTAATCAAAGCAGTTTATTTGTTCTGTTAGACCACAGATCAATGGTGACATTTTCAGCCCTTTAACTCTACCCTTTAGTTCAGCTGATGGAGCACAGAAAGGTCAGATAACATATTAACACTAAATGAATATGAGCAGATAATTGGAAATTAGTTATTTAAGTCTTGGTTGTGTGTGTGTGTGCGTGTGGGTGGGTGAGTATGTAGGCAGGTATATGTCCCACACAATGTGATAAAAACCTGTTATCTAGATGTTATAGTCACTGCTTTTTCAGTAAACTCCTTTTCATAAAAATCTGTGAATGCAATACAAAACTGAAAATAGCAGAAGTCTTCAATGTTGTTTGGTTACTTATGGGTTACGGTTAGGGCTGGGTGGGGGTTATGGTGGTCATGTTGGGATTAGAGTTTTTCCCATAGAAATGAGCGGCGAGTCCCCACAAAGATATAATTACAAACCTATGTGGGTGTGTGTGTGTGTGTGTGTGTGTGTATGTGAGAGAGACTGTTTGACTTACTGCCATTTGTTGTACTGGCACCCAGTTCTTCACTGTCTGCAGTAAGTAGCACATAGGTGTGACTTTCATTGAATAAATAATTACTGTTTTGACAGATGGATTAAATGTCTTGATTAATGACATTTAATAGGCCATTTATTACCAAGACTACAGTATAACTTGTCATCCAGCAGAGCTAATTATCTGTAATCGATTTGTCATTGTGGGTGTGTGATCCACACTGTTGTCTTGTCAATTCTTGCTCCAGGACATTATTAGCACCCCTGAGAAATGTGTAGCCATATGTGGAAGATGTGGTCCAAATTTTTCACTTTGGACTTTCTCAAGAAAACTTCCAAAACAAATCAGGCTCCTGGAGGATTCTCTGTCTGAGATGTTAGCTATGCTGTCAGAGAAGGTGTAGCCCTGAACGGGCAGGCTAATTTCGACAGATCTCTCAAAGGACATCTATTCCTAAAACAAGAGATGGTGGGACCACCATAACACGTATATAAATCAAGTATATAAATCATTCTCCTGCTGTTAAAATTCCGGGAGGGATGTGAACTGCGTTTCAAGATCAGCTGAATATGTCACATTAAGTGAGACACCCTGATTGCATTCCTTTATTAATCTAAGACAGTCATTTTAGCTGTCAGACATCCTGAAACCGCAGAATTACTCTGTGACATCACAACACATGAACATGGAGGGTACAAGCAGTGAAGACACATCTGGCTTGAACTAATTAAACTGAGGTATTAATAGGTAACTATGAATTTATTTATGCAAGGACTCGAGACTCGACTTGGACTACAATGCTTGGATTCGAGACTTGATTCAGACTCACCAAGGAATTACTTGTTCCCATCCGTGGAGGTCAGTTTATTGCCATGCAAGACAGGGGTATGACCTCATCCTAATTTTAACCGAGCAGAAAAAACCTGAAAAATGAAATATACAAACTGTGAAACAAGAATAAAAACACAGCCAGTGTGTTTGACAAAATATTAATATTTAACTCTGTTTATATTTACATTTAACTCTGCGAGGGCAAAGTAATTTCTTTGTCATGCAAATACATAATTCTGATTCAGTTTTCTGTCAAAGAAAAAAATAACTTTCAAAATTAAGTGGATTCAAATAGCCTACGTTAAATACAAATAATTCAAAATGAGACTGTCTACGGAGAACAATCGCTGGAAATCATTATCTGTAAAAAAGTTAACTCTACCCCCTGAAAAAAGCACATGAATTATAACATCGGACGTAACCCATTCACCAGTTAAGACCAAGACTGGCTTTGAAAAACTTTCAAAACTGGCAACAGGACAGAATGTATGCAGGAATGTACAGCGTAGCCTCCACAAAATGGTGTGTGGATAAGAACTCAGCTATATAATCTGATTACCCGCACTAGTAAGTAACCAGTTAAATCAACAAGCCTATACACAAGTGGATATTTACAAACAAGTAAAAATAGGAACAATTTGCGTTTCCACTTATAAGGTTGGTCAACGTAAAAAAATCATTTACATACTACATACATTTTTTTCGTATACAGATATCCTGATTTGGCATAATCATAATTGCTGCACTTAAATTAAACGCTATAATAAAATTTGTGCAACTGGTCCCAGCCAAATTCCAGAATGGAAATTAATCACCAAGTGTTTATGTGTATCTCATAACAGAAATCTGCCTAGCAGCCATTATTCATATGGTCATTCCTTTCTTTAAACGATTTCCCATGGTTTAAAGGTGTGAAGTTAACATTCACAGTCGAACACATTCAAAGATTTAACGACGCTAAAATAATTTTCTGTTAATGTTTGTAAACTCAATGGATACGAATGTATCATTCAGAAAACTGCTGAATACAAGTAAAGAACTGACCTTAAATGCTTCCAGTCCAGGCATGGATTCTATTAGTGTTTCTTTAACAGACACCTCGTATTAAAATGTTTCCGTCCCAGATGAAGCTGTATTTGTCAGCATTTTCTCTTACACGCACCTTAGCAAAAGACCTGTGGTTGTATTTTAAAAATCACGGCGTTGAAGGAGCGGATGCAGGAGTCTCTTTGCGGATCAACTGTAAACCCCTAAAAACTTGCGTCTGTACGCGTAATTGCAGGCGCTGCATCCATCCGGCATCATTGTAAATTCACCAGATGTGTTCGCTCTTCCAGCGCCTCCCCCTCCATTCAGAGACCTCTGGATGAAATAGATGTCAAACTACCTGGCTGTCCTAAATGACAAACAGGCTACAAAGAGCCCATCCCAGCGGTTTTATCTACATAAACGCCCGCGTTAAGGCGACAGTAGGTTTTCAGATGAATTTCCTAAGCATACGAATATCATACATACTCTAATCAGGCTACGCAGGAAAATAATAGTGAACATAATAAAGCTAATTATTACAAGGGAGCGTTAATTCACGGGATTTTGTTGTTCTTTCGGGTGCATTTTCAAAGTGATATTGTTAAATAGATAAATATTTTTATTTAGCTTATATTTTTTCTGAATTGCGTACTATGTCTGGAATTGTCTTAGATATAGTGCAGCCCGCTTTTGATAACGATTGAACGCCAGTCATCGGTAAAGGTAGATTTTCTATAAAAAATAAGTATACGAACAATTAATATTAATTCATTAATCTGGGGGTAAAGAAACCTGTTGTGTAGATTAGGACCTCTATCTATCTTTGGACGCGCTGGTTCACGTTCAGCCGTCGATGACCTCAGTGTAACGCCGTTATATTGAAAAGGACACAATGAAGACAAGATAACAAGCAAATTAACAGTTTACATAATTTTGGCTGATATTGAGGAGTATGTCTACTCCAGGGAATCAACACTGTAGCACATTTTAACGAAAGAAACTAGACAAACCGGAGAAGTCGCAGGTTGCCGCACAATCTAACAGATCCATTGACCTCATCAAACGCTGCAGCTTCATTGGAAAAGCAAATGACAAGACGAAACGACCGATTTACAGAAACTTTGACTATGGCAAAAACTCATCAGTGAATTTAAAACATTATACACATTTAAAAAAAATGTCTTACTGCAAGGCAAACAAATGCAATTATCTTTTCAGAAGAATACACTCATAACTTTAAATGCTATTAAGCCTGTATGAACTGAAACAGACATGCCTATAAAACATGTCTTCCGGCTGTTATTTTGTTACTTTAGCAAGTGTAATGTATATACTTGTTGGTCATTTTCCATGTGCAATACTTTAACATTTCCTCGTTATCAATGGCTATTTTTGTCTTGGCTTATCTGTGTTCTGTACTGGAGCAATGAATAGATGTGAATATTGTGAAGGGTGTGTCCTGTGTGTTGACTTGTCACACCAAAGTTATGGAATGTGCTGATTCTCAAAGGAGTTCATGTCCAGTGCGATTCCAGATTCACCAAGGAACAAGTCACAGCAGAAGCTCGAGCGGAGCATAAGCCAGTCCCAATGTGGGTGGTGGATTTTTGGATCTCTCCAACATTTTGATAGTTTCCTTGATGAAGAACACACCTTGCTTCCCTTACCAAAGCCCCATAATATCCCTCCCCCACTGCCCCTCCCATTGCAATTCCAACCCCAGTTTCTGACATTCAAAGACTGCAACAGTGACCAACAAGCTGCCTGCTCTTTAACTGAGCATCTTCGCCATGGCAAGAGCGAGAATCAGAAATGATAGGCAAGCAATTTATTTTGGATTGTGATTACTTTCCATGCCCAGTTTCGGCAAGGGCAGAACTAAGAAACATTTGTAGCTTTAAATAATAAAACGCAAATATATAATAAATAAAATATGTACTTATATAAAAATTCACAAAATTGGGACAAGACCCATAATCCATACAGAATCCTCCATTAAGTCTTAAACAATAATTTCCTGTTACACCTAAACACATAGAGTATATTCCCTGGAACTATATAAGCTAATCTCCTATTTGACCCAATAACCCATTTCCTGATTTGAATTCTCATTTGTTTCCTAACTAAATTTATCTTTCATCATGAGTAAAACATTTCAAAGCATATCACTGACCCATCAGCCTGCCCGCTGTTCCCCGTGCCCAAAAACAAACCTTTTAACAGGTAGACGCTAAGCCAGGTGACATGCAGCTGCGACCTCTCACACAGACCAGCAGCCGCAAGTTAGCATCTAAAACACTCACACTGTGAGTCCCCAGTTCACCTGGGCAGTGTTTAAAGTTATTTTTATCATTGCAGGTGGGACAAAATGCAACAAATCACCAGTCTCCTGTGCGTCGTCTGACCACCGTGTATAGAAACGACTACTGCTTTTGCTGTAATATTGGAAAAGGCTATAATCTATAAGCCACCAAATGGGGGCACGCTACTGAAAATAAAACTACATGTCAACTGGTTCAACATTGGCAGGGGGGTCCGATGACACATTTAGGCATTATTGTTGCCTGCAAATCAACCATGAATTAAGTTATCCTACAGTATAGAACTATTCTTATAAGGTTTGCTGAATGAAGTGTACCAAGGTTAAATGAGTTTTCCTTTTAATGTTAGATTGCTTCCCGTTGTGGAGGACTGGCATTCCGTCCACCATGTACCCTGATTTACACCTTGCGTGACCTAGGTCAGGCTCCATTTGCCCCCAAACCTGACTCACACACTTTCAGTTTTAAACAGGTTTGTGCAAATCAGGGCGTTGTGACCTCAAGGCCCTAGCTCATTGAGTACAGGAGCCTGTACTGACATCCCATTCAGTGTCCACTGCCCTGTGCTTCTTGAGATGACCTCAAGATCATTACATTGTATTTGGATCGATAGTTATTCAAGACAAATGGGTGGTTTGAATCTCTCTACCGTTCATAGAACATGATATGTCCATCCTGGAAGTATCTGATAGACTTGTTTTCTTTCATTTAATAATGAAACGGAATGTTCCACTTAGATAGCTCCTGAATCATAGCTGAGTAAACAATTATTGCCGCTTTCTGGTTTTATTGAACTCCGTGACCAGGCTCAGTCACGTACCCACACGTGGAATCTAGGCTGAGCCGCTCGTGCTTGGAGTCCGGACCATGAGGCATGGAGCACATGGCAGCGGTTTGCGTGATGGTTGACGTCTCCGTGGAGATCATCCACCTTCTCATCACACTGGCGTCCCCTGCGTGCTCCAGGTTTCCGATGAGTGGGCGAGTTCACTTTTGTGTGTGCGTCCATTTCAACACACAAGCAGATGACAGGCATTGCAGTGAGCTTAGCTAGAATTTACCCTCAGAACTATATACTTTAAACTTCAATGTCTGCCCCAAAACAGTGACTCCTTCAATGTTCCCTGAGGCTACAACCCACTTGTCTTCTTCAGGTGCGTCCCTATTTATACAAAGCTTAATTATTGCAACAGGTCTGATCATATCACTTGTGTATTCCATAAACTGAAATGAAACCAAATTCCTGGTTCATATTTCAGTATACAGAATGCTTTCAAATTAATCACAGGAAACTCGTTAACAGAGGACAGTATACCAGAGCTTTATTAAAATTTTCTCAGGGCACTCTTGGGTGCAGTGCCGATTTGATGAATAAGGTAATGCTTTTCGTTAAGATATGGTTGAGAAATACCGACAAAAATACTCATGGGAAAGTCTATTGCTTAGAGAGAACAATATGAGACAGGAAATAAGGACCCAAACTTTAATTATGGGGGCATGGGAGACGAAGGGGTTAGAAAAACAAAATGAACTGTGGGGGGGGGGGGGGACAATTTTAGGATAAACAAGTAAAAAGAATAATGAAAACAAGACACTGCGCACTCACACAGCACTGCTGGGTACGTGCTGTGACAAGTCCTGTAGCGGATCTCAGAAGGCTAGAATCCCTCATTAATATTAAATCGAAATCCTTAAATAATCAAATTAAATCATTTTATCTGACTGCTTAGAAAAGTAATATTACGTGTACAGATATCTCAGATTATTATAGCTGCAACGCGTAAGCCCTGACTCCTGCCGTGGGAAGAGCATGCTCTGAAATGCACAGGTTTCAGGTTTTCACCCTTAATAACAAGGTGATGCAGCCATCATGGTGACTAACCTCACATAGTGCCCATGAGGAGGTAATTGGAGATTCTGTAGGGTGGGGATGTACCTAACACTGCCTCCCTTCTGAGTCCTGAATGCCCCCTTTCTAATATTAGTGAGGCAACCCCCCCCCCCCCCCTCGGGTTGGCAAATTTGACTGATCGAACACCTGGCCCTCGAAAAGTCTCTCATGCTGTCTATCATGAAAGAGGGGCCATGTATGAATGGAGCTCATTCAGGTTAAAGCTTATGTGATTATTGTGAGGCTGGAGATGCTTGGACATTTATCCATGAAGACATTTTTGCCCTGCGCAGTGTGTGACGCTTAGTGATTACAGAATGCAGTTGGAGTGGAGCTGTCCTTGACAAACGCATGAGGTCCAGTGTCGCCGTCATTATCATTCAGCATGTCCTTAGATACCGCAGCCCCCCCTTTTTCCTTGGGTGTGGTTCAGTGCCCATTTTAGGCAGGAGCTTGACTGCTGGAGGCCAAAATCCTGGGGGGGGGGGGGAGATGAAAATAAGGACATGAGAAAGACGTCCTTCAACATCTGAGACCTGAGGAGGCATCTTCACGCTGCTTTTTCAGAAGATCTTTGCACTCTTGATTTTATTGCTTTAATGTCAGAAAGTGTGACCAGCATTTTGTTTTATTCACAAAAATCTACTAAATGTAAGACCATGATATTTATTTAAAGATATTTCCATCATGGTAGGTGCATGCAAACATATTTTCAAAATTTCATAAATTCCACTATTTATTCAACAGGAGGTCTTCATAAGGGGTCCCAGAGAGCACACTTCTTCTTCCTGATTATTTGAGAAACATTAAGTGTATGTTACGATTTCAGTATTTTTCACTGCAATCATTTTCTAGGATAGTAAGATGTAGGGCAGTATGATAATCCCAGGGCAAACTGGTATTTAATTTTAATTTGTAACTGTGGGGAGGTTTATATGGTGGGGTGGGGCTGATTTGGGGATTTATTATACAAGAATGCATTTGTGAGTTAAACACAACACACACACACACACAATCCTGTCTCCCAGGAGATGCACGGCTTGCAAGAGCTACAAAATATTTTTAAACCTTCATAGCATTTAGTTACCAACAGACTCTAAAGCCACAATCGTGAACCTCTCGCGTTCCTTGCAATTTGGGCTTTATAAACACTATTTCCCAGCTTCATTTCTCAATCCCCTTCTTTGATGGGGTCAGGAAATCATTTTCAGCCTTCCCTACACTGAGAATTGAGTTTTTCTCTTTTTAAAATTTGCTCTGGGTAGGCATGTTGTGACAAGTTGGTTCTGACGGTATGTTACAGTTCATTTTATTGGTTGATTGCCGGATCCTTCTGTCTGTTTCTCATGGCTTCTTATCCAGTTGAGACCCTCACAATATGAAGATGCTTCTTGGAAACAGAGGGATTAAGGCAAAAAGCTGGAGCTATTTTAGCTAATTTAAACTCTCATGGACAAAATGAGCAGACTTTCGTAACATAAAAATAATTTTATTTTTGTACCAATCTACAGGTTTAATTCATGAAAATATATTTTGTGGTCTGCATACATAGCTCATGGGAGTTTTACTGACACAAAAAATTTCTGAGATCAGAACGAGAACTCAGGATGTGGGTCCAAGCAACTAGAGGAGCAGGGTGAGTGTGACTCACCCTGAGTCAACCTGCTGAGTCACACAGGCGCAGAGGCTTAGTTCACTGAGTAACAGCAAGCACAGCGGCCTAAATCGCTGAGTAGCACAGGCACAGAGGTCTAACCCGCTGAGTCAGACAGGCACAGAGGATTAACCCGCTGAGTCACACAGACACAGAGGATTAACCCGCTGAGTCACACAGATACAGAGACCTAACCCACTGAGTCACACAGACACAGAGGACTAACCCGCTGAGTCACACAGATACAGAGACCTAACCCGCTGAGTCACACAGGCACAGAGGACTAACCTGCTGAGTCAGACAGGCACAGAGGACTAACCCGCTGAGTCAGACAGGCACAGAGGACTAACCCGCTGAGTCAGACAGGCACAGAGGACTAACCTGCTGAGTCACACACTGCCCTGAATGATAAAAACATAAACTTGAAGTGTGTGGTTGCAAATTAATCCATCACTGATTTGGTGGTTTGTTTTTGTCAGAATGAGCATTTTTCAGTAATTTCACAATGGTTTTGTATTAACTACGAAAATATGGTTCAGAAGAAAACTGCAGTAGTCATTGCTTATATAGTAATTCATTAGGGCTACTCACAACTGAAAGTGAATTAGCTCATAAAGTTAATGTGTGGTTTTGTAAAAAATTTGACTGGGGCTGGATATTATGAACAATTTTTCTCATCATTCAGACTGTATACAGACATCCTACAGTGGCTTTTGCCTTTCAGACATTTCTCCATCTGCAGAGTTGTCACCCACGTTAACAGCACAGAGTCAAATGGTGACAGATGCAGCTGAGGGACTTTGGTTCAGTTGGCTGCTCCAGTTAGCAGTAACTGCTCCCCCCAGAGGATGCACCAGAGTTGATGAAAGCCACTGTTATCTCTGGATAAGCGACGCGTCTTCACCAAGAAGAATGAAACTGCTTTTGTGAGGTATATTACAGTCAAAGTGCAGATGACTCTAGATGATCAGATTCATATGCTGAGACTGCAGACGGTTGTGTTTATCTTTATGATTGGGAAGATCTACCATAAAAACAGATGACAGCACAGTAATGATAATCACACTATTCAGATGATTGCTCGATCATACAAAACTCTGCATGAAAGTCAACTGGCGTCAATTGAGAATGTTATTTCAAAACTTTGTTTGTAATTTTCCCATATTTTAACAAAAACCATTATCACAGATGAATGAATAAAAGTATGGAAAGCATTTCGGCTTCTATTAAATATCGAATGTTACCAAGCAATGAGTCATGATAAATTGCAGAAATAATTACATAACCATGTTTTTGTAATTTTAAATGTAGCATGGCTATTAAACTTCTCAGCTTCTAGCAAAAGCACTTAATTCGAGGTGAAATCAGTGGAGGCTTATGAGTTATGTGCAAAACCGGAGGAAACACTTTTAGTAGTGCGGTATTGTACAGGTTTCTAGGGCAACATGGCCGTCTGTTTTCAAGCCAACATCTCAGATTAGCATTGAATGAATTAGTGGCCTCAATTGACCTTATTGTTATTCAGTTCTTATACAGTATTTTGTTTTATAGCTCAAGGGGTTAGCTATTAGTTCAAGGTTTACTCATCACAGAAAGGTTACTATGATAATATTTTAGAAGTTTGGGTTTTATTCAGTTATTGCAGCATCATAATGAAAAGAATCACTGTTGTTGTGCTGTTACATTTTAATTGTATTGTATGATGAAATAGATTGTTTAATACAGTGAATAATGCAAAAGGAAAATGAGGTAACACAGTGGTAGCTCAGGATAATGCTGCTGTCATGAGCTGCTGGTACGATCCTCCTGTGTGCCACGCCCCCCTCATTTAGCACGTGTACAATCCCGATTGTGACCAGCTGTTTCGTATATCTGCTTAGTCCTCTGTGATTTAATCCGCGTCTGAGTCTGTTTCCCGAGGTCTGTCATCGAAGCCTCATTGTGTAGTGTTGCCCTCCGTTGCCTGTGCCATGTCCCTACTCCCTCGGTCGATTAGATCCCGTATTCCCCAAACCTACGTCTCCGTCTCCTGCTTTCCCCGTCTCCACATCGCTACTGACCCTGACAGCTGCAGCGTCACAGCTCCAGGGATGTGGGGGGACGACTCTGTGTGTACAGTTTGCATACTTACATCCCGTGTTACAAAGACAGGAAGGATAAAGTGAGGTGTTGAGTACAGTTACTTGTTCACTTCACCTATACTTAACTACCAGTCGTATTAGACTGGACTTATTATGGGGAACTCCAATGTAGGAGAGACTCCCCCCCCCCCAATCCTTATTCACTGCCAAGGTCTAACGTGCCTGGGTCCATCACAGTGACTTTACTCTGGGGAGGGCACACTTGTTCTGTGGTATCTTTCACTGAAGGTCTTTTGGAATCATTCCTTTTCTGGCTTCTCCCCACGGACTTTTTTGAGGGGGAAAGACCTTAATAGGTACTCTGAAGGCGCATGAACACCATAACCACACCAAGGACACAATTCACAATAATAAGAATAACAATGATGGATGTAATGGTGGCAGCATGGAGACTCAATGGTTAGCACTCATACTATCAAGGCTGGGGCTTTAGTTTCGTCTCTGGTCTGTGTGTGGATCTTGCGCGATCTCTCTATGTTGCATACTTCTCTTCCAAGTGTTCTACTTCACACTCCACAGTGCAAAGACATACAGATACGCTGATTTCTCTACATTTCCCAGAGTCTATGACTTTGTACGAGTTTATCCTACTAAGGCAAACTCAAAACAACAAAGTATCGACCACATAAGATCTGTGATGCGGCTTGCGGATATTTTACAGCCCTAAAACAGTATCTGATCTTTATCTGCACGCTTGGAGGAAGTCCTAATGACAGGTGTGTATCAGATAACAGCAAAAGGCAACTTAGTAACGAGCTCAGCTCTGCCATTAACAAGTCAGGCTAACTTAAACTCAACTGAGATGTTAGGACATAGCATGATGAAGCAAACCAGAGCTGGTCTAGTTATAAGCAGAATAAGCAGACTGCTGGAAGCCCTGAATTACCTGCGTTGTGGAGGAAGTGAAGTGATCAGCAGTTTTCTTGGAAGTAAAACTATGCCTGTGTCCCATGAAAAGGTTAAGGGGCCCCTGAGCCAAACGATAGTAATCAAAGCTTCCACCCATTAATTTTCCATAACCACTAACCCAGTGCAAGGTTGCAGTCATATTTTGGCACTGCAGGACTAAAAAGTGACTGGAAAAAACTCTTGCAAACACAAAGAGAGCATGTAAGTTCCATACTGTGAAGAAGCAGGATTTGGAGGTAGGTGGTCACAGTGCCAATTACCATAGCAGCCAGGTCCAAGCCTGGTCTGGACTAGCAATTTGGCAAACCAGGCATTTTCCTGCTGGGTTTGTGGGTCAGAAAGTTTCATGGTTTTTATTTTTTTTACAGACAGACAGATGGAGAGGGAGAGACCCCATACTGGTGCAGTAGTCCCTGACACTGATACCTTTTAACATGTAATTTAAAGGAGAAGTTTCAGAATGTCACCGAACCCTGGATCTCCGCAAACAATAAGCACACTGTTTTTTTTTTTTTTTTTGTTTGTTTTTTTACTCCCTCCACCACCCCCCCTCTGCGGAGGACTACTTTATTTCCATTTATTTATTTATTTATTTCTATTT
>JAODJX010000129.1:21139297-21150066 GCA_026776945.1 Isichthys henryi | reverse complement strand
AGGAAACCCCACGACGACATGGGGAGAACATGCAAACTCCACACACATGTGACCCAGGCGGAGACTCGAACCCGGGTACTAGAGGTGTGAGGCAACAGTGCTAACCACTGCACCATCATGCCGCCCCCTTATTATTATTATTATTATTATTAACCTAGGTATGGACCTGAGTTCTGTCCCAGTTTTAGCTATTTCAGTTCTTATTTTTATCAAATTGTTTATAAAAGTAGCTGGATCTGGAAAAGTAGTTTATGGTCTGCAAGAACACCTGCAAGGCATGGAGGTGTAAAAATAGGTTATGTCATTTAAAAGTAATAATATCAGTACTTTGGGGCAGCATTTGACTCATATCAAACGTCTGCAGAGACGCATAAGAAGTGGGACGTACTGTATTGCACGTCTACCGTTTGCCTCAGGTTGCACCAGAAGCACGTAATATCGCTTGGGCAAACAGCCCATTGTCCATTCAGGTGGCAGAGCAGCCTTCATTTCTCCATTCTGTGACAAATTGCGCTGTTAAACCTTCACAGATACTCATTGACGCTTGTTAGCTGTCAGCCTTCTGCGACTTTTAACTGTAAATAATTGGTTTTACGTCATAGTGAGAACTAAATATTGATAGGGAGGGAAAGTTAGGACGATTCCAAGGGCTCCTGAAAGACAGGGGCCTGAAAAAATTTGACATTGAATTGGTTGGGGGCCCAATATTATGTTTCATGAAAGCATTCTTATGAATCAATCGAGAGTAGTAACACTGTCCTTCACTCGAGTGAAATTCACCAATACAGAGTAAAACTAAAGAATTTAAGTAATGGTTTATGGTCTATAATTATTGTCAAGGCCTGCCCTATCAGCCTGTTGTGTTCCTGTTTGGCCAGTAGAGGGTGCTGGCCATCCCATAATTCTCTAATTGTTTCCAACCTAATATGGGAATCATCCACATCTGTCTCTAGTTTGTTCCTTGTCATTCGCACATATATGCTCCTACCCTTGCCTTCTTGTCCAGCTTGGTTATTGTTGTTATTGTCATAGTATCAGTGTGTCTGTACCTTCTGTCAAGACCCACGCCAGTGCTGGGATTGTCACTCCCTCCTGGTTTCCGATCATGACACTTATAGGATAAAACAGTCATAGTTTTGGGATTGTTCTGCTATTTGCTCAAGGTGTGGACCTGGGTTCTGTCCCCGTTTTAGCAATTCCAGTTCTAATTTCATCAAATAGTAAATTTCAAAGCACAGCTGATAAAGCTGGGTGTCTTGTTTATGGTGTGTTACAACACATGCAATGCATAGTAAAAGAGGTGTGGGATTTAAAATTTATGGCATATTAATGATGAAATACGCTGGGGTCTGGTTGTGAAAATGGCCAGCGAATTGGCTCAGGCTGATTTGCAAACAAAATCACGTTTTCAGGTCTGCAGAGTCTCCTCATGTACCTGTTCGCCCCATTTTAACGGAACTGTCTCTGTCTGTTTATCTTGATGAGATTTATGGATCAATGGTCACAGTAGGAACTAAGCATTTAGCACATACCGGGCAGCAGACGACACAAGGCAGGGATGCCATTTGGGATGCCAGGCCATCACAGGGCACGCACGTGTACTCACACTGGGCAGTTTAGCAACACCGCTCCACCTGACTCAGTGGTTCTCCGTGCTGTCCCTGGCACCCATCGCCGCCCCCCCACCAGAATCAGTTTCCATTCCAACCCTACCATAATCTGGCTCAGATGGTCCTTAATAGCCTAATAGTGAATGTGGCAGGTTTAAAGCAATGTCAGTTGGAATGAAAACATTCTAGGCAGGCGGTGGGAACAGGATTGAGAACCACTGTCCTAACTGCATGACTTCGGATTGTGGGAAGAAACCTGCAGATTTACAGGTGAGTACAAACAATGCATCAAAAAAAGAACAAATTTCATTAAATTTACAGCTGAAAAAGTAAAGATTTCATTTGTATACAAAATATTTATACAAAGGCTTCCTAACAACCACTCTAACCATAACTACTATTACCTAACTAATGCTATCTTTGCTATACTGACATGGGGTCCAGACTAGGGCTCCTCCCAAGGCTTCATTGTATCGATCCCATAAAATACAAATACGAAACCCTCCGGCTCACAGTGTCAGATAAAGCGACTTCTCTCAGCAGAGATCTGTTGAAACCTCAGAATGGAGGTACATGACTTAAACAGACCACTACAGAGGCGGATACCACCCTCTATGGCGTTTAAGGGCCACAGTATGCAGTATGAATGAGCCTTTGTCCAAGCCCACAAGAAGGAACCAGTTACACTGCCTGCATATGATAACTGCTTCAGAGGCTAAAAAAATAATCATGACACAACTGCACATATATGAAAGTCAAACTAAAACTTTATTTTGGACATAAACTGAAATTAGTATCCAACAAATACGTTTTGCGGAAACACGAGCCCACAGAAGGTCTATAGGACAATGGCTCAGGTTATGACAGAGTGGCCTGCCATGTCACACAGGTCACTGTGAAGTGCAGAGACACACCCACATACGTGGGAGGCTAAGCCACTTTGTTTGTGTGATGTCACTGAGTCCACGGGTTGCGCAGAGAGAGTTTGCCAAATGGTCTGTAAATCATTGATTGCATATTACTCCCCAGCTCTGTTGACACAACTTGTAAATAATGATTGCAGTCTGGGGTCTTTCCATACTGGCCAGGGCCAGGTGCCATTGGCTTGACTTGCGGCATGTGGGCATCTCTTAGCAGGAGTTGAGCTTAGTTTCCGTGCCTAGCATGAAAATACGGGCAAAACTGCACAACATCAGGCTGATAATTTACCCCTCTTGTATGTTGAGTCAACCATTACTTAAGCGACTCTTAGTCACAGATTATTTTGCATCAGGTCTGTTTGCTTCCTGGGGTTTAGAGAAACTCTGGCCCAGTAGATCCCACCAGCTGGAAATGTGCATGAGTGCCCTTCTTTGATAGATGTGATACATGTGATAGAATCAAAACACCCAATTTGAATTTGGCAGGTTGTTCTATGTCCCCTTTGTTGGCAAACAGTAAGCACAGTAGTCTTTGGTTTGCTAATGGCCTACAAAAGATTATCACAGCTGAACATCAGGATGAGATGGTCTCCTGGTAGGATGTCACAGCCTGGGATCGTGAGGGTGTTGATCCTACAACAAGAGGACATAAACCCAAACTGGCTTGTGGAGGTGTTTTACAATCCTGACTAATGGATGACTATTTGCAGAAATGGAGCATCCATCAAAATGTGCCCCTGAAAATCACACTAAGGGTAGTATGACATGCCATCCCTCTTCAACCAGTGAGTATCTGTTCACGTGTCTCATTTCTGTCCTACTTGAACCCAGGAATGGATAAAACATTAGCTGACTGTGATAACAGGTGGCACAGTCATCCAGTGAAGTCATATTCCCCAAGAGTTTTCTGAAACTTGCTGCAAGCTTCTTGTCCCAACATGGAACACCTTGGTCACCATTTAAAGTCAGAAGCATCTTACTGCGATGAATCAGGTCAAGTTTTGGTTACAGATCAATGCATAGCTGTTTATTGACAAGACTGAAAGTGGCAAAAATAAATTCAAAGTTGTATATAGAGAAAAATTGCCATGAAACCATGGCAGAAGAGAATCCAAATCTTAATCAAGAAATCATGCATGGAATTAGAGTAATACGCAGCAAGACGTCAGAATATGATTACAAGAGAGAATTCTTAATATAGAGAAATTTCGCTATACACTGCTGTGATCTGTCAGGTGAGAATGGTGTACAATTAGCAGTATGTAATTATACCAGACATTGCTTTCGAGTGTTGAAAACACTGCTGATGAGGATCAGAGAGGAGTTACTGCTTCAATGGTTGGTCTGCGCTGCATCTTCAATCCTAAATTGGATTAAGTGAAGGTCAATGCAATTTCCTTGAAAAATCCAGGTTTTTGTGCAATTTAAGCAACCTTAGTTGGTTACCTTCAGTAATTATGCATTTTGTATGTAGTTTGTGCATTGTATCTTAAGCAAACCCATGTGACTCATGTACTATATATTTCATGGAAGAGTGTCCTTTTTCCAGCAAGATGACTGCAAACCCCACTACAGGTATGAATTAAAAGGGGGTAGAATGATTCTACGTACTGCAAACATTATGACGCACACATTTACAGCCATAACTTGGACGGCCGGTTTAAAGCTTCCTTGTCAAACTTCCGTTGTGGTGAATGTCATAAAGGAGATTAACAGATATTTAGCTGTCACATGTGAATGTGTACTTTGTAGGAATTTTGACACAAATATGGAGAGACATGAAAGCCAGTGCCGACTTTGCCAGAACAATGGATAATATTAAAGCTCGTTAAAACAGCGTGAAAGATGCTTGACGCACTGTGAAGCATTTCAAGAAAATGGAGGCGAACATGGAGATCAAACGCCTGTGAAATTAAAAGGAGCCCAGGCATTGAAACAATACAAATATGTATATGTAAAAGTCTCAATGGTGCTATAAAACCACTGTAGTAAATGCCACAAATTCAATTTTAATAATAATAGGTAATTTATTGATCCCCATCTCCCCAGACTTACTCCCTGGAGGTGAGAGTAACCTAACAGCTGAGGGTTAAGGGCCTCTTTCAAGGACCTGCAGATAAACTGAGACTGGGCATGCTGAGGTGAATTGGAGTTGCCAAATTGCCCGTAGGTGTGAATGTGTGTTTATTCATTGTAATTCCCAGCATATTCTCCAGACCCCTACAATGGGTTGGCGCTCCATCCTGGGTTCTTCACTGCCTTGTACTGTACCCGTAGCTCCTGGGATAGGCTCCAGACTCCTACAATGGGTTGGCGCTCCATCCTGGGTTATTCACTACCTTGTACCTGTAGCTCCTGTGATAGGCTCCAGACCCCTACATTGGGTTGGCGCTCCATCCTGGGTTCTTCACTGCCTTGTACTGTACCCTTAGCTCCTGGGATAGGCTCCAGACCCCTACAATGGGTTGGCGCTCCATCCTGGGTCATTCACTACCTTGTACCTGTAGCTCCTGTGATAGGCTCCAGACCCCTGTGACCCTGTGTAAGACAAGCGGGTACAGAATGGATGTATGGAAAGTGTATAATACAGATTACATTTATATTCTACTACTTTTTCTGTGATGTTCCATGTTCTTATTTATTCAGTCTTGGGGAACATTTAAGTACTTCTCAAAATGATACTGCACTACCGAAATGTAAAAACACTACCTGCGATGCTTTATTGCCATACATGCATGCTGAGTCCTTGTGGAATGGTGGCATGCTGCTGTACGTTTTCTCAGCCCTGCCACAGACAGCTGGCCTTCCCCATCTTTCTTCATCTCCCTGTAGCCCTTCAGGTTTCTGACCAAAGGTGGAGTCTGTATCCAGCTAATGTTTCGACACCGGAGCACTTGTTGCCCTTCACCCACTGACACACAAAAGGCCCAACACCCTTCAGGTCCCAAGTTCATCGTCTCAGCGTTGCCCTCTGCCTTATTACTTACTACTGGTTCATGTGTGTATGTATTACTCATCATTTACATCCTGCAATATACTTTATTAATCATGGCTATCCCATCCTTAATATCCAGGGCGTAGGTTTAGTTTCAGTATTGGTAGGGACAAAATCTGCCCCAAATCCCCCACCCCCTAATCACTCACATTACTCCCACAATATTGGTAGGACGGTGTCCCTACTATCCATACCTAAACCTGCACCCTTGCTTAGTATGTGTTTGCATCACCCCACTGATAAAATTGTGTGTAACTCCATCTGTCATCCGAGCTCTTATCCTGATTAGGGTCTCAGGGGGTCTACAGTTTGTTCCAGACATATGGGGCACGAGGCAGGTGTACACCCTGGAGAGGATGCCAGCCCATTACGGGGCACATTTATGCACACACTGGCTCACCGCTCAATTTAGAGATGCCGTGTAGCCTGTTTGCAAATTTTCGAACTATGGGGGGAAACCAAAGTGCTCAGAGGAAACTTTCAAGACACGAGGAGACAATGCGACCTCCACACAAACACGCAGACCAAAGACAGTATTCAAAGCCCCAACGCTGGAGGTGTGAGGCAACTCTACGTAGCCCCTGTGTCACCTTGCAACCCAAATTGAATTAGTGCCCATGTACAATGACAATGACTAAAATGTGCTGAGTGACATCATTTTTTTTTTTTGGTTTCAGCTTTTCGTTTGCTTGTTGTATAAGAAAAACAAATGTCTATGAAATATAGAATAGAATAGAATAGAATAGAATAATGATACTTTATTAGTCCCAGTGGAAAATTCTCAGACACACAAGATATAATTTATTCAAAAAACAATAGACTTCATATGTGTGCCTTTGCGTAAAGACATGTTTGCACTTTACATATTGTATCAATTTTGCTTTTACGAGTGTTCTCAATGTGTGAGGTGTGACAGATTTTACAAGCAATGCGACAAACGTCTGCAGTGCGTTCACACTTTCTGGCATCGTTCTTTTGTGACCACAGAAGAGCTGAGAGGATTTATTATTTTAGGAGTTGCTCTTTATGACATTAATAAACAACTCTGTCCCATCATTAACTCATTAACCAAGAGACTTTGGTCCGACACAGCTCAGCCAATGGCAAGCCTGCCGGCCTGCACGCGGTACCCGATAAATACCGAGAGATGCAGAGGGTATGACAGACATTCAGGAAAATTGCTTTGCAGAAGAATCTAGAAGCCTTCACAAAGACAAGAAGAAACTTAGAGAGAACTGAAGGAGAAAATGAACACGAAGCTTCCGCTCACTGTTCTGCTCGCAGTTTTCTGCATAGTCTCTCAGGCTGTCCAGGTTAAGGTGAGTTACTGTTTTTTAACCCTTTAAAGACTCATTTCACCTTTTCTAGTTCTTTTCTTGGATGTTTCTTACTTGTGCTATCAAAGTCTGATGTGGATTGACTGGCTTAAAACAGACTGAAACAGCGCTACTGATAATAAAGTTTGAAATGATTCATGTTCCTTAATGTGTTGAGATACAGGTCTGAACCTTCAGTATTCAAAATAATAAAGCATGGTTCTGATAAGCAGCACCTCTCTGCATGTGTCCTTCCTCCGTTCCACCAGCTGCCGTGTATATGACACAATCTATTCTCTTTTCCAGGAGGGAGAATTCAGCTTCTCACTGGAGTCTGTCAAAATGCTGAAGGAACTGATGGACACCAGTGTGCCCAGAAACTCCAACCCACGGCTGGCGGCCACCATGACCAGAGACGTCTGCATCCACCCTGCCTTGCCCGATGAATTCAAACCCCTGTGTAGGAGCAAGAAGGCGAGCATGTCAATGCACCGACTTGGTAAGAGATTACGTGGAAGGTCTGCACAGGGAATTTCATAATCCATGTTATCAATGCAGAAAGAACGGCAATATCACAAAACTAATTTCAGCAGGTGACATTAATCTTAAGCAAAATCGCTGATTGCGATATGTCGTGGTGAGAGATTGTGTGGCTTTGATCTTTTTGCACGCGCTCTGCCTTCAGCGCACACTGAGCCCTATTGCTCACTTTATCCATTCACAGGTGTCCTGGCAGTACATTCGGACATATGTGAGATATGCGCATTCGCCGCCTGCACTGGCTGCTGAGATGCCCAAACCCCGGTTGGAAGTTGGTGGAAAAAAGCCGCGTTGCATGCAGTCCAGTAACCCTCAGCAGACCATGAAACATGTTGTCATTGATGATCAGCTGCTCATCACTGAAAGCTTGTTAACTACCATAAAAGGGGAGGGGGGGGGGGGTGCTGTTTGAGGGTTTTTTGGGGGAATTTTTGTGCGAATCAATAAAACAAATTGCGAGAAACTTTTTATTTGTACGACAGAGCGATGATTGAAACAACTTTTTACCAACTTTGTTACTATTATGAACTTATTTTCCCTGTTTTTTTAAGAACTGCTCTCTGTTTTCATAAGTTGTAAGTTGTCTGTTATTACATATTTAAAATAGAGTAGATACTATTTTTATAGCTACTAGTGGTTTGTATCTGTAAGTTGACATTGTTTATTCATATTTCAAGCATTTAATAAAAACACTCTCAAAACTCTTTTTAAAAGATTGTTCTCTTTATTGCAACCATTGCAAAACAAAACAAAAAAAACTATGATAGTACTGCATAATCAAATAAGGCTCCACAAGAAGATGGATGGATGGATGGATGGATGGATGAATAATCAAATATACCGTAAAATCAAATATACCGGAAAACCAAGGTATAAGCTATAGGCTAATGTCGACTCCTACAAAGTAGGTCCCATTTTAATTACCTGTTGATGTTCTTCTAATTATACAAAAGAAAATTTTATGATACTTCATTCCACAGGAAATATTTAACCAAAAGAACATAAATCCAGTACGAAGTGTATAATTTAACTGGTAACCTATTTGTTGCAAAGATAAGATTTAAGGATATTCTGGATCTTGTGCAAATTCTGTGTGTACTGTTGGGATTACAGATTACAGTTTGTGGATAATAGTTTACAAGGTTTGTTATGATTGGCAAGGTGACAGTTTTGGTCGGTAACATACAGGCGAACACCTACCTTTTTACTATCTGATTTGCTGTCATCGTGTGAGTGGAAAGAGTGATACTTTTCCAGCCGTCCTATTGACCAGCTAGCTGAAGGGGAGGAGTCACGCCCGTTTGTGTAAGTGAAGGCGCACGTCCCCCACGGAGTGCTTCGCCCGGGACGTGGCTGACGGCCGTGTGAATTCTGTGATGTCTTTATTGTTTTAGCACTTTAAACGCAGACGGTTGTTAATCATAACCCGACTCAGGTTGAATAAAATGTCTTTGTGTTATGTTGAGGACAGTAGAGTTTCACCCTCCAGTTCACATGCACCTTTTAATGTGAGAACTAGTCAATATGAATTGATGGAAAATAAGTTAGATTTGCTACTCGAAATGGGAGTTGGTCCAACTCAACTGGAGTTAATTTGACGATTTTCATTGCTGATTATCTTCAGACTGCCAGGTACAGATATACAAATAACCATTTTTTCAGGCTTTAATAGTGGCAGACATTCATGCAGTTATTAAATCTAAAACTATACGACTGTTTCTGAGTAACTCTTTTATCTTCTGTTTGATATTGCACGGCATGTTTTATACACACTTATTAACCAGACTTGAAACGGAGCCGATGAAATTACATGACGTCCTTTTCCACCCACATAAACCTTGTAAATTCATGCTGCTCCTATCTGTGATATTCTGCTTGGTGCAGTGAAACTGGGAATGATGGTGTAATAGCTGCTTATCTGGACAATCACCAGCAAGCCATTGGGTTTGGGTCCAATACGATCTGTGTGGAAATAAAAAGGATGTAGACCTAATTTTAGGGATATTAACAGTTTCTATGAACCTTAAGTCATCCCCAGCCCTTCAGGACCATACTGACAATGCTACTTGGCGCCAGTTATGGCAGTGGCATGGTGGTGCAGTGGTCAGCACTGCTGATTCTCACCCCTGGGACATGGGTTCTATACAAATGTGTGTGATGTTTGGATGTTCCCCTCATGTGGTTGTGGAGTTTCACACCATGTACTATATGTAAGGATGTGTTTTGTCTGTGTTGTGCCTGTGTCACCTTTAACTGCACTGCATGAATTTGCACATCTCTTGCATTTCCCCTCACTGTTGTGTATCTTGTGTCATGTATATATTAACTGTCTGTTTATACCCTAACTGTTCATTGTCTATATTGGAACAGCGCGTTTCGCCAACAGACATTTACTTCTGCCTTGGTGGCAATAAAGATTCTCCCTAACCTCTTACACATCCTCCTCAGTTATAGCTATGAGCCAAAACATTATAACCACCCTCACGTGAAGTAATGATATTGATCTCATAAAAACATAGTAGTGCTTGATGCACTTCATGTCATGATATGTTACTCCCATGACCAACATCAAAATTATCTACCATTTGTGCCACAGTAGCTCTACTGTTGGTTTGTACCCTTCATTTACATCCCACATCTATGAGTCTTGGCTACACAACACGCTGCCAGCAGTTTGTGGTTATTTTCTCGCTCATGGGAGCTTTAGTTATACAAAAATGTTCTGAGGGCAGAATGATTTCAGAGAGATAACCAATCAAACTGTAGAGGAGATGGGTCCAAGCAGCTAGAGGAGGCAGGACCAACCAATCAGATGTCTTGGTTCCACCACTTCTACAATCTGATTGGTTCCGAGAGATAATCGATAATTTTTCGCCCAGCCCTCAGAACAGTCCCACAAGATTTTCCCTCCTTGGATCACTGTCAGCAGGTACTATGGCTGACCCTGAGCACCATTTCGGAGATGCTCTGACCTAGTTGTCTGACTATAACGATTTTGCTTGTCAGAGTCACTCAGGTCTTTACTCCTGCCCATTTAATCTGCAATCAGAATATCAAATATGAGCACTGATCATTAGCTTACAGTGTAATATATCCAGTACCTTGATACACACCATTTATATGAGAGTCTACATTATTTTATGTGTGGTGATCATAACGTTCTGGCTCATCCATGTACAGTATATGACCAGGCTACATGCAGCAGGATGTAAGTTCGATGGGTCACTTTTGTTGAGAAAAGTTTGAGTTTCCTCATCAGATATACTGTTGGTTAGATGGATATAGGGTAATGTTTTAAATCTGTATATTTGTATTGGAAAAAGCTTCATAAAAACCGTACAGAAATAAAATGCACACAGTCCTTCTTAGGTTCTTTAATCACAGCAAG
>JAODJX010000129.1:20996751-21024251 GCA_026776945.1 Isichthys henryi | reverse complement strand
TAATTACAATCACAGATATATCCCCTCAGTGTCATATACACATAACCCACACACACTGTCACACACACACATGCATGCTTGTGTACAATTTAGTTTACTATATAGGGAACTCACTTTGCTGGCTTTGGGTGCAGATCTGTCACACTCAGAGGAACATAATAGTAGTAGAGAACAAGGGCGTATGAGAGAGTTTTATCTGTTTACTGGCGGGAATGAATGACCCAAAATAAAATATTGGGGGGTACGTGTCACCTTCGCTTCCAATGCGCCAGACAGAAAAGACCTTGGTGGCTCGGATTTTTGCAGGGTGTCATGTAGGAAAGTGCATAGTTTTTTGTAGTAAAGCGACATTTGGGTATTCAGTGGTCCTGATGACCACCGTGCTCCATTCTGCAGACCAACGGGAGCAGAGGCTGCCCCGCGATGACACCTGGAGCACAGTGCCCGTGACCAAAAACAGCCGGACCATCGACCCCAGCAAGATCCCCAAGATCTCCAAGGTGAGTCTGCCTGGGCAGCTATCGGATGATTGATTTAGGTTACGGCATGTTAACTAGACTGGCCGGCTGTCACTAACCCGCTCACCGTAGCAGGTTACACAAACAGCCGTATTCTTCCATGTGACACGTAAGTGACCATCAGATTGGGTTACCCATACCAGTCAGTGACACTGGGAATTTTCCTCTCTCTGGGTGGTATTTATGCCAGTGCCAGTAATGCGTGCTGCTCCAACCTGTCCTTACTTTAGTCGGGAATATTCTGTCTGGGGTGTGAAGCTGTTCTTTGTCATTAAACAGTGTCTGTGTCTGTGTGTGTCTGTGTGTGTGTGTGTGTCTGTGTGTGTGTGTGTCTGTGTGTGTGTGTGTGTGTGTGTGTGTGTGTGTGTGTGTGTGTGTGCACGCTCCAGAGTGACAGGCTGGCTTCAGACTCTGGGCTGATTCTTGCTGCAGCAGTCTTGGCAAAGGCTGGCTTGCTCCTGTGCTCCACCTGCTGGCAGAAAGCTGGCACTACAGATCAGATAATGGGAGTCCATCTGCCAAACTTAGGAGCTTTGAAACGACCTTTAACCCCTGACCCATATGGTTAATCTGTTGCAGTCCCAGCTCTTTGAGTAAACCTATCTGCATTATTGCTTCCACAGCCAACCATCGATGATAAGATCCAACTGGGACCACAGGCTCAGGTGAATTGGATAAAGGGGAGCAGTGGCGGAGTCAAAGCCAGCGATTCAGGTGAGCGCCCTCTGCTGGCGGGGAAGAGCAATGTGACATGATGGCTGCCAGGCTGCCTGCTGCTGTTCCATTTTAGTAAGGCGGTACTCCGTGTGATCCCCAGCATGCGGCACACTCTCAGAGTCTTACGGGTTTGCTGCAGTGTCGGTGAATTACGCACTCTGGCTGTTTTTAACGCTGAGCTCTCCATGTTCTTTTTGTGCCTGCGCCCACCCAGACCCACTGCGCTCCACTGGAAGCAGCTTAAACCGCTTCTGTGCCCTGCAGCCAGCAGTCACCCCCACATCTGCTGCTGGCACCACCCAGGATTTTGACTCTCGGAGGCTCCCCGGCAGGTAAGCGTGCATCTCCATCCATCCAGAGCATGCAGTACCAGCTATACAGAGCTGTCAATACGAAAAAACAACCCAGGATAGTATAGAGGGCTAGGGGATGAAACCACCAACTGGATCTCTCGGTAGCCAAGGTTGCTAAGAAAGCTTTGCTTCATGCTTGCTAACATGATCAAACATAGGCGGTGTGTGTTCTGATTGGTCAGTCGAAACAGCACGGGCCAAGAGAGGAATGACAAGCCGCCAGGATCCTCCCCCTTGCATGCGGTGCCCCTCCCCCGCGACGACAGCGCCCAGGAGCTGCTGGACAGCCCCGCCCTAGAGGAGACGTGCCAGGAATCATATGACATCGCTGCCACCGTGGAGGAGAGGGCCAATCCAGAGCAGACCCTGTCCGACGAGCTTGGTGAGACGCACCATATGGAAACAACACCGAGGCTTGGGGGAGTACATCTAACAGCCTGGCCCTGCCCAAAAGGCCCCTCTCCAGTCACTGTGGGCCATTTTCTGTTTTACTGATCCGTGCCTGTGATTCAGGGATGCGACGCTGCCATTAAGCAGGCGCAGTTAATGCAGCGTGAATCTAGCTTTCGCTGCATTGTACGTAAGCACGCCGGCTTGTTCAGCCCGATTGTTTTGCTCTGAGGCGATACTGATGGAGCGGTTCTGGAGCCTGGCTTGGCACAGCAGAAAGACGGCCTACCTCCAGACTAATCTGCCATCACAGCAGGCTCAGGCCTGATCTGCTGCGCTGCTTTCCCCCTTTCTGTTTTCATGCTGTTAAAGGCTTATAATTTAGCATCCCGCCAGATGAAACATGCCGCGAGAAGGTGCTTTTGTTTATTTTGGGCCGCATTTAATTTGTAGAGCCCATCTCCTTGGATGGTTTGGCCTTGAGGTGCTGTGTGGTAACTCCGGATCATGACGGGGGGGGTCATTTTGCGGGACAGCTGACATTATTCCATCATGGCTGTGGTTTAAGTTGGCCAAGGAGAGTGAGTGCTCTCAGGCGCCCCCTACAGGTTCTCTGTCACCGCTGTCCTCCCTCAAGCTGAGGGGGAAGTCCTCTGCAAAATGGGGACGCAAACAAAGGGAAGGATTTTAGAGTTTGAAACTGAACTAGAATTAAACTAGGTGGTGCAGTTTGTGGGGTGGGAGAAATATGTTTTTGAATGAGCTGTTAGCTTGGATGTAGCTGTGTTAGTGTCCGGCCATCCGTTTTGCGACCCAGCCACTCTCTTCTGCTGCAGTGACGCTCGAGGCTGCAGAAGGGCCTGGTCCAGAAAAATTCCTCGTACCAGTGGAGGAGATGGAGAGGAGGTGCAAAGCCATCATGGAGGAGTTCCTGCACATCACCGACTACAAAGTATGCATGTTTATGTGTTATTGAAGCATTCCAGGTTAAGCCACCCAGTTCAAAGGTGCAACAGCAATGCCTGTCCCAGTCTAACATGTACATGCACACATACAGCAGCAATGCTCATCTGGGGCTGAGGTGTATACACACACACGCAGCAGCATTGCCCGTCTCAGTCTGTCATGTACATGCACACATGCAGCAGCAATGTCCATCCCAGTCTGACGTGTTGGCACACACACAGCAGCAATGCCCGTCCCAGTCTGACGTGTTGGCACACACACAGCAGCAATGCCCGTCCCAGTCTGACGTGTTGGCACACACGCAGCAGCAATGCCCGTCCCGGTCTGACGTGTATGCACACATGCAGCAACTTAATGACAATGTTTGTGCACGTTCGTTCGACCTGTGGTTTTGGGAAACACCTGCGTCATTTAACAATGCATCGTACTATGTAAGTTGCTAACATAGTTAGCAACTATAGTTTTGGGAAACGTACCCACGGTCTGACATGTATGTACACACACAGCAGCAATGCTCATCTCGGTCTGACATATATGCACTCACGCAGCTGCAATGCCCGTCCCGGTCTGACGTGTACGCACACACGCAGCAGCAATGCCCGTCCCGGTCTGACGTGTAAGCACACACGCAGCAGCAATGCCCATCCTGGTCTGGCATGAATGCACACACGCAGCTCAATGCCCGGTCCGGTCTGACGTGTATGCACACACGCAGCAGCAAAGCCGGTCCTGGTCTGACATGCATGCACACACGCAGCAGCAAAGCCGGTCCTGGTCTGTCATGCATGCACACACGCAGCAGCAATGCCCAGCCCGGTCTGACGTGTATGCACACATGCAGCAGCAATGCCCGTCCCGGTCTGACGTGTATGCACACATGCAGCAGCAATGCCCATCCCAATCTGATGTGTACACACACGCACACAGGAGGCAGCACAGTGTGTGGAGGAGCTCGAGCAGGAGGCCCAGCTGCACGTCTTTATCAGGCTGGGGGTGGAATCCACGCTGGAGCGGAGTCAGACCACCAGGGAGAACTTGGGGCTGCTGTTCTGCCAGCTGTTGCAGTCTGGGACCCTCCCCAAGGAGCAGCTCTTCAAAGGGTGCGTGAGCCTTTTGTATCCCCCTCCTCACCTTTTGACTTTCCACTTCAGCCACACCCGAAAAGTACCGCAGATTCACTTTTTGTACTTTTCACCTCCCATTCTAAAATCAATGCAGGAGACATCAATAAACATTTAATTGTGTCACGAAAAGAAATGAAAAGTGTGACACCCTCCCTTCCCTGTGTCCCACACATCCCCCCACCCAAGGAAGCAGAATGGAAAATGTGACGCAGGACCTGTAGAGGGTGTTACTCACGAGTTACATCAGAGCCGTACGGCTGTGGGGGTGTGGAGTGTGTGTGGGTGTGTTTCTGTTCTGTTTCTGAAGTAATTATTTATGTGGTCCAGGTGCAAGAACTATTGACACATGAAAACATGTTCAGTTTAGCCTTTATCAAATACTCTACTGTATATTTAAGGGTCATACTTAATTTTTTAAGAGAAACGGCATGTGTGTAGTGTGCTGGTGAGGCGTGGCGTCTTAAAAGCGGCATGAAGCCACTTTCCATCCAGTGTCCTCCCCAGTGAGACAGTGACCTGCTGGACCTGTACCTGGTGTGTTGGGTATAAATCAGCTACCGTCCAGAACAGCTCCTGGAAACCCCCACTCAGAGAGTCATGCTACTTTTAAGTCCCTCTCTCTCTCTCTCTCTCTCCACACCCTCTCCTATCTCACTTCTGTACTCTTCCTCCTTTCTCCTTCCACATTCTTTTTTCCCTCTCTGCTCCTCCTCCTCTCCTGCCCTCCATCCCGCAGGTTCGCCGAGACGCTGGAGCTGGCTGACGACATGGCTATCGACATTCCCCACGTCTGGCTGTACCTGGCCCAGCTCCTGAGTCCTGTCCTACAAGACGGTGGCCTCTCCATGAAGCAGCTCTTTAGGTGAGACCAGGGGGCCCAGGGCGGGCACAGTGGGTCAGAAACTGCGGTGAGCTGCAGTGCCACTAAACAGTGGTAGCAATGCTAAAACTCCGGGGGTTTAGAATTCAATCCTTCTTATAGTCACATTCTTGGTATTGGTTATGTCACAGAAACAGATTTTCAATGTGGGGTGCAGAGTAACGTGAAGTAATAATACTATGACACAACTTTACTCCTAAACTGGAGTATTTTGCCAGCTAGTTAAGAAAACGGTTTTCATGCTCTTGTCCTTGTCTGACGCCATACCTTAAGACAGCTTGCAGTGCCCCACTCAAAATCTCACAACAAAAAGCACAAAGAAACTTAAAAGTGAACCTTGGTACCTTGATGCTGTTCTTTTTCATGCCAATTTCTTTTTATCTCACATTTTATTTTGATACTTTGGAGTTTTTTATAAAAGTGATTCCACTCAGGTGAAAACGCAAAGGACAAAAGAGCTCAGCTGGCTGGCTAACATATCAAATGTTAAGGATATTCTTGTGTTTCCCCTGTGTGTCTGCAGTGAACTAAGCAAATTTCTTCTTCCTGTGGGAAGAGCAGGGATATTATTTTCTGAAATACTGCACCTACTATGCAAGCAAATGGTGAGTTATTCCTCTCAGAAAGTCTTTTGGCTCTTTTGTCAGATTGGGCTTGTGGGAGTTTTACTCACACAACAATGCTCTGTGGGCAGAAGGAAAAATTATTGGTTCAGAGAGATTACCAATCAAATTGTAGAGGAGGTGGGTCCAACCAATCAGATGTCTTTATCCTGCCTCCTCCAGTTGCTTGGACCCACCACCTCTATAATCTGATTGGTTATCTCTCTGAACCAATCCTTTTTTCTTCTGCCCTCAGAATATGTTTGTGTTAGTATGACTCCCATGAGCTTAGAGCAGTTGCATAGTTATTTCTGCTGTTATCTGTCAGTTTTTAAGAATCAAGGCTTTTTTCATTATATAAATTCATCAACAGTGTCCACTTGAGATTAATTTAGAGATTAATTTAAGTTGTTTAGGAAACCGAAATATGTCAACCACCTGCTAATAAGGGATCCTTTGGTCATAATTATTGGTGTCTATCTTTCACTATTAATGATGGCTGAAAATAGCTCTGGATGCTGAGCAGGACTGCAGTAAAGTAGCAGGAAGTGGTACTCACCACTCTTTTGGTTGGTTATGACTGGTTAAACTGGCAACCCCTGGGTGTGCGGGACTCTTGGGGAATCCTTCTTTGTGTCACAGAGCCATAGAAAAGTCGCGGCCTTATGGAGGGAGTCTGGCGTGAGTTGGAGTGATTTCCTGCCAGAGGGAGAGGATGTCCAGGACTTTATCTCTAAACAGGTGAGGCAGAGCCCCAGAGGCTGCCCCGTCACCCCCAACCCCCACCTCACCTCACTTCAGGGTTGCAGCAACATACTTTTGAACAACTTGTGCTCCCACAGAAACTGGAATTCACCACTCCAGGCTTTTTGAATACGGCCACCACCCTCTCCAAGGGAGCCCTCTCCCCAGAAGAGATCAGTGAGCACCTGGAGAAGCTCCTCTTGGAGGATGGGGCAAGTGATGAACAGATCTTTGACTGGGTTGAGGTATGACAGCCAGTGCTCCAGACAGTATTGTAAACCAGTGTTTCCCAGTCCAGTCCTTGGGAACCCACAGACAGTCCGCGTTTTTGGGAGTTGGGAGAGAGCAAAAATGTGGACCGGCCTCAAGGACCAGATTGGAAAACACTGTTGTAAACCATTAAACTTAAAAATTTGAACTGGCTTCATTTTGTAAATAACCTTGCATCATCCTTGTGAAGCGTATATTGCAGGCAGCTAGGAAATATGGAGTGATTATTGACAGTGGTTAGTTAATTTATAACTGTTTATAAACATTTATCAGGTACTTCAGGGTGCTTCCACGCAGATACGTCTAGTTTTTCATTATAATGCAGTCATTGACTTTCTGCATTTGTCATGACATTGTAGGCTAATATGGATGAATCTGAGATGAGTTCATCTCCTTTCCTGAGAGCATTAATGACTGCAGTGTGCAAGGCCGCTGTGAGAGGTAAGAGTGGTGCTGGTTTGGACCGGTGTGTTAGGTTGAGTATTTAATAGATGTGGACCAGAACATTCTGGGATGTTATCAGGCCAGATGTCTTTCAACTCTAATATCTCATATTATTGGAATTTAACTGCGAGGAATTTTTTATTTTTTTAGAAAAAAATTTGCATTTTTAAATCCTGGTTTTATCCTGGTTCTGCTGGCAGAAGGTTACACTGAGCAGCAGGTTGCTTCCAGGCTCAAAATTTGTAAAACAGCAGTACACAAGGACGAAGTGAAGGAGGAGGCACTGGAAACGACCATAAACCAGCCAGGCAGAGGGCAGAAGCGACATTCTAATGGCAGAGATGACCGTTAACATATCTGACAGTTTCTCATGAATCAGAGGATGACATCAAGTGACCTTCAAAAGGAATGGGAAACATTAAGTGCAGGTGTGAAGTGCACTGCTAGGACAGTTTATATCAGGCTGCTAGAAGCAGGACTGAAGTCCCATAAAGCAAGGAAGACCTTCATTAATGAGAAGCAGGGAAGAACCAGACTGCCATTTGCAAAAAATAAAATTTATTATTCACAGACACAAACCCATAAACTGGGAAATGAGTGAAACAAAAATTGTGCTGTGATCTCTTAATTTTTTCCAGAATTGTATAGCGCAAGTGAAGCTAGGCATGAAATGATAAACATTCACGTAAGGTTTGTAAAGGTGGGCAGATTCTAGCTAACAAGCTCTCTCCATCTCTCCATACTTAGGCGAGAGCACTTCCTGTAGGGTTGATACTTCCATAATCCAGAGGAGATTGCCTGTATTACTCAAGTACCTTAACTCAGACACTGAGCGACAGCTGCAAGCACTTTATGCACTCCAGGCATTAATGGTTTCCCTCGATCAGCCTCCCAGTGAGTAGCCTTTCTCCACATGCCACACTGCTTAAAGCACCTACATGCAAAGATCCCTGTAGTGAAATATCTGCTACTTCAGTGACCTGTTAGAAATTTTTGGAAACTAATTGTGTTTTCCAGTGTTAGTCTATATTGTAGCTCCTTTGTTATGGGAGTGCTTGTTGGTGACATTAACTGCTTTGTAAAATACTCCCATGTTCCCCTTCCACCCCCAGACTTGTTGCGCATGTTCTTCGACTGCCTGTATGACGAGGATGTTATCTCGGAGGACGCCTTCTACAAATGGGAGGCGAGCAAGGACCCCGCAGAGCAGAGGGGCAAGGGGGTGGCCCTAAAGTCCGTCACGGCTTTCTTCACCTGGCTGAGAGAGGCTGAGGAGGAGTCTGAAGACAATTGACGAAGGGGAGGGGCCGGTTGGAGGGAGTTGCGGGGGAACAGCCTCGCCAGCATCCCGTGCAGCACGGCCAATTCTTTTTATTTATTTTTTTGCTCAGAACAATATTTGCCTCGTGGAAACGAAGCGATACAAAACTGGAAAGCATAGCTGTGGATGAATATTAATATTAAAGTTCTGGTTCTGGATCGTGCAGTTTCAGTTCCAGAGTGGTGGTCAGGGCACGCGCTGAGTATGTATATTATTAGGATTCTTTTTGTTTCGTTTTAAATATTAACTCTTTGTTTTGTTACTTTTTAAGAAAGGACTTAACAATGCAATCACTTTGCAAGAGTTGTCATAGGTTTTGAAATGTTTAATTTATTATTTTTTTAAGAATTGCAAATACTAAAGTTTATTTAACTTTTGCAGATGCTCTTAACGAGAACATCCGCGATAGCAGAAATAATATTAACAATTGTGAAGCGGAAATCCTCCCTGAATCCCGCGTGCTTGATTGAAATACAGGGTAAAGTTAAAATTTATTTTTTTGGTGGATAAAGGGGAAAGCAGGGAGAAATGACAGGGACTGAGGGAGAAAGGTCAGGGATTAAAGGTTATTAAATAACCACAAGGACTGCTCCCTCTGTTTTCGCTTGCTCTGTATGAAATGTGTATATACTCCTCAAAAAAGCACATATGTGCATTCAGGAAACGCTGCAGTTCACAAAAACAGTTCAGAGAACGAGGAAGGACACGCAAAAACAATTAACGAAATAGGCGCCAAGTACAACAACACAAAGGCTCCTGAACATGAATGCTTGTCATAATACAGACTTGTAGAGCAAATTTAAAGCTTGTAAATACATTAAAGACAAAATGTTATTTAAAAAAAGAAAAATGTGGGCGTATTGGTGTATGTGTTTCGCATGTGTTATTTTATAGCAAGTATTTTCTTGGTTCTAAATTTGCCACCCATGAAATTGTTTTTTTGGTGAGTGAAGCACAAAAAAAAAACGTATTACAGACCTGTGATGCACAACTGAATTTAATACGTTAAAGCATCTGTAGAGAAAAATTTAAATGTCTTGACATAATCGAATAAGACCTAAATCTTTTTTTTAATCCAGAAATGGTATGTTGAAGTACATGAACTTTAAGAAACAGCCTTCTGACTTTTCTGTAATTCGGTCTGTGTGTAACGCATCTCATTATTTAATCCACAGTCCATCTGTAGGCCAAGTAAAGCTACCCTAGACCTAAATTTATATGACAAAATCTGTGGTTCTTCAATGGCATTAGGAAGTAGCAAAAATTTTTTTTTTTTTAAAAAGTAGCAAAAAGAGTCCATGTGGATTCTTTGCACAGGATTTCAGGTTATCCTAATGCCACCTGCCCAAGAAGGCAAGACATCCGATATCCTACATAATGCAGATGTATTATGCATCAGTACTCGTCTCCTCCCAGATGCCCAACAAAGGGAACGGTCTTCAGTACCTTTTAAAGTTTCTGATCTAATCTTCAGCTGATGAAAAATTCGTTTTAGGCTGTATGGGAGGGTGTTGGATGCTACTAACTTAAGAATCAGTGATTAGTGGTATTTTTTAATGAAAGTGGGAAGTCATTTGGGAATTTATGGGGATGATGTACAAATACTCGCAATGACTTCCACAGTTCTTCAGTCTTTTGAGTGAAGGTTAATCTTCCACAAAATCTTAGTCACCCGTTAGGACGGGGTTTTGCTGAGGGTCACAGGGTTTAGGGAGCCGTGTGTCCTCTGTATCAGACGCGTTTGGCCCGTGTGTGGCCGATTTGTTCTAAGCCTTAATCGGTTACATGTTCGTCGTCGTAACGCGGAGCCGATTTATTTATTGCAAGGGAATGTTTTCAAAATATGGTTTATTCGTTGGCAGAGTCATCTGCATTATTTAAAACGCATCGTCATACATTACGAAACTTAGTGTTTTATTACGTAATTCGGAAATTATAAACACCTTACTCTTCTGCAGGTTTCCGCGGTGTATAACCAAATCCACTATCCCATCAAAAGCATGTACGAACGGCAGTAGTCCCGTTCGCAAGTGTCTTGCTGCCACCTGGAGGGCAAGTTTCCCAGAGGGAAGAAAACTCCAGTAAAACGGTAGAAACTTCCTAGGTCTTCGCTATGGAATGATATGGAATGCTTGCGTAATGTTGTGACTGTCATTAAGATGTAAATGCTGTAGTCTAAATTTTGTGTAAGGTGTTACCTGTGTTGAGGTAAGGAACTTCCTTAGTACCACATAATTCTGTTGGTGGATAAAGTCGTCAAAGTATGGGTTACGGCTTTTATGTAGGACTACGTCTTACAAAATCAGAGATTTTAAAAGGTAAGATTATTCTTTTTTTGTTGTAATATCCGTAAGTGCGCGTGGACGAAAGGGCGAAGCCGCCAATCAGATGCCCCGATTCACGTACTTTTGTGCCGCGCGCGAGAGAAGACAAAGAGCGCGCGCCGCACGCTGCGCAGTGACGCCACGACGTTAACGCCTCAAGGGGGGCGGGGCACGCGAGCCGATGCGATTCTAAATAAAGGCGAGAGCACCGTTTCATTACAAACCGTTGATTAAAACGTTGCAAAGGTAAGGAAAGGAAATGCGGATTTCCAATAAAGGTGTGCATCTCTTGATGTGGGAGAAAAGAAATCCGCAAGTGCCGCGTAATCGAGATTTTATAATAGTGTTTGTTTCCTCTGCTATCCAACTCCTTGCATTTAACATCGGCTCATTGCAACGCCATTACTGTGCGGTACAGGAAAATGGACAAAATGGAGAATATTCGGCTTATTCCATCGAGAGATGCGCTGTAATTGGCATCTGCATTGTTGCACGTTGCTTGAAATTTACAAAGCTGTTCAACTCGCGAACTAGATTGGCGACCAGTTAAGTCTTAGAAAGCGACACTATTGGCCGTGGTCATTGTTTCCGAGATACAGATTGATAAATATTTTATGCTTCTCTTATGCACGTTGTGGGTTAGCTTGTTGCACATCTGTAACTTAAATCCCCAAATCTGGCCATATTTACGCCATGGGCCTGTTTAAATAAATCTATTTATTTGAACGACTGATAAAAGAACACGGTTTTTCTTGTTAGCTCATGCATTTATTATTTAAAATGCACGTCAGTCCGAAGCTTCGCACGTCTCATTTGTACACAAGGTTGTCACATTTAAATAACTTAAAATTATTTTGCTGTAATTGCAAAAAAGTTTCAAGTTGTGGTATGTATGCATTGCAAAACAAAAAGTTACAATTATAATCATAAGTAATGCCAAAAAATTTCTGTGGTGACATTGTAAAATATGCTGGCCAATCATGGTAGAGAACCAGTTTGGCGAATAGGATCGTACCTTGACAGAGCCTCACCTTTTTTTTCAACCTTTTGGCCTACAGGTTTGAGACATGCCTATTCGACGTGCAGCTGGGACTGCGCCCCAGGACACCACCCCTAAGAACGTTCCAGAAAGAGGTAGGAATAAGGATATTCCAATACTGACTGAGGACCATCTTCTGTGGTTGTCTAGTCGATCTTCAGTGGGGCTTCCAAGATTGGCACAGTACTTTTAATTTAATTGGTTGCTTATAATGGAAATTTCTGGTGCCATGCCCTTCATCCACGCATCTACTTAGCTAAGACTGATGCTGCCTCAGAGGAATCTGCCTCCACGGGAGAAGAGCAGGAGGTTCCTTCTGCTGCCCCAGAGGCTGGAGGAGAGGTGAAGGAGGCGGCCGACAAGACGGGCAACGACGAGACCCCAAAGGCAGTGGAAGAGGAGAAGAAAGAGGAGGGGGAGCCAGAGGAGGCTGGTGACGGGGAGGAGAAGGGAGATATGTGAGCCACTCGTTGCCATTCCTTCATCACGTAAATGTGATAAGTGCCTGTCTGTTCCACTTATTGGTGAATTGGTCCCGTTGTCAGTGCATGGGAGGCAGGTAGTGAAGTAGAGTTGCAGCTGATGGTTGCTGTTTCAAATCCAAGGAGGAAACCTGCTGTTGTACTTTTGAGTCAGATACTTGACCTGTGCTGCTCCAGTAAATCTTTCGACGTATAAATGAGTCAATTTTAAGTTGCCTTGAATAAAATGTGCTTTTGCTCATTAGATAAATTTGATTATATTGAAGTACTGCTCAAGCATGACCACTTTGAGGAAGATTTTGTATTAAGTGCATGAAACGGGAGCTATTTAGTACTTAACAGAGGTAGTTGGGGCAAAAAAAAATAATTTTTTAAATCTGTATGATTTTGCTACTCCTACCTTAACATGTTTCTTATTGGTCCATTTTGTAGAGAAAAGGATGCTGGGAAGGAGAAGGAGAAGGTGAGGAAGATTAAAAGGACCATCCCTGCCTGGGCGACTATGTCCTCCAGCCGCCGTCCGGCCACCCAGAAGGCTGTCGTGTCCCTGTACAACCAGCCAAAGGTGGATGACATCCTCATCGAAGCCATCCAGGTGTGAATGTGTTCTAATCCCCCGCACAGCCCGTCTCTTTAAAGGGACATTCCATGTTGTTACTAAATTGGCATTCCGCCCGTGTGTTTTCAACATTGTTGTGCTTGGCTTAATTGGTTTATTTATTTATTTTACGCACTTGTGAAATACGATTAGGAAGAAGATATCTTTTTCTGATGTGTGGGAGCAGTAGCAGTTTTGTGAATGTCTCAGCTTCATACTTTTTTCATAATAGCAGGGTTCCTACGCAGACTGGAAAAGCGTCAAATTTTATTTTGGTATTTTCCAAGTCTGGATTAGTATGAAAAAAGCAAGGAAAGTATGGAAATGTTTCCACACTATTGCAACAAACTGGCCCCACTGTGTATTTTAAACATCAGAATTTACTTATTTATGTTTGTGAACGAGATGTCGGCACCAGAATTTGCACATGGTGAAGAGCAGCGTCCCACGTAAAGGATGGTGGGTAGGAAATATTCATGTAAGCTATCTTGCCATTTAGCTTGTTCACAATAGGGAAATGCACGTTGTCAGCTGCTTGGCATTGCCAAATACAGTGGGGAATGGCTTATAGCGATCACATCTGTCTGGGTGAAATTGATCGCTGTAAGCGGATGATCTTTTTCTTTATGTCTTAGGCAGATTACCATCTAATTGACATTTGTATATTTATTACATGAATATAATGTAATAACAGTATCGCTATTTAATTTTATTGACGATTTCAAAATACTGTACTGCTGTTGGCTAAGCTTTTCAAATTACAGTACTGTACAAATTAAATTACGGAACTGTAATTCAAATACGCTATGATACAGTACTGTACATAAATATTCAATTGTTTATAGCACATTTTCACAACGTTACATTGTTTAAAACGCTTATTGTAGTTTCAGTGCTGCGTCTCGGTGGCTCGTTTTTGGCAGTTTATCATAGACGTCGACGCTTATATTTGTCATGGAGGAAAAAATAACTTTCTCTTTCCATCGTGTTTTTGTGCACGTCGCTTTAGCCTCAGGTAGCTGCCAGAAGCAGGTGGGTCACCGCAAGGCAAAGTAGGGCGATCAAAGTAAAGTTAAAAATATATATGTATACAGACGCTCCTCTACTTACGAACTTTCAGACATACGAACGAAGAGGACTGTAAGTACAGATTGTGTTTATTCGGCTCCCGTCTCCTGTCCCCAACATCAGTGTTTGTTTCTGTGCACCAGTTCCGCCCAGTACGACTTCTGGCCGCCACTCCTGCCGTGCAGTAGCGTAGCGTGCGAACTCCCAGCATCCTAGTTCTTAGTACTTGCGTGTATCCTTAAAATGATGCTGAATAACGACTTACGAACATTTCAAGTTACGAACAGCCGTTTGTAACTTCTCAGTTGTAAGTAGAGGAGCGTCTGTATATATTTATGTGTTTATTTTTTTCCATATGTTGTCATGTATGAAAAGATCCTAAATGAACACTGTAAACGAAGTACTTGATTAAGAATGATTCCATCCCAAGCTTTTTGAACCATATAAGTGGTTTATTACTATAATCACTATAATCGGTTTCCACTGTGTTGTGATTGGTTGGCTAAATATTCCAAATGTGAACGGAAAGCAAAATGCGAGGTATGAGTGAAGCTGTTCGACATCACTGTGTCTAAAGCATCACTGTCTAGATGCAGCCAGTGGCAGATCCTGGTAAGGACAAGATGGGAAATCCTTCCCGTACAGTGTGGAATTTTAACATGGGATGTGTGTAGGAATCATGTTGTGGAGTTGACCTGTTAAGTGTAAGGTGGATATTGGTAAACTGGAATCATTTTACGTGCTTGATTGTATCACTTTAAAAATATAATGCTAATTATAAATATTAAAGCATTTATTATTGAAAGCCCAAGATCTGAGCTTAAGTTAATACCCCACAGGGGCGTAAAGATACTGAACGGGGGTGTCAAACTCCAGTCCTGGGGGGCAGGGCCCTATGTAGCTTAGCTCTTTCCCTGTTCCACCACAAATGATTCAGCTCGAGCTGTGTGGTAATTAGCACAAAGAGAATTGGGTATGTTAAATAAGGGGAAACCCAAAAATGTGCAGGGCTCCATCCCCCGGGACAGGAGTTTGACACCCCTGATGCAGTGTATCAAACATATGTGTCCCACCTTACCTATTGTCCCACTTGACCATTATTCCCCCTCTCTAGGTTTAAGACAGATTCGTGTCACTGCCAGTTCAGGGTGCCTTCAGTTGTGTTTCTGTAAACAGTAGTTTTTTTTTCTTCTTCATTGGGTGCATCTGGGGAACTTGGGTTCAGTAAAAATAGTGATGAGGTTGGGGGTGGGCAGCCCCCTCTTCGCCGGCCAGGGACCTGTTAGTGTTTGCTTTGTTCATTCATGTGTTTTCCTGCCTCCCTTCACAGGCCTGTCAGGAGAAGTCTGGGGCTTCCTCCTTTGCTGTCACAAAGTACATCATGAAGAAGTATGCATCCTTGGAGCTGGAGAAGAGGAAGTTTCTCCTGAAGAAGGCCCTGACACGCCTGGTGCAGAAAGGTGTTGTGAAGCAGGTACAATCACTTTCTTAAGCATGAGCTCCTTTCATTCTTTCCAGTCTTGGTTTTTCAGAAATATGCATCCATCCATGCTGCAGTCACTTACCTTGGACCGGCTAGTGGATGAGCCGGGAGTCGTGTTTCAGGCACTTGTGCCCAATAAACATCATCTGTTCCCATTTTTCTTATTGACAAAGTTATGATGGTTTTATCCATGTGTTTCTGCTGTATCTTGACCAATTCTTCATGAGTTTCATGATGTGCAGCGGAGATGCGCTTCAGCCTGATCTCTAATCTCCTTTCTGTGAAAGTCCAGCTGATTGGACAGTTATTGAATGATGCTCCTCTGTGTGTCCTCCTTGCAGCTGAAGGGGAAGGGATTCTCTGGCAGCTTCAGCGTTAACAAGCAGTCAAAATCCACCAAGGTACCTCGTCAGACTAGCTACCTGGTCCTGTCACGCCTGGTGAAGTGATGCCTGTACGGTTGTGTGAAAAGGGTGACCGGTAAACAATCCCGCAGTTACCAATGTACGAAACCCCACCTCAGCCCCCGCCTTCATCTGTCTGCAGAAAGCTGAGCCGCTCGGCGATTCGCTTCCGCTGATCATCACCCGCCTGTGTGAACCCAAGGAAGCTTCTTACTTCCTCATCAAGAAGTACTTAGAGCAGCACTTCCCACAGCTCAATGTCGAACACAGGTACCTGTGCTTCACAGGTTGATCTGGGGGGCTGGACTTTCAGGGTTTTTATTCACGGTTGTTGTTAACATCATTATAGGAGTTTACCAGACATTGAATCTGTGTGGTTTAATGCTTACACCTATATGCCATAGTTAGGAAGTCCAATTTACTCGATTAGTCTTAACTTGAATGCAAAAAAGCACAGTAGTCAGTTTAATTTCCCTTTTGGGACAGACTGCTGTGGTCAAGCCTCTGAAGGCATGCAGCCCATTCACTTCCAGTGCGAGGTCACAGGAATTTCTGCGCGTTGATCATGATGTTTAGGGTGTTCTTTTCCAGGCCAGATGTCTTGAAGAGTGCCCTACAGAAAGCTGTGGAGCGGGGTCACCTGGAGCAGATCACCGGAAAGGGAGCTTCTGGTACTTTCCAGGTCTGCTGCCACTTTTTCCTGACCCATTTCAGCCGTGACATGAGAGCTCAGAAGTTATTTGCACTTGGTGAATGCTCCTGGATTCTTCTTGGTTTCTGTCAAAAGTACCACAGCAGATAATGCCGAATTTTAGGTATTTGGATGGATGGGAGAGAGAATGACTCAAGAGAATGCTAAAAAAACAGCAATCTGATTTCCAGGATCTGATTGAATTGTAGCCATTTTCTAACATTTTCCCTCTTAAGAGAGGATAATGATTGGATGATTTTGTGGCTTTAACAGCTTATAGGAAGTGTGTATGCCGCACCGGTCTCTGCTCAGATCAGAGGGAAAAGCTCATGAGCTCTGAAATTGCCCCCCTTCCTTTCAGTTGAAGAGGGTTGGGGACAAGCCCCTTCTGAAAGGGGGCCCACTGGAAGACGCCATCGTGACGGCCATCACAGCCATGAATGAGCCCAAAACGTGCAGCATTGTGACCCTCCGCAAGTTCCTTCTAGAGACTCACAAGGACAGCAAGGTCTACAACTTGGGTGAGCTCCTGTCCAGGCCGCTCTGTGTGAGGGGTTTCAGCTCCGAGACCCTGTCCTGTAGCGCCACTCAGGTTGAACACAGAGGCAAACAACTAAGAGGGTGGTCTTGACATGAAGGTCTCCAAGGACATCTAAAATGCAGTTTAATTTTCCTGATGTCCTGGCAGTATTGCTGGTGTTTACGGTGTTGGTGCTTTGCTTTTATGAAAAGAAAATCCAAACCCACGATTTGTTATCCTGTTGTGATTTTATTTTATTTTTTATTTTTTAAACTGTTCTCTGTAATTTAAGTAAGGCCCATCTAGTACTGAAGCAAGGCAAGCATGCTTGGGTGCAGTTCTCAGGTACTGCCTGGAGTACTACTCTCTTCCCGTTCCTTTCCATAGTGGGGAACCTGAAGAGGACCCTTCAGAGGTGCAAGATGATGGGCTGGATGGAGCAAATCACTGGAAATGGCCTGAATGGAAGCTACCAGCTTTGCTACCCCTACTACCCAAGGTAGGGTGTCTGCGTTTTGTGTTCATTTGGACCAGCCTGTGGGGGTCCAGCTGCATAGACACCAAAATGAAAGAGTGTCAGCCTTTTAGGGTGGAGTGATATCATGTCTATGGTATGTCGCATACGCAGTAATCAAGATCACAGGCAAAGCATTTGGCCGGACCACAGCTTTTCGATACTACATGGGCATTCATTTGCACCACATATTTGGTAAGCATATTAGTCAGTACTGCTAAAATATTGAGATTCATTTTGTGACACCCAAAGCTTAGTAATCTTTATTAAATTCGGTTAGCAGAGCACACCGCATCAGGCTGTTTTGGTGTACTATGTCTGGTGTACTATGTCTGGTATACCTTAGTGTGATTTGCACTGAAGGGTCAGTGAAGAAAGGAAAAACTCAGCAGCCACCATATCTTTTAAAAGAGGAGATGTTGCAGATAAGGTAAAAAGACGTGTGGTAGTAACTTTTCGCAGTTTAAAGACACGTTTATTAAACGTAAGGATATGCCGAATTTACTTTTAGGCGTCTCAAAATGCCTCATTAATATTTTAGTCGTACTATTAATCTGCTGCTTAAATCGTGGACGTAAATAAAGATACATATAATAGCGAAAGGCTGGCTGGCCAAATGTTTTGTCTGTCATCTGAAGCCCAGGTGATTTATTGTGCATTTGCTATATAATATCGATATGATATCGCCCTGTCCTACAGGCTTGGGTATGTGGGTTTATTCCTGGGGGTCAGAAGTATTTAGACTCAGTTCTTTATCCCCAAAAGGACATTTTTCTGCTGGGCTGTGACACCTTTTGTTTCTGTTCATGTCCAATATTCATTTTTTATTTTATTTATTTTTTTTCCTTGGCATGTGTAATGGTTGCGATGGAACCACACAGTCTTTCAGCATAAACATGTTAAAATTTCTTCGCTCAATAGAAAAGTGTGTGCATCAGTGGGGTTGGGGGGGGGAGATTCTTGGTTCATGATTTCTGTGTAAACCAATCATTGTTCCCAGAGGGCAGAATTTATCATGTGGAACCCCAGAGCTCAGGGCTGAATTTTAAATCCTGATCTAGTCTTCTATCCAAAGTAATGTAGAATCTCTCGCAGAATGATGCAGGAATGATTGATTGATTTGATTGATTGATTGATTGATTGATTTGCAGTTGTTGACCCACAAACCTATGCTTCTTGGTACTGATGGGTCTTGGGTCTCAGTGATGAATTGCTGATGCGCCGGAGATCCGCACCATAACCTTCTAGGTCTTTTTCCTCCACAGTCCAGCTGTCCTGTTCCCAGAGAAACAGAAGACTCCAGAGCCGGGAAAGCGGAAGCGTGGGAGGAAGGAGGACTCCGACGAGGAGGAGTCTGAGGAAGATGAGTCTGAAGAGGAGTCTGAGGAAGACGAGGAGGAGGATGAGCCTCCTCCCAAGAAGAGGTGAGTCTTTACGTTGTGGGAGCAGTAGCATCATTCCATTTTAATTCAACAAGTTTCCAGGAACACCTGACCAGTGGTACACCTGGATATCTTGGAAGACAAAGAGAAAAATTCTCTGAAAAGTCCCCAAAACCCCGTACACACTTCAGGCTGCACTCCATGTACACCTTGGGCTTTATTATGAAATTAGCTGATTGAGTGCGATTAGTGCATAGTGATGTTTTTTTTTTTTTGGGGGGGGTGAGCTCAGAGCCAATAAGAACACTTCTTTTGAACTGTTGGGGTGATTAACTCATGAAGCTGATGGGTCACAAAGGTACAAAAGGCACATTGTCTCAAAGGGAAGGTTATTAAAAAAAAAAAAGCTGTGGAAAGTATCTCTAAGTCACATGGCATTTTTCATCACAATCAATAAATGGTGCTACAAATGCTATAAAGATATAAAGAGCAATGACTATAAGAGCAGTACTGCAAACATCGTAAACCTCAATGTTCGTACGCAATGCTGTAGCCGCTGTTAAGAGAGACATTAGGAGAGGCTCATCTGTGTGAAATGTGCGCACCATTGTGAGTGAAACCACGTGCAGTTATGATACCTAGTTGCAGAGAGGGGGTTGGGCCTGTGCAGGTTATGATAATGCATGTATGTTAAAGCAGGAAGCGCATAGAAGATGTTGAAGCTGCTTAGGTGTATGCTGTGGGTGGGAGCACTGCTGCCCTATAGATGTAGGTGTTATGTTATTTGGAGTCTTCCTGGTTCTTAGGTTGGTTAAAGCTCTCGGAGTCTCATCACAAATGAGTGCTCTTGAATGTGAACTCGTAACGTGTCTGGCTTGTTAGCCTTGGAGACGGAGCCTCACTTTGGGCCAGCTGTTTCCCTCCTTAAGTCGGACTGCTGTGGTCATTCTACTGGAAAAAAATAGTGTTTTCACTACAAGTGCAACATCATTGGAGTTAAGGTGCATTGATGATGGTGTTCAGTTTAAGGGGCAACTGATGTTGATATTCATCCACTCCTGGAGAAAAGTCCTCATTGATGTGGACGTTAGAGCAGCAGGCACAAAAGTCCAGTAAGAGGTCAGCCTAGATCTGAAACTCGGCCATGTTGCTCATCGTATCTGTGATGGTGGAATATGGGTGATGAGAGGGTGGGGGTGCTGTTCAGCAATGATTAGAAAGGTCGTGAGTGAAGAGTATGACTTTCTGAAGGTTTAAGGCAGGGGTGTCAAACTCCAGTCCTGGGGGGCCGGAGTCCTGTGTAGCTTAGCTCTTTCCCTGTTCCACCGCAAATGATTCAGCTCAAGAGCTGTGTGCTAATTAGCACAAGGAGAATGAGGGGGAACCCAAAGATGTGTAGGGGTCTGGCCCCCCAGGACTGCAGTTTGACACCCCTGGGATAGAAGGATTTCATTATATAATATGTGGATGAGTGCATCATTTGGTGAATCACTGGAGCATTGACCTGATCTTGGGCTAAACGATTGGTCTTCCAGTCACGAAGCTCGCAGGATTCTGTCTGGCTGCAGCGCCCACATGTGTCCAATGCCGTTCACAGGAAACAGAAGAGGCGTCCAGCCAAGCTGCCGCGGCCCCCCACCACTAAGAAGCGCTGGCCGGCCAGTCAGGTGAAGGTGAAGGGTAAGAAGCCTCCCCCAGCAAAGAGGCCGGTGGGCCGCTCCAAGAAGCCGAGCCCCCCAGCTCGGAAGCCGGCCCCCAAGGCGGCCACCAAGGTGGCCGCCAAGGTGGCTGCCAAGGAAGCCCCACCCACCAAGGAAACCCCGCCCAGCAAGGCCGCCACCTCCCGCAGCGCCGCCAGCAAGAGGGCTGGGTCGTCTGCCAAGCCTAAAACACCAGTCGCCAAGAAGCTGACCAGCAAGGCGCGGCCACAGGCGGCAGCGAGGAAAGCACCCGTCAAAAAGCCCCCCCCGAAATCGGCCGTCAAAGCCAAATCGGTGTCACGGAAATCTCTCCGATCTCTGCGGTCCCGCAAATAAGCTCTGTGGGCTGATAGAGGTTCGCCATCTCTATCGGCTGCTTTTCTGTTTTTTTTTTTATTTTATTTTTTTTTTTATTTGTCATATGTAAACAGTAAACAAAGTGCCCATTACAACACCCCCCCCCCCCCCAAGCAGGATAAATGTAAAAGTCTATTATAATAATGAAGATGTGCAGCGGCAGTTCTAAGCTCATGATGCATAGCTATGTTTTCCCAGTCCTTCCCTTCATATATTAATATGAGATGTATGCTGGTTTTCCCCTATTAATATAGCATATTTAGAAAATGAAAGGACATAGATTAAGTTCCTTAAGAGTTTACTACTCTTCCAATATAGTAGTTCACAGGGAACGCTGGAGATTTTTTTAAGCCATTATTTTATTAATAAACTTAATTTCGTTTACCCTTTACACACACGAATGTGATGACTCATGTAGTTCGTTTTGTGAAGTTTCATCTGTTGATGGAAGATGGGCGCGGTTACCTGTGTAATCTTAAAACTGATTTCAAAATAGTGTTACAGAAGCGAAGGACTGGCGTTTAGTATTGGGTTATAGTTTCTTGTGAATAGGGGCGCACAATTGTCTTCTTTTTTTTCTTTACGTGGAAGTCATTCGTGAAATCCTGAAACGGCCGTTTAGGGCAGCCTGGGTTGGAGTTTTTTTTTTTTTTTCCATTTTCGCATTAGTAATAAAGCTCACCGGAAAAGAAGAAAAATCGGAAGATTCAGTTTAATGATTTCGTCTAAAATACAGAACCGCTTTAGTCGGGTGTGGGGGATGGATGACGTTGTATGTATTAGTAACTGACTGTGATCACCACCAGTTTTTAGAAAGCCTCGCTCGTAGATACTTTGCATGCCCGTATTCTTCAGTTGTGATGCCCATTTATTTAGTCATTAATAAAAGTGACTATATTTGTACATTTATTCATTTATTGCCACTGATTTTGTTGCCCGTTTCCAAAAATTACAATAATTCTGTCTTTGCCCTGCTGAAGAGATGAGTACCGTCGCCATTCATAATATTAATATTTGTATGATGGAAGTAAATTTGAAGTTTTATTAGGAAACAAAACGAAATCTGGTAATATTTCATTCAAATGTAATTTGTGTGCTTACTGCAAATAGCAGTGTTTATGAAACAAATAATTCCATATAAGTAATAGATTTTTTTTAACACTCCTTAGTTTTGAATGAGCTCGTTGTAAATTAATGCTCCATCTGCCTGTGTTGTGCGACAAATTGTGTGATCTTGGCACTGACAAAAAACTATTATGTCTAACGAAATTCATGGCAGGAGGCTTAAGAAAATAGACGTTTTCTCACAAAAGGTTTTTTTTTAATCTAGCAGGTCCTCCTTGCATAATGTAAAATCTGTGCCACCTCACTAATGGTACATTACATTTGGGCGTGTTCTGGTGAGAAGCTGGTGATGTTCCTGTAGCTGACTCATATTTTTTTTCCCTGGTTTTTATAAATTGCATCATTGCTGTATGATATACGGTTTTATATTGCATTATTCGTGCATTACCAACAGTGCAGCCTGTTGTGGAGTATAGATCACCTTTAATGACAGTGATGAAATCCTGAAATCCGCACTAATTGTGCCTTTCAAAAAAATTTTCCTTGGTCGTTCGGGTTTGACTCTAGAGAGGGCAGATGGACTGTGATCAGTGGCTTCTTTACATCACAACATAACACATTAACACCAAAGAGGAAACCGAAGTACCAGTATTTTTTTAAAAAAAGAGGCAATATATTCAGCTTGGATTGCCCAAGTTCAAAGGAACCTCACCTTGGAAAGGACAAGTTCATACAAATTAAAGCTGCCATTTCCCCCTGCAGACGCCGCTGTTACATCAGCGTGGGCGTGCGGTCTCCCGTGTGTGAATTTCGCCGCGACTCGGCGAAGTAGAAGCAGAGTCGCGTGGAATCGCGGAGTTCAAACATTGTTACAAACGCAGCCTTTATGTGAGCGCGAGGCCAGTGAGTCTTCGACGTTTAGAAAGACTTTATGATTGAACAAAAGGACTGTAGGCGGTTGAGTAATTGCTTCAAGGCGGGTCTCCGACTGAAGAGCTGTTTGCCTATGCAGTCTTATTATTATGAGTAGGCGGTACGAGAGAGACTGGCGTAGTCTGTGCTGGGAGACTCGGGGAAAGTCCAGCTCGGTCCAAGCGGCGTGCAGAACCTGATCTATGAAGTGAGTTCACGGTTTTATCTGTTTCTTTTGCTGTTTACTGGTTCCCAGGGTTATATATTTTAACCCCAGTTCGGCGTGTAAGTCTATTCGTTCTTAACGTGATCAGCCAGGTAGTTATCACCATATAGAGATGGTCACCATAAAACCCTTTTAAGGTGGAGGGTTTAATTCGCATGAAAATAAAATGTGTGAGAGTTAGGGAGGGTCTTTACTTTATCATACTTTTAAATAATGCAACATTATCCAGTCAGCTAATGTTGTATAATGAGGGTAAAATAATGAGCGAACAGGTTAATTTAACCAGTTGGTTTTGTAGTTTCTACGGATGAATGTCTAGCTAAACAACTTATTACTTGATATAAAACAGAAAATTACCAGTAGGATTTGCTTTATTCTTTTTCGCCGTATGTAGCCTTAACAGGTGTGATTTCATGGATGCACATGTATGATAAGAATATACGATTACTTTATTGATCCCAGCGCTCGTTATTTGTATAGAAGGTACACACGCACCTAAGTATATTATAGTATATAAAACAGTAATCACAACGTTATTTAGTTATCGGAGGGACTTGTATATAGGCTGTTATAAAGGGAATCAACGAGAAGCAGGTCTGTCATGCTTACAGTATGTGTTTGCCAACGATTCACACCTTGCCGAGACTAACTTTCGGTTCCGCGCCGAGGATCGCGCTTGGGCTGATCGCGGAAGCGCTGCAGATTTGCAGTTCATGCAGTCAGAAGCTGGGCTGCCTGCGCAGACCGTCGGGTCGCCTCCGGAGGCTGCCGGAGCTGAGCAGCTGAGAGGTAAACGGCCGGCAACGGCCGGGCGTCGATGCGAAGGGGATCTCTACGGCCAGGGAATGAGAGAGGCTCCAGCCACAGAAGAAGACGCCGTGACGAGGTCCGCAGAGGTGCGGTTTGTTCTCCACAAACGCTTTATTAAATCTTGTGCCCGTGATTTGCAAGTTACTCCGCAGGGGAAACAAAAGGCGTGCCTGCTGCATGCCGGGTGCCAGGCGGTGTGTGAGCTCTTACATAACATCTTGCGCGCACACCCTCATCTCTATAAAGTCGCGGTCTCTTGCATGACCAGTCTTAGTACTTCATCGCTGCAATGTTCTATTTTCCCTCTCATCAATAATGTGACGTGTGCTTTTAATTAGCATCACTACATATTGGCAGTTATTCATTTATTTCTGGCCATTGCTTTTTTAGGGTTATTGGTATGACTTAATAGAAAATACAGGTCAGTTCTGAGATAAGGACATAAATGTTTGCAGCTTCATGTATTGGTGGAATGTCCAGAAATATACACAATTTAAAACTCTCGTTAAAGACACTTAGGCAAGAAAGTCATGCAAAATTCTGCCTCTTCCCCGTTTGTAGTATGTGGGCTCCTTCCATGTGGACGACCGTTGCCTAGACGACCAGATCCAGCAGTTGGACAGGCAGATGGAGTCTCTAAAGGTGAGGGGGCGGGGTTACTGCCTACCTCCGATCAGTGAGTCACAATACAAATCCATTTACAGGCTACATGTGTGTGTCTGTTTGCTTGGCGATAAGCTGAAGGTTGTGTAATTTACAGGTGAACCTTGATTCATATTGACTTTTTTCTCTCCAGACTTCCCGAAGGCGAAAGCTGGTCTCACTGAAATTCTCCATCAAAGGGGTCAAGATGTATGACGAGGATGAAACGGTAAGAAGCGCGGGAGACGGCGGAAACCTGTCATCTGGATACTTTGTTCGGTCCTTCTGGAATGACTCACGCTGATTCGCCCACTGTCTCATCCCTCTGACCCCCTCCTGGGTTTTAAACACTTCTATTCACTGTGGATTTTACATCACAGAATAATGTGGAGGAAATTCCAGCACTCGGTGTAATATTGAAAGCGTTTTGAGGTTTGCGTGACTAAGAGTCCTGGCTTGTTTTTAACTTAGGCATTTGTGTCCTCATTGGTCAATGCTGTGACCATTCAGTGAGCTTCTGTTTTGGGTGAGTATGCTGACATCCTCTCTACTGCACCTACAGACACTGTTAATGGCTCACGCACTGCGCAGGGTGTCCCTGTCGATGGCGCGGCCCTCCGATGAGCAGTTCGCCTTCATCTCGCACAACCCGGGCAGCCTAGATGCACAGCTCTACTGTCACCTGTTCAGGGCCAGGCATGCCAGAGCAGTAAGGGTCCGAATGTGATGTAGGCATGTCAGTCATGCATGCATGATGTCATGATTTACATCCTCAGTGTGCACCAGTAATAGAAAATTACCCATCCAATCACAGGGTTTATTTTTGTCCCCTCCCCTTCACTGTCCATCCAATCACAGGCCCAGTTCCTGAATCTGCTGATGTGCCGCTGCTTCCAGTTATCCTACCTCCAGCGTCATCCAGAGGAGGTTGAGGAGGATGCGGTCAGCCCCCTGCCCACTCGTGCCCCTTCCCTCCTCAACCAGGGCTTCCCCCTCAGTGTTAACGCCCTGGTGTCCTTCCGTCGGGCCCCCATGCTCGGTCTTCTCTCTGGGGAAAAGGTCAGTCCCGTGGGGTCTGGGTGAGCCAGGATGACCATGACTCACTGTGCTCAACACCGCTTTGTCCCAGTCTGGTCCTCAGGAACTCACTGTCAGTCGATGTTTTTGCTCCCTGCCAGACAGTCCACATTTTTGATAGCCTGTGGGTCCTCAAGAATCAGATTGGGAAACGCTGTTCTACACTAGAGTTTCCCAACGCAGGCCTGAAGAACCCCCCCCCCCCAGGCAGTTCAGATTTTTGCTCCCACCCAGCACACTTGAACCAAAAATTTAAGCAACCAAGCACTCTGAATTCCTGGGTTGGGAAATCCTGCTCTAGACAGCATCCACATCTTGACAGCAAGTAGCACGGCAGTTACAGTCATCAGGGGAATATCGAGCTTTTTAAAGGCACAAAGCTCCCTTCAGAGGAAAGCGTCAGCCATGCTGCGAAATTGTTTTTATAATCGGAGACATGCGGCTTGATTATAGTTGAGTAGCTTCCTCCACCACACTAAGCGTGGTGCAGTTGTTCAAGCTGAGGGTGGGACAGCTATGTCCCTGCTTGTGGGATGCAGAAGTTCAAGGAACAAAGTGAGGGAGGAGCTTAAACTGGAACTGGTTCCCACCACAAGAAAATGTGGCTGTAATCCAGCATTACTGCAGTGGCAGTGAAGCCTTTAAAAGCCATGAAGAGGCATATGCACAAGCGAAACATTCTTTACATAACACTGGATCCTCGTAGGGGTGCACTGTTGTTTTGTTATGCATAACTGCAAAATTACATGTTTGGTTTCTGAACAGTTTTTAGAGCTTAGCTCATTGCCTGTTACCATGTTTCTTAGTGTTCCCCCTAACACTTCCTGTCAGTTGATCCTCTGACCTTTAGAAGATGAGGTCAAAGGTCACTTCGATGTGTGTCAATGCGCCGGGGAGAGCGATATAACCCATAGCCTCATTCCGCAACTCCTTAAACTTTTTAAATATTAATCTTGTATATCGTCATCTAACTCATAAATATATGTCAGCGCTGTGTTTGCTATAACGCATTACAGCCGTTTGCAGTCCTATTCTTTACACTGTCTGCAGTGTTTTGTGTTTCCAGTAAGTTAATTTGTTTTTATTAATGTGCCAATTGGATGCATCGTGCAGTTCAAACAACATGTAAACATTTTTCAGTTGAGTGAAACTGAATTTCTTTAGACTGGGGTAAATCATTGTTATAGCTGCAATAATTTATTGTTATGCAAATTTTCTTTATTAATCTTTAACCATGATTTTATGCCAGAATTAAGTAACAATTACTCAGTGAAGTGTAAGAGGAATTTATGTGCTGTTTGGTAAAAAAGGAAAATCTAAGAACACAAGCCCTAGATATGAGACCCAGTTAACCGAATGTGACCGACCGTCTCTACCCCCCACCCCCCCCCCCGTGTCACAGTCCTCCTCCTTGACCAGTGAAGAGCAGCCAAGCAGCTCTGAGGAGGGCCAGATCTCCTCCCCCACCCTGGTACGCAAGAAGGCCATCCGCAATAAAGTGCTGCGCTCTGGAGCGTACCGTTCCTTCACCTGCACGACCCACAGACAGCGCCACCTTCAGGCCCAGCTGACCTCATCGCAAGGTGGGGATCCATTTGGCTTTAACGTGCCACCAGACTGCTGTCGCTGTCCTGGTACTGGTACTTTGAAGCCCTCTGCCATGTCATTTCTGGACATGAACTGCCAGAACAGCTGACTCCATCCTTTATTTGAACAAACACATCCTACTGACAGTGATTCTCAGACTAGAGGATGTTTGGGTTGGCTATGCCCCGCCCCTCCCTTGGGGAACCCGTGTAAATACAGGCATGTAAATACTGAAATAGCTTTGCAAGAGGTCCCTGAGAATGTACTGCAGCTGATGAGAAACCTAAACC
>JAODJX010000129.1:20973900-20984310 GCA_026776945.1 Isichthys henryi | reverse complement strand
CCCCCCCCCCCCCCCCCCCCCCCCCCCCCCCCCCCCCCCCCCGCCCCCCCCCCCCCCCCCCCCCCCCCCCGCCCCCCGCCCTACCTGCATTGAGAGCCCCTGTCACACCCTTTTCAGTCACAGTCTGGCCTTTCTCAACATGCTGTGGCCATAACTACCACATTCATATTCTCATCAGAAGACGGAAGATATGTAAACAAATTGGACATGCACACGTGGATATTTTTTTCTCTTGCATTTCCCACAGATATTCTTTGCTGACATTTCCTCAGGCTTTGTCAACGGGGGCAGATGAAGGGGTTGCAAAAAAAAAAAAAAAAAAAAACATACACTGTAGGCTCCCTTCGTAGACTGAGGGAGGCGCTGTTGTTTTTAAGGCGACCCATTGTTACTGCAAACCAAGGCTGAACTTGGTCCAAAGCACCACAGGGATGGTACTGACCCAGATGACCAGCATTTTAAAACCCAGACACTGAACTAGCACCACTTTATACATGCCTGTTCCAACAACAAAAACCAATATGAATCAAACATAGACAGTATCTTAAAACCTAAATATATTACAATTGTATATATTTATTTTTAATGTCTGGATGTAATTCAAAATCGCACAAGTGGATCCCAACAAAAATAAATTAGTCTGATCTGTTTCAGGTCAGATCTTCTTCATGGTGTTGTTGTTCATCCAATAAGGTGATGGAGAGAGAGCGCCCCCTAATGGTCAGTAACAGTCATTTCAGCGTTACCTCCAGGAGGGTCAACGCCCGGGGAGGTGCACCACTCAGTCTGCAGGGTACAAAAGAACAGATGTAGCACCTGTATATGGGGGGAGGGGGTAGGGGAGACACCCACAGATGTGAGGTTGTAGTGCAGAACTAGTCAAGGCTCTGTGTTGGCGGAGCCTGGGGAAGGGGGTGGGGGGTAACATTGAGAGCTATGAGTCCTTCAGCATGCTGATCCGAGCGTAGATCTTCAGTGCAGGGCCCAGTTTGATGTTCATGGTGCTCATTAGGTGGTCCTCCTTCAGCAGAAGCAGGGCCTGCCCGTCGATCTCCTGCGAGCGGAACTCATCTGCAATCTCCTGACAGCCTGTGGGGGGCGCAGCACATGGGACACGGCATGAAAAAGGTGTTTCGGGGGCCATGAAGCCGCAGTTCCATTTCAGTGAGATACTTATAGAACTGAGACTCTTCAAAACGAAAGAGGCATGGAGAACAGTGACGTTTCTCATTTAAAGAGCTTCAGATACTATTCAAAAAGGTAATGTGTGCAGAAAAAGGCATTAGCATCAATTAAAATACAGTAGCAGATGTTTCCCATAATCTCTCGGCAACACTGACCTGGCAAGGAGCGAATGAACTCGTATACTTCCTCCACATTCCACTGGGTGGGGTCACTGGGCAGGAAGTGCTGCGTGAGGAGGGGCAGTTCCCTGACTCCACCCTCAGGGTCCGAGGCCCGCTCACCCGGGGCCCCCTGGGCACCTGAACTGGCCGCAGACAAGGGTGACGGGGGCCCCTCGTAGCTGGATACCTCCGAGCACGGGCTGGACTCGCCCTGGCTGGGCGGGGGGGGCAAGGTGGAGGAGACGGAGCCACCTAGTTGCTGCGGGGGGGTGCTGAGCCTCTGGAAGAGCAACGCAGGAAAATGTGAGACGTGGGACCAGACGGACAAGCGCAGAAGGGACAGAGCAAGACTAACAGACCAGAGGCAATTACAAGAGCAGAAGGTTAAGCAAGGCCAGGAGGTGCTGATCATGTTCATTACCTGCAGAGATCTGCACGTTTGTGTCTTTGCGCCACTGTTAGGCTTTTATTTTAAAGTTCCACACATGTGACCATCTGCAAACAGCTCAGTCAGTGGGTTTGCAGTAGGTAAACGGGGCAAGGGGTGTGTGCAGAGGCGTGCGCAGACACAGGGCTTGACCCCTCACCTGCTTTTTGGCCTCTATGCTTTGGCGGCTGCCGCTGCGTGATTTCCGCCGCCAGCGGTTCGTCGTTTTGCTCCGATCTGGGTTGAAGAGACCCATGCGCTTCGTACAGCCAACATTGTACCTGTCCGCAGAAGTGCGAGAAGGTGATCAGCGACGTGAGCCACTCATTGTAAACGCATGCACATGATGTTTAACCCAGAGCCCTTAAAAGACCTTTAAAAATACTTCTGATAGTCTATTAAACGTGCGCATGATAATTTAGTCAAAAATCATGTCATCATAACTACTTCAACAGCAGGGAGATGAAGGGATGATTTAAGGTCTATTGCAGAAAGCACAGGCCACAAAGCAGGCTGACTCAGGGCATACAGACACTCACACATCAAGAGCAATGTAGAGAAACCTGTCCACCTAACTGCATGTATTTTGACTATGGAGAGAACCAGAGTACCCAGAGAAAACTGACACAAAATATGAAGAACATGCAAATTCCACAAACAGAGATCCGGAGGTGAAATGTGAAACCACGAACCTACAGGCACGAGGCCACAAGCACAATAGTTCATGCAGCACAATTCTGTTAAATTACGGCCCTTAACATAGGTTCCCGCAAGCTAACGAGAACGTTAGCGCGTGGCTAGGCCAACAGCGTACCTCTTTGCACACACCACCGAGCAGAAGCGCTTGGAGCCCTTGAACTTGTGCGCCAGGTCGACCCAGCCGCAGAGCTCACACTGCAGGCGTGGCTCATTCGCGTCTCCCTGATCCCCGAGCTCTGCACGAAGGTGTCGAGACAGAGAGAGTGAGGGAAAACCTGGCTTGGTTACCTAGGAAAGGGGGGGGGGTGTTTGGAGAAGAGAAGACCGGCCAGCCAGGCTGGGCGAACCTTGTTGGGTCAGATCCTCCATCTCGGAGTCGGTGGCGGCGGGGGGGGGGTTGCTCTGGTGGGTCTTTTCCGAGTCCAAGGGGAGTGGCTGGCTGGGCTTCTTCAGGTTGTCCACCAAATGTGGGGTACGCTCCACCTGGGAGGGGAGGGGGACAGTTTGGTGAGCAGGGCACTTCCACACACACACGCACACACAAACTTACATATGTATGCACTGTACATATACACAGAGCAATCTACATTTAAAAATTAGCCACACAAAAAAACCCTTGAATTATCACAAAAAAAGTCTGACAGGATAAATTCGACTGTGAGCAGACTGGAAAAAATAATGTCCACCAGGGGGCAGTGTCCAAAACATGGTTAAATCCATTTTATTTTGGTTTCTTTTAAACACAGCTGGGTGTTTGAAAGGCTACTGGCCTACACTATGCAGTAGTATTTCAGAACAGGTACCGGCCCGGGACATGCATGACAGGCTGTCCCCTAACGAAAGGATGCCAAATGTTTACCTTTTGAAACAGCCAGGCAAGCATGCGAGTCCATGATCCTCAGCTCTAAACAGACCAGCCCCTACCCATACCCCTACCCCTAACCCTACCCACCACCAGATTCACCTCTATAATTTAAATTCTATCCATAGCTGTGTCCTCAGTTACTTTTTCTGTCTTTTCCTCCCCCCAAACGGCAAAATTACACTATTCATAAATACAGGGGCACCCCCAGCTCTGGATATTAATGATTTATTACTGATGAGTGAGCAAGGCAAAGCCGCACGATCCACCCCTGGGGGGCATTTCAGGGGCCCCAGTGGGAAGCTGCAGCGGTTAAGTGTGATAAACAACTCCAGCCTTGTAAAGAGATTATTAAATTCACAACAAACATAAAAGAGTTAGTGTGACTCACAAAGCATTTATATAAAATACTATGGGTTTTCTTTTATCTATAAATTTGTGTTTAAGTCAGTCCCTGTTACAGTGAAACACAAATCAAAGACGTTAAAAACCCACAATAATGACGCGTCACCTGGACGTCAACGGCAAAGTCTAATCCACGCCTGATTAATTATAAATACAATTTGCGGGTGAATCAAAATAAGCACCTAACAGTATGGAGGCTACTCCAAAGGTTCCTAAAAGCAGGAAATACGCCACCTGAAAATGTTAAATGATATGACTACATATTTTTTTACTTTATGACGTATTTGTGCATAGCACAGTTGTGCATCTAACGCATTCTACTTTACCTAAAAAGATTTAGGATGAAAGTACATGTCAGTGTACAGCAGGACGAGAATAATCTAAATGATAAACTCCAGAGTAATTTACATTTCCTTTAATATGGCCCTATACGTTACATATTACAGTATAGTTTATGTGAAATTAAAACGGTTTGATTTATAATATTAAATATGGGTAATTTGCACTGCCCTTGGGATGCCCGTTTGATCATAATGTCAATCAGCGACTGTTTGCCGTCCGGGATCGGGGGGGCTACTTACAGGGAAGGGCTCGGCTCCCTCCTGGATGACGAAGCCCTCGATGACGTGCGTGAGGACTTGCGGCTTCACGATGGCCTGGGGGGGTTTGTTCTCGCCGTTCTGAGGAGCGCTGCCGGCCACGCTGGGGGCGTCCTCCTCGTTCCCCGAGGTCATGGCTGGCGGGGGACACGCTTCTGGCTTGGCGCCGGCCCCCTCGGCAGCACCTGGAGGCCAACAAAATTGGGGTGCATGGTGAGAGAGACACACACACATGCAGGGACCCCGCGCCATGACGAACGCGTATTCCTGCTGCAAACATCATGCATGAAATGGATACACAGGGATATACAGGGATCCGCGCTCCGCTGGACCGAGCCGAAAGAAAGCCGAACAGGGTGCATGCATTCCGGCTGTGGGCTTACGGATTGCACCGCAAAACGACACCACATATTCGCCCCAAATGTTCCCGATATCAGCGACATACGGCCGCATTTCACTGCCACTTCCCTACCGCGTCCCGGAGCCGAGGACCCCGAAGGTGGTCCTCCCCGTCCCGGCGTCGGGGGCAGCCGGCTGATGAAGCCAAACCTCCGAAAGCTGAAACTCCAGCGCATTGCTGGTACACGAAGCGGTCGATAGACATACGGCGCCGGCAGCGGACGCCTTTGTTTCTTTTCGTTTTCAACCCCCTTTAACGCCCTAATCCTTCTCTATCCGGCGCTTCTCTGTCCCGAACTCCGTCTTCACCGGCCAAAAAGCCCAAGTTGTGCAATCGGTTTTAAATAAAAGGCTAAAGGGAATAGTGACCTTACCAAAACTTTTTATTATTTTATGGCAGGTTTGATTTTAATTATCTCCAAATCGTCCCAAACGGCGTTAAAAAAAGAACTTAAAGGAGATCTGTCGCAGATCCAGTCGCTGATGCTGGTTTGCGGACGGCCGCGCTGGGATCGGGGGTCGGAGCTGGAGAGTGCCTTTCTCTCTACCCCCTCTCTCTCTTTCTCTCCCTTTCACCCCCCCTTGCAGCGTAGGCACACTGAAGCCCACGCTCATTTAAATATGAACACTCCTTGGAACAGAATAAGATTTTACTCAGCAGTCTGCGCTATATAACAATATATAGTATTTGAACTGTAACAGATTTTCTGCACGTCTTAATTCTGGTGTGTGTGTATTTTAGTACCCGGAAAAAATAAGTTTGAAAATTTGTATTTGAAATTTGAAAGTCTTAACCTCTGGATCTGTTCTTCGGCTTATTGGGTCTAACATCTATAAAGCGTAAATGTGTTCTGTTCTTTACTGCATACTGTGTCTAAATCATGGGCTGGCTCACGGGAAGAAGGGGCTGGTAACCGTGTATGAGGAGTCTGGTTGTCATGGCCTGCCCCAGGGACCAGAGGTTGGGAAACAGAACTGCGCCTAATCCCTATCCCTCAAAGAGCGAGATATCGCAGTGTCACAGCTGCCTCGAAAATCGCATTTTCACGCGTTTTATGCGCCTCCTTTGTGCTAGCGGTAAGCGCATAGGGGCACCCGAGCGCTCTTATTATTTATTTGTTTGCTTGCTTGCTTATTTATTTATTTGAGTTCCTCGGCAGATGGCAGCACTACGAATGGTTATATTTAGAGGTGATACTAATTTGACGAACCATATGCCGACAGACTGGCCGGCCTTGTTCCGAGTGCAGGGATCAGGAATGGTTCTCGTTTAAAGGCACCTGTGTTACATCATTTACTCTGAAGTCCGGACATGCCTTGTTTTTCCCCCCACATCGCTGTGTTTGAGACTTATCTGAAGAATGTTTAAAATTTCTTTTGCTTAAAATATATACATGTATTGGATGTTAATTTAATCGGGGGTAGCCAGGTCAGGTTACAGAAAAGCGTGTATTTTATCTGTATTCTTTCTATTTTTGTATCCAAGGAAATTAAAATAGTATTTCAGATCCTTAGCTAAAGTAAAAATATTAAAAAGAGATAGTTAGATGGCGATATTCTGAAGTGGCAGGGAAAACGCCGTGGCCATCACCACACCAGGAAGAGAGTGTGTGTCTACCTGTGTAGCCTCCGGCTTCTTCATGAGGAGCATTACTAAATCATGCTCCCCTCCCGCCCCCCCGGAGTCATTAAAAGCAAAGCTGCCACGTTCCCATGAGCCGAGGGGGCTTTCGAGTGGACGCCGGGGCATGACAGATTTCCGCTTTAGGGGAGGGGTTGGGATGGGGGGGGATGCTTTTTGTGGCTCGGTCACAGATGGTAGCATTGACCACTTGACAGACCAGGGTCCTGAGACAGACACCACTTTTCCATGGGTGGGGGCTGTAGGCCAAATTCAGGGTTAATACTGCTCAGTGTGAAATCGACATGTGTGGTTTTTGTGTCTGTGCCTGTGGGTCTGTGAGGGCTGGGGGGCAGCTGGTATCACCGAGCGGGCAATTTGACGTGGTGGTGTCTGGAATTTAATCGCTATGGCATTATAAAGACCAGCAGACAGATGCGTACCTTCAGCTGGGGCGGAGGGCCCAGTGGAGTTGGACCTGGACTGATCTGTGCCAGGCGCCTCTTGGGTGGGGGTGGTGGTGGGCTGAAGGGAAACAGGCGTGGGGTTTGTCTCCCTGACAACCAGCGAGGTTGGCTTTTCCTTGCTGGTATCCTGGGTAAGCTGTGCACCCTGGAAAGAGGAGCAGGTTGACATCTACATGCATCCTATGTAAAATCGGCAGAGCAGTGGTTTTGCTGGGTGGCTCTTACTGGGCCGGGTGCCGGCTGGATCTGGAGGTTGATTGCCGTCAGCTGCACGGGGGTGGCTTTGGGCTGGCTGGGTGGGGCTGGTGGGTGTCCCAGAGCCTGGGGGCTGACGGTGGAGTGAAATATGGTGGCCTGCTGGCGCGGCGCTGGGGGCCTGGGCAGCACCGGGACGGGGACAGGCTGAACTGCCTGGGCCTGGAGGTGGGGCTGGACGGATGCGGTCTGCAGCAGCTGGGCTGACGGCCGATGGGACACCTGAGTCTGCTGCTGTATCACAAAATGCTGCTGGTGTTTGTGCTGCTGCACCAGCTGATGAGGCTGTATCTGTGCATATGCTGGAAAAGAGCCACACGTACTGGTCAGATACCATGAAGCACAAGCGATCATACACATCCCAAAGCGGTCATACACATCCCAAAGCGATCATACACATCCCCAAGTTACACACATCCCAATCGATCATACACATCCCCAAGTTATCATGCTCATCCCAAAGCGATCATACACATCCCCAAGTTATCATGCACATCCCAAAGCGATCATACACATCCCCAAGTTATCATACACATCCCAATCGATCGATCATACACATCCCAAAGCGATCATATACATCCCAAAGCGATCATACACATCCCCAAGTTGTCATACACATCCCAAAGCGATCATACACATCCCCAAGTTATCATACACATCCCAAAGCGGTCAAACGCATCCCAAAGCGATCATACACATCCCAAAGCGATCATACACATCCCAAAGTGAACATACACATCCCCAAGTTGTTATACACATCCCAAAGTGGTCATACACATCCCAAAGCGGTCATACACATCCCTGTTATCGTACACATCCCAAAGCGATCATACACATTCCTAACAATACAGATGACTGTCAGTCATCCCTGACCGTGCACACAAATCCCTAATGATTCAATTCTTCCTTAAGAACAAACTAACACAGAGACAAATCCATAAAAACTCATATACGCATCAAACACAATTTCCTTACAAACGTATCTAAAACCCCACAAACTACTACTGTAAACAAATCCTTTTGATCCAGATATCCATCGAATACTAAAAAAACAGGCCTCTGTGGCCTTTTCAAATCTGGCCTCCTAATCATCCCCTATATGTAATTGGTGAATTCCCTCCTACCCCTTCACCACCATAGCTACTGTGTGGTGAAAGTTGTGGTGCAGAACGGTTGGCGTCGCATCATCCAGGTGGGGGCTACAAAGTGGTGGCAGCTGAAGTGGATCCCCATTGGTTCTGTGAAGCGCTTTGGGCAGCATCTTGAAAAATGCTGTATACATGTGACTTTCATTCATTCATTCATACTATGCAAGCAAATCTATCTAATCTAGGCATCCTCCAAACAGGAACTACAACATCAAGCTACATCTATTTGTTTGCATACAACACAGAAAGTATACCTTCTATATGAAGCTAAACATAAAGTGTGATCGACAGCATCCTACCAGCCAACGCTGAAGACTCAGGAAATGTGAACCGCCCTCACTATCGGGGCAGGGGTGTATAAGGTTGGCTAAAGGAATCTCACAGGCCCACGTTTCTGGAAGCTTAATGGTATGAGTCTGGGCCCAAAAGACCACCAGTCCGTAAGAGTGTCCCACATATTTCTCCCGAACAATGTTCAGGCTCCCTGGCTCTGTTCTATGCCTAATAATAAGCACTTTGTTTTTAGTAGCAGACTTGTAACCAAGAGAGTGTCCCAAAGAGGGTTTAGCTCCTAAATTTGACCATAGATTTAGTTTGATTGTCTTTTTTAATTCTTTAGCTTTCATGGCATATCCGTGTTGCTAGCTATCCTCTGAAAACAAATCACGACTTGCTTGGTTTACTTTTTCAAGAAAAACTTAGTTTTAGGGGTTGTGGAATTGGGGGGGAGCGTAGGAAGCAGTCTTTCTGACTGAAAACCAGATAAAAGAGTACTCCCAGTTTTTGCCAAAGGCTTTCGGAAGGGTTTAATGGGAAACAGTGAAGGGCTTGGAGGGTGAAGAGGAGGTAGAGGAAATGACGGGGGTGGTTGTGATGTTGGGGCTGGAGGGGTGGGGGGTTCTTTCCCAAAACACTGTGGGAGCATGAATTGAGATGAGTCAGACCTGCCCTATGAACAGCTCCAGGTTGGCTGTGGCTGAACAGACACACACCTTGGAAAATCCCCATTCCCAGAAGCCAGTGGGATCCGGTCGTGTCCAGATGATCTGGCCGGGAATGATGGGGGCAGGGACATCGCTCTGCTTTCGGATTCCACCCACGTGGGGAATAACAACTGCAACGGCCGGAGTTTATGGCCCCCCTGCATTTCCGTGTTTGCTAAACCTGACGGAATGCTGAGCATCGATGTCATACAGAGTGATTCCCAACTCAATCCTCTGGGACCCCCAGACGGTCCACATTTTTGCTCCCTCCAGGAGCTGGGAGGGAGCAAAAACGTGGACTGTCTGGGGGTCCCAGAGGACCGGGTTGGGAAACACTGTCATAAAGCAAGAAACACGCTGGGGCATTAAGGCACTTGGTCCATTTACCACGCTCTGACCCTACAGTGAACAATGCACCAGTTTCTCTCTGTAATCCCATCAGACTCAGACCAGGCACAGGCACATATTCTGGGAGATTGAACACTGGCCACACAGTCAGTTTCCATGCCTCGCGTGTGTTAAGTGGGAAGCCCACAGGGCAGGGTTTAACATGGGTGTCATTATTCCAATATGCAAGCTTTTAACATCCTGGCATACTTATATCGTTTCCTCTTTGTACAGGAAATCTCTGTCACGTAGCATGATCTTTTTATTTACTTCATTATTATAATCAATTACATTCTACAAATACATGATTATTTTGTTGGTCGGCTGGTGCGTGATTTCGAGGGGGGGCGAAGACTGGGCTTTTGCTTTTTTCACAACATATGCCCAATAATGCTAAGAGTAGTTCTTGGATGGCGTGGTTCCAGCCATGAAAAGGAAATGTGTGGGTGTTTGGTATCTGTGTTTCTAATTTCCTGTATAAAATTACTCTGTAACACTTTGAGGGACACAAATAGTTAGTAATAACTCAGTTATTACTGAATTACAAATCATGAACAAATATAGCTTAAGATAAAACATGCATCACAATTCTTTAAGGATGAACAAACATGACATCAGTGTTTCACTTGTGTTATTCATGATTGTTCCTTTAGTAGTTCACAATGATTTACAGAACTAACAGATATATTAACCAACATGGTAACTGCTTGGGATAAATGATGCACTGCAATTCATTCCGGAGCCTATCCTGGAAGCAATGGGCACGAGGCAGGGAACAACCCAGGATGGGGGGCCAGCCCATCGCAGGGCAC
>JAODJX010000129.1:20937925-20967344 GCA_026776945.1 Isichthys henryi | reverse complement strand
GGGGGGGGGGGGCGGGGGAAGGGGGGGGCATGCTCCAGGATGTCGAAGCTGCCGTCCTCAGAACATGCAATCTCCTAAGTGGACTGATGTGCATTTCATCTGATGACACAAAGAGGAAACATTCAGAACCAGTGTGTGGACTTGGTACTGGACACTAAACAAACGGAGCGCCCCCCCCCCCCCCCAGGTGGCTGCAGGGGGGCAGGGTGGGGGAATGACAGGGAATGAAAAAAAGACACAACAAATACAAATACTAACTACCATAGATGCAGCAGCAGACAGCAACAGTTGCAAACACCTGCAATCAGCCGCTGTCCAGAACTTTGTTTTACTATTAATGAATTATGAATTTCCCTGCATTATTTGATCATATATATGATCTCAAGCAAAAACTATGCTGCAAAATATGTGCCGTCATAAAAACTATAAACTTCAAGCATAATGAGTATTTTTCAGTGAAGGTGGGACATCTCCATGGAGACCGGTATTGACAGAGATGTAATTGTTTAACATGTGAAATAGTTGGGCTCTTTTGCTGTTCTTCCAGCTGTAAGACTGGAATGATTCTGGGAAAAGACAGATGGCATTATCATAATCTGGAATCATTTCACCGTTAACGTGTAAATGCTGTCGGGCACTTTTCTCATCAGTGGGAAAACAAAGGCCAACACCACAGAATCTACTCTCTATGCATTCATGCAGAAAAGCAGAGGAACTACGGATATTTCTCACAACCACACTGTGACGATCAGCATCGCCATGGCTGCCGCCATCACACGAACATACAGATGCAGGCAAACTTCGCACACAGAGCACGCATGCCCACACGCACGCACTCACACACACTCACTCACGCACACACGCTCATGCCCACACTTACCATCTGGGCACGCAGGTACATCTGTGCCTGGCTGGCGGTGAGGGCGGGGCTAGATGCATTGCCCAGCAGCACAGCCTGCTGGGAGATTGCAGAGGGGGCGGAGCTGACGCTTTGGGCACGGCTTATCAGGTGGGCAGCCGCCGGAGAGGTGGTCAGGTTAATCTGAACAGGAAGAGGAAGCCTCTTAGCTTTGCTAACAAGGGACCAAAACTCTCCCTTGCCAGATACTTCACATGGTCTCAGGTGGTTTTGCGTCCACCCACACGCCTTTGTCACACTGAAGTTTAACTCCTGTTACTAAGGGAAGCCTGAAAATTGTATTTCAGCATTCCAGAATTTAGACAAAGAAAAGGAGTGTTTAAGTGCAGAATGCACGCACAAAATAAAGAACACAAACACAAATTCAAAGAAAACATTAAGTTGCTTCTAGGTAAATGACTAAAAGACAATTGCACCATTGTGTGTAGTGTCACTGTGACTCATTTGTCATTTGGCGTCTGCATGTATCTGTCAGACATTTTTTATGACTTTGCTGCTGTATTTATCTTTGTGCAGAGGAATCACTGACTAAAGGTGGGGCTGCTATCTTAGGGAGCAAGCAGGGAGTACTGTGTCTAGCTACGGAAAGCCAGGAGGTCCAAACACGGCATTTAAGGAAATGGCTCTCTCCTGTAGATGGAGAGAGGGGCGTGCCAGACTCACGGTGGTCTGAGTGGACCCCGCATGCTGGGATGTGGTGCCATTCTGGTTGGACCCCTGTCTCCCCGCTGCTATGGTGGCCTGTAGGGGAAAGACAGAGGGGAAGCAAGATTCGGGGGTCCGGGATCGAATGGGGAACATGCGCATGGACACCAGGCATTAATCACCGACAATGTAGGGCCAGTTTAGAACACCAGCATGTATATAAGCACACTCCCCTGCCCCCTCCCATCCACTCAACTTGCTTCAGGGGCTCAGGAAACTTTCACCACTGGACTGTACCTCCATGTTGACTATTTCCTTTTTGGATTCTTTATTGCATAAAGCACATTGAAACACACAAAGGGTGATAGTACACGTGGCAACTTTTTGGACAATGTTGCTCAGGCACTTTTGCATTGATATTCGGCAACAAAATTCAATTTGAGAAACTTTGCTCAGCTGTGGGCAACTTTTCGCAATCATCTAGATCCAGATGAATCGCCCTCACTGGTAAAATGTCTCACCTGGCTTGCAGTTGCTCGGCAACATTGCTTGAAAAGTTGCCCTGCATATCATCACCTTTAGAACCAATTCATAGTTAAAAGACATATATGAAATATATAGATTCAGAGACTGACTGAAATATCAGACCTGCTGTCTTCTCATGTTCTCTTTCATATTAAACATATTAAATCATAGGTAGGTAACCCTGATCCTGCAGGTTTTCCATCCAATCTGGTCTCTGATAGATCACACCTGATCTCAGGCAGATAGTAAGTCATCAGGGAGGATAGGAAACCTGCTGGATACTGCACTACAGGAACAGGGTTGCCTACCCCTCTGCTAAGTTGGGGCACATTGACTCAGCCAACCAACTCATGCTGCAACGGATGAGATCCCATAATGTCAAGTCAAGTTGAGTCAAGTTAAGTCAAATCAGGTGGGGTTTTATGATCGCGCCAACAATATTCACACATTATTGATACATTAACAACATTGATGCCCAAAATAAAAATAAACACTAATGAGATGTTTCAAACGGGCAATGATGGAGCTGCAGAGTCAACAGGAATCTGAAGGCTTTGTTATAAAGAAGTAAGAAGTATGGGAGTCTCCGAGAAACTCCCGGAAATGTGTCTTCCAACATTTCATTGGAGGCTGGCATAGAATGAGCTCCTGTATCGCATGACAGCTGAGATACTTCGCAGTGGTGACACTTAAGATCCGTCCCACTACGTATTTCATTTTAATTCAAGACATGCAGATGGATATATAAAAGTGAGAGTGACATGGATAAGAGACATTCCCTTTTCATAGAGAGAAAGAAATGTCTGTATCCCATGCGCACAGATTAAAGCCGGATGTGTTACACTGAACGAGGCTTACAAGCACCAAAAAGCTCAAATTAGTAACATTTCTGTTTACATTCACCTTGATGCAAGGAATGTGTCATACTGCTTACAACTTCTTACCCTGAAGCACTTTGCTGTGAAATAAAGTGGCGTGTTTTTTTGTATATCTCAAAAGCATTCTTTGCTTTGCTACTAAACAACAAATTATACAAGGAAAATAAGTTTGCATGTGAAGTAATGATTTCTGAACCCTCCCAGTCATACTTCTGTATTGAAAACATGTTTTATTTGCACCTGTCATATTAGTGTCTTAACCCGTCACTCAAAGGTTGCCTATAATTACCCTCTGTGTCAGCATGCAAAGTGACTGCGTCTGTCATACCTGCTGCACGGCCGCCAGGCTCTGCAACTGCGCACTGCTCAGCTGCTGTTGCTGGAGGGCTGCGGTCTGCAGCATGAGGTGCTGTTGCTGGGCTGCGTACATCTGCTGCAGGTACTGCGCAGCTGTGCTGGGCTGCCGGTGCAGGGCTTGCTGGATGACCTGAGAGGGACAGAGAGTGAGTGAGTGTGAGAGAGAGGGGGGGGGGTACAGAGTACTTGTGGGTACTGGATAGAAGATGAAATATATTTGCTGAGCATCATCAGGGAGATCACTGCTGTGTGCGATGTAAAGAAGAGGAAACCTGTAATGACCTGAATAGCATGTAGCAGACAGCATGGGTGTTGTTACAATAGGTCTGATGTAGCCCCGAGTATTCTAAGCTTTGCGTTGAGTAGTTTAGCCCTGATGCTAGTCTTCCTTAAAACAAATAAGTCGAGCCTCAGGTTAACTTGACTTAGCCCCCGATCTTATCAACAGCTAGAGGTGCCGCTGGCAGAGAGACCATCTATAATGTAGCTAGAGAACAGGTGGGCATGGCATGTAACAGAAACCCTAACAGGGTTAGCATGCTGCAGAGAAAATACCTGTATCTGGCATGCGAAGGTCATTTGTGAGCATACTGCACAAGAACAGGATGCCGTATAATATAAGAGGAGGCCACTTCTGTTTAAGGTTGTGTGTGGCTCAGCAGATTAAGATGGCTGTTGGTTCAAATTTCTTGGAGGGCAGAGTTGTTTCACCACTGGCCCCTGGAGTGATTCTCTTATCCTCCAGGGACTGGCTGCCACGGCCCTTTTAAAACTGTATGTTGCTTTAGGTACAAGTATCTGCTGAATAAATGTAAATGTACATCTGGGTTTATAACAGGGTTTATCTGGCATGCAGCAGAGATGGCACCTCTAACGTGTAAAAAAAGAACACAGATACTTCAGAAATACAGGAGGAACGGCGTTTAGTGTGTTCTCAGATGCACTGAGCTGTGTTTTTCTACATTTCCAGAGCTAGATTACACTTATGATGAAAACAGACTGGGAAGAACACAGCAAATGAACTAGCAGAGTGCTGGTTACAAGGAGGACCTTGGTAAATCGATTCCTTTAACTAAATACTTAAAATCTGCAGAAAGAGTGACCTTGCATGAGCTGGTTTAAGAGACCAGCCCCCCCCCCCCCCCCCCAAACAACAAAATGGCAGAGATGAAAACATATCAATTTGTACAGAATCAGCGTTCTAATTGCTAACAATGAAGTGGGTACATACAACGGATGGATTTAACTTATTTAATCTGTATAAAAACGTACATTTAGCCACACAGTATAATCATCATTTAGTAACATGCATCATTATTCGAACAAAATGATTAGAGGAAATTGTAAAGGCAAACTGAACAGAGATCCTCAAAGAAAGACGTAGGAGTATAATAGATCACATACCAGAACTTGTCCTTCAATCTGAGAACAGCTTCGTGGATGTACGAAGTATCAGGAAAAAGTTTTTGAATATGAAATTCAGCTCTGCAACGGATAACGATACTGTTTTTCCGTACCCAGGAATATTAAAAGCATTGCATCCAGAAGGTGTCGTCTTGGTTTTTAAATAGACTCGCTCTGGAGTGTGCATAAATAAAGTGCCTCCATAGATAAGTGAAAAATGTCTGTTTCTGCTTTTTGGATGCAGGGTGATACTTTGGAATCACCGGACCCCTTTTACCTCGTCGGCCAGTGACGGTTCCATCCACCCCCAAGACCACCCCCTCATTTTCTTTTTCCTTTTTTGTTACTGGACTGAGGATTTTTTTTTTGGTCCAAACTGACTGGCAGCCTCTTCGCGGTTGCCAGGCAACGGCGCAAAATGGGAGGTGACCTGCTGTCTGTGTCCGAGGTTCAGTTGCCTAGGAGATGCTGCATCCGACTTATATCCAAAGGTGTACCGTCCTCTGCACAGGATGACTGTATAGTATCATCGCTGGCGTTTATAATGAAAATGATGTGAAACTCGTTGGCCGATTAGTCCAAAAAAAGAAAAAGACACAAATGTTCCCAGAAATATTTAAGAAATGAGAGGATTTTACAGCATTTTACACACAGGGGCGTGCCATCGCTATCAATCGAACCTTATCACAGCTAGACCAACACAGAAAAGCTGAATGTTAACAAGCGACGGTATGGAAAGGCTGCTTTTTTTGGTGACATGCATTCAGAAAGTTATCCCACATTCCCCTTACCGTAGGTTTTTTTTTTTTGGAGTTGGGGTCAATATGGGTCAAGAGACATTAACTGCCGACGGAGCGCAAAAGCTCTGCTGCCATGGCAACTGATCGTTGGTCATCAATATTGGACGACAATTTACATGACGTTGAGCGTGATGAATTACGTTTGCACTCAGAGGGGGCTAAAATCCACTTTACCCCCAGACAAGCCCATTCTGCCGACCTTTATTAATTACTTCTTGATCTGTACCACAGACCTAATAATTTTTATTGATCTATATTACATCAACTAATTTTAAGGTCGTTTTTGCATTGCTATATTTTTTAATTTAGGTAACAAAACTGCTAAATTCACGAATTAAATGTATACGGTCTAAACCGGGTTGTATGTTTAAGTTTGAAATACTTCGTGCAATGGGCCAAACAAAATAAATCAAATAACCGAATAACGCCAGTAGAGGGCAGCAATAGCATGCATTACTGAGAGCTCTTTTCAATAAACTGCTACATTACGTTCAACTAGCAGAAATGTCAAACTTTCAGACTGCTGAGATATACCCGACTTCCAAAATTCTAATAAAATGTTTAAATGTTTAAAGTGTTTAATAATTATCCATCTTCCGACTGCTTGTCCAATCGACTCATTTTATAACGATATTCCGCAGAGTACTATTCCTGCACACCAAAAATGTTAATGATTAAGACATACTGAGGAAACAAATCGGAAAGTTAAACAAATGGGTGTAAGTTAACACTGGAAAGAGGTGAACGATCCCCTTAGGTTACTGGGGGTTATCGTCGTTGAAGCCAATTGATACCGGAGTTACTGTTTTTTTATGTATCTCCTTGAACAATTACTGGAGAGATTTTTTGAAGACTGGGATAGTAGTGTTCTAGTATCAGTCACACAATAAGTAACACAGTAATCCTTGCCAGTGGTGCACCTTGAAATTCTAGCTACATTGACAAAATCCCACTTTAGGCACCGCAGCCCAATTGTACGTATAATTTTATCAGTTTTTATTTTGGAAATCAGAAGGTCCTGGAAAGTGAAGGGCATATGCGAGCAGAGGGGTAACGACATGGGTGCCGGTCCTGGAATGCGTACAAGACATGGTGCTGAAAACATACTGTGTATTTTAAGAATAATTGTAATCTGATTAATTTACAATTAATTAATAATACTTGTAATTGCATGAAAATTGGTGCCAGAACACAAACAGTCAAAAACAGAAAGGGACCAGAACACATTCCGGCAGAATCAGGAACAAATTAAACACTAATTTTACTTATTCAAGGGCCTCTGTGAAGTGTTGGGCCCCTGAGTCATGCCCCTGATCCTCAAGATCGTTGGTAAGCTGAACTGGAAGCTGAACATCATCTTATGTAAAAACACTTTCTGTTGGGCAGACGCCAGGTTGTGTGAGTTGGCAGCTGCTCTTTATAAAGCTTCAGTCTTAAGGCAGAAACTCCCCAAGGTTTGCAAGCCCCCTACTGGATTCCCCGTACATGTATGATTGTGCAGCCACGTTTAACACCAGTAACATTGGCGAGTTTGTTGTTGTGCTAAGTTGGGTCTTCAACAATGATGGAAAAGCCTACCAGAAGGACGCCGAGAACTTGGGAAGTTGAAGTTAAGAAAACAATATGCTCCTTGAAATCAGCAAGACAAAAGGGGCAGATTGTGGATTTGGGGAGGAGACAGTTGAGGCCTTACAGCCCCTTTGCAAACAAAGGAACTATCAGTTCAGAGATACTTCAGTCATCCTACACCTGCACTGTTGAGAATATCCCGACTGGGAGCATCAGCACCTGGTCTGGAAGCTGCACAAGAAGGACAAGACAGCTTTCTTCAGGGTGCTGTGTTCAGCTGAACCATCCCTACCTGCAGGACAGCTACAGAAGGCAGTGCAGAGACAAATAAAGATGATAATGAAAGATCCAATCCACCCTAACAATGACCTCTTCTCTCAGCTGTGGTTGGGGAGGTTCTACTACAACCTGCTCAGCTCTCGCCTACCTCACGAACGCTTATGGAAATGGTCTCCACCTGCATATTTGCACTGTTTACTTGCTACAGGCCTTGTTTGCATCAAATGTTTTCTTTTATTATTCTATTATTTTTTTAATCCAGTATTTATGGTTCAGCTATCAGTTTGTCTGATTCTGTGTGAATCTGTCTGATTTTCTGCAGAATTTAGCTGTTCGTCCAATAATCCATTTTTTGTATCTGCTTGTCCTATTCTGGGTTGTGGAGGTTCTCGAGACTATGGAGGCTGCAGGTGCAAGTCGGGGAACAACCCAGGACAGGGTGACAATCCATCGCAGGACGCAGTTGGTTGTGAAATGACAATAAAGTGATCTGACTTGACTGAACAATTTTCTTCCCTCAGGCTGTCCGTACACTAAATGAGGACTCTGAGCAGCTGATGTGCCACACATGCTCCATACTGTCACCATGCTCTTTCAGCTATTTCTCTTTTCACATCTTTCTGACTTATACTGCCTTACACAATGTAGAAATTTATATTACTGCGTAATATTTTATTTTATTGTTTAATTTTACTGCAATGGGCTGGCCCCCCGTCCTGGGTTGTTCCCTGCCTCGTGCCCATTGCTTCCGGGATAGGCTCCGGACCCCCCGCGACCCAGTAGTTTAAGCGGTTTGGAAAATGGATGGATGGATGTTTAATCCTATTTATTTTTTATTTTAATTTGATTTATTTTATATCATTTTTGTAATAGACCTTTCCTTTATCAGAATCAGAAAACTTTTATTATTATCCCAAAGGAAATTGTTTTGCGTGCAAATCTATGGGGCAGGTGGGAAAAGCATTTCATTACACACACAGTGTGTGTTTGTGTATGTGACAAATGTCTGGCACGATTGTATTAGAGTTCAGAGAGCTCTTGTGATTCTGTGTGAGTTAACTGCTAGTTTCAGGTAATCTGAATTGCCAGAGTTGGAGGGTGGCAGAGGAGTATTTTGGTGCATTAGGTTATATAACTGGAAAACTGAAGGCAAATGCTGTACAGGAAAATCATTTTCCAGAAAGCACATGCAGCATCTACGTAACTATCTTAAGTTTCGTGGCAGTGATAATTAATATATCTGTAACTTGGACAGGGTTGGATTATGATTAAAAATCCGCCCTGGACTTTGGGATCCTCACAATAAATTTTGCTGAGACAGGGGGGTCCCTCAACAAAATTTGCTGATTGGGGGGATACCAGAGAGCCCACTGGGAAAATACTCGGTATCCCAGATAACCAGTCCAGCCCAGGACCCGGATGTAGTCCCTGATCCAGGCATCAGGGAGTCCACAGCTTTTTGCAGAAGACTCCTGGTTCTTCTGAAGATGCTGTACTTCAGGCTGGCTATCTCAGTCTACATGGCTGATGTGCATGAAACTGTCTTTAAGTCTTTAAGATTTTTGTATCTGTGTCTGCACACTACAAATGCTGACTTAATTTAAAGTTTCTGTTGGTTATACTTATTGAGGCTGCATGCCACCGGTCCTGGTTTTGCATCCACATGTGTTTGTCCGAGCCTGGTGATTTTACTCTTGAACTTGCATTGTTTTACTGAATGTGTATCTCAGTCTGTGTTTAGTGTACAGTTCTGAACCAGAGTCTTTGTTTAAGCTGTGTTCAGTATTGAACCTTTGATTGAGAGTTTTTTTTCTCTGCTTGGTGTTCATACCTGGACTGTTTGTCTGTCTGGGATGCCGCTGTAGACGGAAATTTGAGGGACAGTCTGCCTCCCAACACTTGTACTGGTGGTACTGGTGGTGGCACTGGGGATACTGGTGGTGGCGCTAGTGGTTCCTGTGCTGTTGCTGGAGCTGGAAGCCGGGGGTCCCTGTTCATTTTCCATGATGGCCTGGTTTGCCCCCCCTTCCTCGGGAGGCACGAGACAACCTCTTGACAAGCTCTCCTAAACCTGGTGGAGAGAGAAGAGGGCGAGGTGGAGAGTCAGCACTTTGCAAAATGCCATCTTACACAATTTCATCAAAGCAAAGCATTTTTGCAAACAAATAGCTCCATTAATGAAAATGTTGTGACACCAAAATGAAACGTAGTCATTGTCATTAAAACCAGATACTTATATTGGGAGAATGTCTGTTTGCGCTGAAGGTATCCATGTACAGGCATCTCCAAAACTCTGAATTAATGTTGTTTCCTAGTTTCTTACTGACACAGGTTTTTCTTTCAGCCAACTGAAAAATAGGTTATGTCGAAGACATGAGATTTAATCTTGTAAGATTGCACATTGCAATGTGTAAAGACAGTATATTGTTCAGAAACAAATATTTACTGAAATGACAACTTAATAAAATAGCTCACTCAAAAGGGGGTTGTGTGTGAGTGTGCCCTGCGATGGGCTGCCCCCCCAACCTGGGTTGTTCCCTGCCTCGTGCCTGTAGCTTCCGGGATAGGCTCCAGACCCCCCGCGACCCAGTAGGATAAGCAGTTTGGAAAATGGATGGATGCATGGGATGATTGCCATCACAGATTTTTGTGGGGACCAAAAAATGCAACACACAATGTCAAAATAACAGATTTTTATCACATTGTGGGGACATTTGTGTCAAGCCCACACGGGGCGGAACCAACCACCTGCGATCAATTATCGACTCATCACTCCCCTTCTTAAGGCAGGATACACCGGAAATCCGGTGCGAGGTATTGCTGCCATTATGTGCCATTTAATGTGCCGTACCGAGCGATTAATCTATCTTTTGTCTTCCCTGCTTGTCCTGCCTGCTGTGCTGCCTGCCCTACCTGCTCGCTCCGTCCTGCCCTGCTGCCCCAGCGATCCTGTCCCTCCAATCCCGTTGTCTCCCTGTCTCGTGTCTCCGTGTAGGATTGATCTCCCCGGTGAACGACTTCCGTCTGGCCCTCGACGACTCTATCGGATTGCCCTTTCTAATTTGTTTTCCCTCGGTTTCTTCAATAAAACCTCTGGCCACTGCATTTCAGGGTCTGTCTGTGTATCACAATTTGGTCCCCACAACATGATATATACATAATACACACACACACACACACACACACACACAAACAGTGTCACAGGGCAGAGACAATATGGAGTCACCAAGTCACCTGAGAAGACCTTAGTATCAGGTGAGAGAACCCACTGGAACATGAGAACATTATTAAAACTGGAACACAGTGGCTTTTTCGAATTTTAACATATTATTCAAATTATTCTCCCAATAATATGATCATAAAACGATGCTGTTACCTGACACTGACATTAACACACCAAATATGCAATTCACTCAACATCAAATAGGAGTTCGTCATGGTCAACAGATGTGCTCACCGGGTAGTGTTATAGTTTTCTGCATAAGTTTTTACCCAAATGTTGGTGACTACAGGTCCCAGAATTCTCTGACTTTTCCAGAACACAGCTCTTGCTGTTAGCGTTTTCTCCACACAGAACACTACACATTTCTAAACAGCCCTCCCTCAATTACTATACTGTTACTCGATCCTGCCTACTAATCATAGTAAGCCAAACTCAGGTTACGAAGAAACTGGCTGTCAAGAAACCCAAGACTGGTTTACCTGGGTTCTGAGGACCCACCCACTGCTTTATAATATACATGACATCCATTATGTGCAAGTGACTCTCATCTTTCATTAGCAGACGTCCTCAGTGTTTGGCAGAGGAAGGATCTGAGTCACCTGTGTCCCCCATGGCACAATTCAGCTGGCGTCCCCACCCCCAGCGTCATGTTCCTGCATGCGCTCTTCGTCAAGGGTATCCGCACATACCGTAGCTGTTGAGTGAGTAACCGCTGGGCAAAGCTGGAAGATGTTTAGACTGAAACAATCGGTCAAACAAGTATAAAAAAAAGTCCTGGATCACCCAGACCCAATGGGTATTCAGGTCCTGTGACCGTGACCTGACTCCATTAGCTGCAATGGACTGAACACCTGGTAGGATTGCCATTGCCATGCCTTTAAAAAAACGACTCTGCTGTGTACACAGACAAGCCTACCCTAACACTAACCCTAACCCTAACACTAAGCCTAACCCTACCCTAACACTAACATAAACAACACTAACACTCTTATTCCTAGCTGCCCCTCCCCCCACTCCCACCATCATTGCTTCTGGCTTTTATTCACCTCATATTTGATCAGTTGATTATTTGATTTTAACTGCTGCATTATGTTTCTTAAGATGCTGTTAATGCCCGTCTTTGTTATACACTTGCGGCCAACTATGTTTTAAAAGACGGTGTCCAAAAATAACATTAGTCAAATTACTTCTGGAGTACGCTATTTTTTTCCTCTGACGCTTATGTTCAACGCATAGTCTTCAAAATGACAACTTGCACAACCTCTAGGAGAAGAGATTTGTTTAAATCCCTCAGGTAAACATATTTCTGAACATGAAGAACCAATAAACATCCAATCTCTTTGCCAAAGGGTGACATCACTGTCATGGCAAATTGTAACACCCCCCCCCCCCCAACACCTACATTACCCTTGATCAGCTCATGGAAGAAAGTAAGAAGAAAAGCAGCTGAATAACTTTTAGTAAAATAACTCTATAATAATATTTAATTGTAATTTATCTAAATTTGCCTTGCAGTAACATGAACATGTGTTGTACTGTCTTCTGAAATTATAATCATTGTTTTATATTTATTTGTATGGCAAACCTGCCCAGTCTCCCATGAAGAGAGGAGGTTTTCTCACTGGGCCTGGATGCCAAGCACAGGCCCTTGATTGATGAGGCTAAGGTCACCTAAGGCCATATGGCATGTTACACTAATTGTACGTGAGGTTAAGCTACAAGCCCAGCTACCTGACAGTCCAACACACACCTGAGACTGCAGGTCACTGACCTCACACCAGAGGTGGAAATTTCAGGTCCAGAAAGTAAAAATCCAGACCAAGGTTTTATTTAAACCAACCGGTTGAGTATTTTGTCACTGTGACTCTTTATACTCTCTGCTGGTTGGTTGAACATAAATCTTGGCCTAGATTTTTACTTTCTGGATCAGAAATTTCCTCCTTAGACTCATACTAATCCCTTGGGTCTCACCAATGCTGAAGCTGTAGCTGGATATTTTATAGCAGGCAGGATGTAACAACGTAGTTGGCTTCGCCAGTCTGCTAGTGAAGTCTTTCACAATTCACTTGTATTCTGAAGCTCTCTCTGGGACAGATGATTTCCTATTAGCGTGTATCAGGAAATATCTTTCCTGATATTTTTGGGAGTAAGAAATTAGAAAAAAAAGGAGGCTTCAGGGACCAATCAGGTTCAATCAGTATCACACGTGTTCCCTAAGAAAAAGACTAGAATGTTTCCATCTCATCCCCTTTGATCTCTGCAGAAAAGATTGGGCTATTCCTAAAAATATCCGACCTGCCTTCTGCGGATACTTAACCAGTGCAACCAAATTCAATTTTCTTGCAGCATAACTTATTCCAGACAGGAATATATTAATATAAATTTACATAAAATATCAATACAGTCAATATCTGGCCTATGACAGATTTGCATCTCAAGTGTTTATAAGACGATCTGGTCTCAGATCTTACACAGATGTTCATCCAAAGGAAACATTCCTCCATCCAACCACCCATCTTTGAACCGCTAATGTAGGTCCAGTGGGCCTGGAACGTGTCCCAGACATCACACTCACAAGGCCAATCATGAAGATCACACAGAGGTTAAAACATTGAAATATTAAGGCCTTCATACAAAATAAACAGCTTTTACTTAGTGAGAATAATTTTGTGAGATGAACAAAAGTACTGCATTCAACAGGCAATAGCAAATTGTTTGTCCTGTCTAAATTGCAGAATAATATTTTGAGATAAAATTATAGTAATATTTCCATGACGCATCTGGCTTTGTGTGCTTTGAGGAACATTTAATGCTCTGCCATGCCACCACGGAGTCACACAACCAGGTTAACCAAAATGATAACCTTCATCCGATTTCGGTCAGCAACTGCTCACAGAATACTGATAAATCACTTAACACATTTCACATGTTTGGCAACATTTTTAAGATATACTTATTGTCTGTCCGTATAATATCTGAAAATGTGCTTGTAACACTCTGGAAAAACCCTAAAAAGACTTTTTTGGGTGATGTTACAGGCAAGGGTGGCATGGTGGTGCAGTGGTTAGCACTGTTGCCTCACACCTCTGGGACCCGGGTTCGAGTCTCTGCCTGGGTGACATGTGTGTGGAGTTTGCGTGTTCTCCCCATAAATGTATTCGATTGGCTACTTTTTTGTACAAAGTACAGTATAGAAGAAGAAAAGATCATTTCCTTTGCCTTTAATCCAATCAAAAGATTAACCTTGGTGACAGAGGTGACATCTATGGTGTCTTGCTGATAGAGGTGACATCTATGGTGGTCTTATCCATCTTAAAGGTGATCTAAGGAGTGATGCATTGTGGGAAATACAACAGTAATATCAGCAATGGTGAGATAAAGTGACAGCTCATCATGTACCAGGACTATCAGAAATCACACCTGTGCTGCCTGTTTCTCAAGCTGCCCAGCTCGTCTGCACATGGACGCCATGACCCAGCATACAAGACTGTCCCGTCAGTTTCACCTTTCTGCCATTATTTGAAAAGCAACTGGAAGGAAATGCTACATTTTATTCTTCCAAACACCTTATTTCTGTCATGACCTGTCCGGTTCACCCCCAAGTATGACCAGCAGGGGTCACTACTGGTGTTTGTGATCCCCAATCTTATGTGATAAACATCAACACCTGAATCATATCAGTCCCTCATTAGTCTGGTATATTCGTGCTTCCCAGACTTGTCTCCCCCAGTTGTGTCACCGTACCCTGTCGTCTCCCCAACTCCTTATATTATAAATAAGGTCCCCTTCACCGGGGGGGGTTTCCTCTATTGACGTTGCATTCTGGAATTCCTCCTGCCTTCACTCACCTTAGAATACGACAATTTCCATCTATATTTCAATTTGCTATATTTTAAAATTCTTGCTTCCCCTCAGAAAATCTGCTTATTTTACAAAAAAATCTCAAAAGTATGTGTGTGCGTTGAGAGAGATATCGCTAATACAATAAAATTAAAAACAGTCACATCTTAACTTTAACTCGTGCAAAAAAATGTGTAACACACCCAGAAAACCACAGCAGCCCAAAAGCTACATGGAAAAAAAAAACAGAATTTGCATTCGTCACTCTACTGAGTGAGGGAGGAGTGGAAAAAATGAGACATGCCTCCTCATAAAATGTGAACCACCGTCATCTGGGCACTCATCGGTGCCACAGACACACGGCGTCAGAGCGAAATGGCACTGAAGAAACAGTGCACTTGCAAGGAGATTGGAATTAAAGACCATTAATAGTGGCAATGACCCCCTGCTACATCTGTAACAAAGCCTGGGATTTTTGGGGTAATGAGTTTGACTTCAGTGTTTTGCCTGGAAGCATCTTAAATCGGCCTGCAAAGAGGCTTCGTAACTTTAATTACAGCCTCTTAAAAGGCCAACAGATGCCACCACACAGGGTTGGCACACATTCCTCTTGACAGTGGCGTCACATTGTATTGAGAGGAAGGGCAGCTGCACGATCTGAAATGAAAACGATGTTGGTTTCCAGGTGAGTGAGTGTATGAAAGCAAAACAGAGAGGCACTGTGTCAACAAAGGGCCTAAATGAATCAATATCATCCCTCTTCTACTTGGGTTTCTTTTCATTCATACATTTACACAGTGGTTTGCTTCCTGCAACTTCTAACCGAAAAAGAAACCTGTCACTTGATTGTGAACCGAAAGGCAATTTCTTAGAAGATTAATGGAATTCTATGTCTCCTGGCCTTTGCACGGCATTGGGGTGACTTCACAATAGTGTCTCGCTTTGCGTTCTGTAACTTTCATCTGGGGACTTCATTAACTTCATTTAGTGACTTCATTGCCCCCCCTCCCGTTGTACTGTGGGACCAAGATCTCAGCACCAGGCATTAAATAAATAAATAATGTTGTGCTGAAAATGAAAAAAAAATGGACAAGGGGATTTCAGAGTTAATTTAGAAGCAACAACTCATACGTTTTCCAGTATTTTCCGTGGCATCGAAAAACCAAGAATCCCTGTTTAAAGCACAAAATCATTGAAACGCTGGTCGGGAAGTGAAACACGTTTTGAGCAAACGATTAACAAGCGAGGAGGAGAAGGTCTTCACAGGACCAGTATAATCTATAGTCAACCAGCCGCAACACAATGTCAAGCCCCTCGATTCTCCCCCCCCGCCCCCCCTTTATTGGCTGCATGACAAGGAATCCCCTTGGGGACATTGTTCTCTTTGTCAGAAGCACATGTGCCCATCCAGCACAGAGTACGACCACCTTTCCATGAGTCATGAATACTGGGCTATCCTAACCACGCCAACAAATATGCGTTATGTCAATTAATACCCAATAAGACCTCAGAAGAGATGACGTTTTTTAACTTGCCCAGACTTGCACATGCTGTCAGGTTTCGCTGCCTGACACAAAAAGAATGCATTCCTTATTTGGCAAAAACCACGCCGCACCACATAAACACATCACTCACCGTCCCGCATCACGCTCCCTTTGACCATGTGACCCCAAGGCCAATATCCACGCTAACCCTCGGTACAGGTAACTTCCGGAGAATGCTCTGCCTGATACATAGCGACTCAGAAACTGTTTAACCCCAAGCGGAGTATTCCCTGGTCTGCTCCACACGCTTCCTGGAGTGAGCCTCCCCGTGGTTCCAGTTCAATACTTCATTATTGAAAATGGGATGTCTGGAAGGATGGATATCCAGTGGCTATGCACATGGTAATAAAATATTAATTATCTGAGGAACAGGAGATGAAATCCAGGAAAACCGTACAGCTACCGGGAACAGCCATAAAAGGTCAGAACCTAGGAGCAGGATAAACTGCAGAACACCTGACCAGAAAACTGTTCACGAGGACTGTCCTTTTACCAAGGTGACAAGAGTTATTTTTGTCATTTTTTTGCATTCATCTCAAGCAGGCATTTTTAAATGTCTATCTCATTACTGACTGCTCTGCATCTGAGAATGCAGAAATGGAAATCAGGCCCTTCTTTGCATGTAAAAGGAGATTTTACAGAATAAATATTCAATTTAGAGCCAGTTACTCTTATAAGGAATGGAATGTGGGAGGGGTTAAATGCGATGTTCTCCAGAGAGAATGACCTGCATGGTAAATTCTGAAGAATTTTTTATTTTTTATTTTTTTGTGAAGAAAAAATTTTCAGGAGCAAAGAAAAACGCAGAATCAGGGGGAATAATAACTGTTATGAACATTAAAAAGGAACCAGATTTTGGTTTGTCTGACACAATAATGACAATTGTGCATTCTGTTGGGTATCATGGAAACCCAAACTGACGTGCATGTCATGGCAACAGTGATAACCAATCAGAAGTTGAAAGATGTGGATATTTTTGTGGGAACCAGGCAAAATTTTAAACAAGCGTGCAAATTTGACTTCTGCTAACTGACCCAGGGAAAAAGATCTAAGAAATAAGGCAGAGGCAGATACGAAAAAATTCAAAGTCAAAAAAAAAAAATCTGTCAACTGTTGCAAAATACGTGCAGTGTGGCAAGAGAAAATATTTTGTATTCATCATATTATGAAATATTTCATCTTCTATTATATATCAGCAGTCGCTGATTTGTTTAAGCAAAAACTTTAAAAAAAAATATTTTTGTGCATTTCACACTGGTGTCTTTCTCCAGAGTTTAGTCTGCATCATTTACACATTAAGCATAAAAGTGAAGCAGGGCAGGGAAGGAGAGAGAAAGCCAGCTGTCTATGCCGAACCTCATGCAGAGGATTGCAGTCATGTATGTCATGGGATGTTACAATAGAAATACGGTAGAATTTGTTTATTTATAAGATGCTCTGAATGGGGTCTCGAGCAGAAGAGTCCAAGGAGACATTTAGTTCATTAAGGACAGAAATGCCTGCAAGCCCAGTACTGCATCAAAACAGATCATTTCAGCTTGAGAGGGAAACCCTAGAGGCCAAATATGAGCAGACTACATTACTGCATCATGGCCAGCATCCCCTTCCTCCACACCAGCTCTCTACTGGATTAAGCAGAATGTGAAATAAGCAAATAATTTAAGTCACATTTGCATTGACGTCAGAAAAAAAAAAAAAAAACTGAATTTATGTGTAGTAGTGAAACGTGAGGCTAAACGTGACCCTGCCAGCTGTGGATTTTCAGGGAGGCTCTGAGGAAGAATATCAGCCTTATTGCTAAAAACATAGGGTGGCCTTAGCTTGTGCCTGCAAAATCAAAGAGCCAGATCTTCTCTGATAGAGCCGGCGACATCACTGAAAGGGTGCACTTGGAGACAAGGGAGGAGGCGGAGCCTGCACTAACAACAGAGACCGAACGGCATCGTGGGTAATCGGAATTCACCACTGTAATGGAGAATTAATCAGAGGAAAATGGCAGAGCTTCTGAACAAAGGCACTTATCTCTCTGACTTTAATGGCCGCCCTCATTGCTATTCTGAGTAGCTGAGTGTAATAAATAATTTTCAACCTGTCTCCTGGCTTGATATTGTATTGATTTGGGCCAGGCAAGCATGAAGCGTATTGATTGTAATCTACACATTAGCATATAGATGAGGTGCTTCCAGTGGTAGAGAAGAGAGTCCTGTGTTCCAGAGGAAGACAAGATGGGATAAGGGGGGGGGGGTGGAGCTGTGGCATGCATCCATATCATTCTCTTGCAGGGGAAACGGAGAGGGGTTTCTATGGCAGGTGAGAGGAAAAGCAGAGAAGGGAAGCACAGGACCCATCTTCAGCTACAATCCCGTGCTTCAGCACGCAATAGCGCCCATGTTTAGAAATTCACGGGACAGCTGCTTTTTCCGAGGATGATCTACAACTGTCGCGTTCTCTTGACATAGACAGCCTGTGAGATGCTGCAGCCGTTCTATAATGAGTTCTGAGACATTCGCAAAACAATTCATTAGGGGAAGACGGCATAATAGGGACATTTAAAACAAAAGAAATAATTATATGACTGGGTTTGCGAAACACATTTGAATAGATTTGGTTTTTGTAAACTGACGAGAATGAAATGTAAATTATTCAGCGTTCGCGTCATCTTCCAGCAATGTTTTATTCCTGTTAAAGGTAATACACACCAGGGCAATATAGTTGTTTAAAATAGGAAAGATGTCAAAAATGGCTCCTGATTAACCCCAGTGGTGTCTTGTCACACTACATGTGTGATGCTGTCACTAAAATGACATTCTGTCATTTAGAGAAGCAAAAATATCCTACTCACTTAATGACTCAGAAGTGAAAGAACAGGCAGGCTTTCTTGTGCCGGCTTCTTAAGTTACACAGAAAGGCTTTAATCGATATGTCTGAGCAAGGGGGGAAGTCTGTTTCAAAACAGCGGGTGAACTCCCAAGACCTCTCATGTCTCAAGACCCCCCCCCCCCAAAAAAAAAGGAGATAGCATCAGTTTTGCAAGAAATGCATGAACATACGACAGAATTAGTCCGGCTTGTCCAAGAACACTTGTATTAGAGAGCTCACCGTGAGGGAGGTTCCTCAGTTCATGACTGGTGAGCAAGATTACCCACAATGCAACATGAGGTTTGGAAGTTGTTGTGGATACTTGGATGAATAGACAGCCTATTGTGATACATTCATGTTGTGTAACAAGAAAACTTCAGTTTAAAGGGATATAAAAATATTAGATTGACATCTTTCTTAGCCGTAGATTTACTTACAAATCTATCTGAATGATCACATCCTGGAACATACTCTCCTGATTTCTGAAACAGTCTGACAGGGTTCTACCTAAGAATATAAAGGCGACATACATTTTCCAAAAACCTTTATGAGAGCCATTTCATATTATGACATTTTAGTAGGTTTCCCCCAAACACATTCTCCCGCTGTAATGCTATTCCTCAGTTAATGAAATGGATGGAACGTATTGGCAGTTTTGACAATTTCAGCTCTCACCTGGTCTGTGAACTTCCACAGTGTTGGGTGGCAAACGATCTACAGCAGTAATCCCCAGTAAATCTGTTCCATTAGGGGGACTGTGTGTGTCTCATTGTGCTAAGACGGAAAAAAAAAAAACCTTTCCTCTGATCTGGTGTCCATCCGCTTTTTGGATGTAATTGAGCAGCCTGACAGTGGTCTAATAGACTTGTCTGGATCGGTCCAGTGGGTCAGCACAAAGAGGCTCATGCGGGACTTCGGGGGATATCTGGCTACCATCCAGGACTATTCCTTCTCCTGTGGCGTTTCCCCGCCCTGAGAGTGCCAGTGAGAGTGGGACGCACGCCTGCCGCAATAATGACCCCCCCCCCCAGTCCCGCCCCTCTCCTCCCTTCCCCCACCCACACACGCTCGCATACACAATCGGCTACCTCTCAGAGGGCACGCCGCAAATTAGCATGAAAAAGCAAAGAGATAAGGAATAGCTCTGGTCATTCCCCCTAATTCCAGAGGATCCTATTGTTTTGAACTTTCCTGGACTTCCACAGGTTTGCCTACAGGACCTTCCATTTGAATTTGCCGTTTTTTTTTAGTTTATTGACCGTTCCTACACTGAAGTCGCCTTTCTGGTAACTGAAACACCCACTATAACAGCTGCCAGAAAAACCTGAACATCTTTTCTCCAGTTTGGCCTGAAGTTCTGTCACATTTAGGGTGAATAAAACACCCCAGTGTGCCCTCCATTCTCTCCCCACAGAATGGACCCCTCTAATCTGGACCAGCACAGAAACAGGGCATTGGCCAAGTACAGAAACAGTTGTTCAAATGCAAATAAATGGACGTAAGTCAGTCTCAAAGCAGCTACACAGTCTCAGAAATCTATGGCTGCGTTTCAAACACATTTCTCCTATTATAAATTTTGGTGAAGTGCCAAGCAAAGACCAAGACATATTGAGTCCTGAACAGCATGAGCTGGATGGAAGACAGATGTTGGACAGATTGCATTGTACACTCTGAACTTCGGGTGCTCAGAAAACAGGGTTCCTGTGGATTCTGACCTGCATGCGACCAGCAGATGCACGTTTTCATGGCTATGCAGCCATCATTACTTCAGAGTAGTTCCAAACAGCCCATCTCTGGAGTGTGGTCCTGTCCGCTTTGAGGTAGCTAACATGCATGGCCCACGAGATCCCATTCCATCCTTATAGTTCTTATATCCTTATAGACTAGGTTATTCTGGTAACACTTTACTTAAAGCAGTCATTATAATGCATTATACATACCTTCATAACGCACAATGGCGCATTCATAAAGTATTATAAAAATGACTGTAACTATTTATAAAAGGCATAATACATTGCAGCCACGTTTGAATGCTCTATTCATAATGCAATATAAATACCTTCGTAATTCAGTACAAAGCATCCTTAAGTCCATAACCATTATAATGCATTATAAAGTTATCAATAGTGCATTAACATGCAGATATCCACAGATTAATAAACATGACTATAATGTGTTATGCCTTTTTATAAATATTTACAACCGTGTTTGTAATACTTTATGAATGCTTCATAATGCATTATGAAGGTATGCATAATGCATTTATGTGACTGCTTTAAGTAAACCATTATTCTTTCAAACTTAGTATTTTGGCATACCTAAAAGCCTCAGCTCCATGATAAGCTGGTAACAGTGATGGACCAAAAGCATTTAATTTCAGCTTTCTGGGCTTCTCCATAATGAGACTGCCCAGGATCAACACTTGAAGTTGCATGTCAATACTTGCATAGAGGGCTGGGTTTCTCGTTCCAGCTTTTGGGCCCTATCTGCCTAACAGCAAGCAACATGAAGAATGGGAACATGGAGTTTTAGGAAGACAAGAGCGAAAAGACTAAAGAGAAGATATATGTAAGTCAGACAGCAGCACCCCTGAAGGTATTTGGAATTTCCTTCGGGATCAATAAAGAACTACTACTACCATTGGCCCTGAGATTAATCTCCTTCCTCTCCTTCCTCTGTGTACCGCTGGGTAGGCACCTCAACTGGAAACACATCCAGTGGATGCAGCTGGACCAGCAATGCCTAGGAGATGGGAATCCGAAGAAGATGGTAGGACGTTTCAGAGGTGCCTAGCATTGGAACCAAGAAGAATGCTGCTCTGCAATCATGTTCCTCCAATGCTCTTGTGTCACAAACATCATCCATCTGCATCTGTTCCATAATGCAGGTGGTATAACCTACTCTTAAATCTAATCTGGTATAATCTGCTTTTAAATCTAATCTGGTATAATCTGCTCTTAAATTCAATCACTGGTTTCCTGTGGCTTTCAGGATTGATTTCTTGACTTCTTTTGTTAAGTTTACAAGGTCTTGATCTGCCTTACCACAGTGAAACGATTGTTGCAGTATGTCGCAGACAGATTTCTCAGATCATTCGTCAGTAATCTACTGGTTATTCCTAAAACCCAGCTAAGGAGGGAGGAGGCAGCTGTTAGCCCTGGTCCCACACTCTGTGACTCCCTCCCAGAAAACCTGAGAGCTACTGAATGCCTTAGTACTTTCAAAAAATAGGCTAAAACGCATCTTTCCACATTGCACTTAAGCTATGATAATCAGTTATTTCATTCATTTCACGCACATATTTTATTTCTTTTGTGCTGATTTTAATTTCTTGCGTTTCCTTTTCTTTCTTCTTTTAAAATGTCTGTAAAGCACATTGTAAACCTTATACTTAAAACAGTGCTACATGAATAAAGATTGATTGGATTATTGGTCCAGAATATGATCCCAAGTGGTAAGACTCAGCATAGCTCCTTAATTCAATCCGCAGCACCATACATTTTGTGCTTTTTACAGGTCCACTCAAACAGCCATGTCCACCTTCTGTTTGTAGTAAATCAATGGGGTTTTTTGTACCTGGAACCTCTTACTCCACACACAGCACTAACTGGAAATCCCTGCATATGTGCTGCATTTTTTGGTTCTTTGTAACTAAAGTGGCACTCAGCCTAGGGAGTTATTATGCAGATGTAGCACTAAAGTGGGATTACAGGGTTTGATTTAATCTCTAAATGCTACAATTACAAGCCCTCCCCAAGCCCTCAGCTCCCCCCCGACACACTCACAGGAGGCCCAGAGTTTAACCTTACACAAGATCTGATTCCATGATTTCTTTCCTGTTACCCATGTCTGCTTGACACTTCCCCCCCACAAAGCAACTGACCTCCGCTCCTTTGACCTCCTCTTGATGGACATTGCTTTCCTCCAAATTACGATGTTACAAAGGCTGAAGGTCCAGCTGACAGCTCTTCAATCTCAGCCCATGGAACGGCAAGCCCTTGGTCCATCAACACTGAGATCTGCTGCTGATTTCAAACTGCTAGTGCTGTATCGACAGTTACCTTTTTCTAATTCTTTTCAATTTTGATCCTGTGGGGAGTTACTGAATTCTTAAGAGCCCAAATGGCAGGAGGAAAAAACAATGTTGTTCCAAAGGATGCAATCTTCTCTGAGATGCAGTCCCAATTGTCTCTGATATGGCCTCAGAAAGCACTACCACAGCATCTCCACCATCTCCAGCCCCACAGACTGAAATCTCTGCCACATGCCCTCGCACACCTCATTATCACAACACACTCACGTCACAGCACAGAAGATGCAGCCCTGACCATTAGTCCAAAGATTAAAATAAGCCTATGGAAGTTTCCACCACAGTTAGCCCAGCTAGCATTACTACAGCACTTTGTCAGCAAATAAACACAGAAAAAAAAACATTTCTAATGGTTCCTGCAATGGTTATGGACATTTTTAGTTGTTCCTCAGGAATCCCATTGCTTATATGGATGAATAGGTGTGATTCACACACTGGTCTGATGCGCTGTCTTGCAGGAAATGTCAATTCTGCCAAAGCCTGAATCGAAACTGCATGAATGTACTGCAACCTAGATCTGCAGAAAGTCTACGCAGCCGGAAAACGTCACAACTCCCACTCAACACAGGATGGAGTGTGGCACGGACACGAATGGTACCCTCTGTGAGAGGGTATAAATTAAAACAGTCCCCCCCACCCAAAGAAACTGGGCAGCCCCTCTGAATTTGCGTGTAGATGACTAGGGATCTCGCAAACCCTGACAGAAACTCGCTGGCCACCAGGGGTTAGTTATGAACACATCTCCACCTTCTTCTACATCTCCACCTTCTTGCCATTGCTTGTACAGTATGAAAAAACGCTTCAACCTTCCCATAACGAAGTCAAGTACTTGACAGCAAGACAATTTTGCCATATTATGAACTGCTAAAGGGTCCCTGATTTTTCTCTTAACACTAGCAGTTCAAGTATCCAATATCGATTTCAAAACTGACATTTTACGGCTTCAGTCGGCTTCATTCAGCTCTGGATAATGAAACGCTGCATCACGGCTAGACATGGAAACATGCCTTATGCAAACATGAAAAAAGACCCACACTCCAGGACCGTGCTTGCACCCCTGAAAGGAATTAGGGGTTGGATGCCTCCACCCGCACACGACCACACACATATGTTTGATTGACTTCTATGACCCCAGGGGCAGGGGTGAGCCTCTTCCTTTCTCTGTGGATCCCTCACACCAGAAACGACAAGTGCAGCAAAACTCTTGCCATTGTCTTATCCTGACCCATCAGCCGTGTCATATTCCACTGTGGTCAGGTTAGGGTTAATAGCAGGGTAAACATCAACAACTACATGTATGATGCAGCATCCAGTTCAGACTGTTTCTTTTAAAAATGTATCAAAGAAAGTCGTACTGGAGCCCTAGATTGTGAATCTCTTTCCAGAGCAAAAGAGATATGAAAATTGAAAGCTAAGCTAATTTGATACTTAAGGACTATTGGCAGATGACCATATGAATCTGTCTCTCCATTTTTCTTTCTGCCTCTCGTGAGCAAGAGGCCCCAGGAAGTATAAAGTTACAAAGGCATAAAACGGACAGCTTTGGGCCGAGGGTTAGCGAGATGGGGGGGGGGGGGGTTGCTCTGCTGGTATTCTACAATGCCTCATACCAGTCAACCATCCTGTGTCAGAATCTGTTCTCAGAGACAAGCAAGAAGGGAAGATTTTAGGGAGAACATTATATCTGTTTCATGCTCTCTGATCTCATGGGAGTTTGTGGAGGCGCCTGGGGTGGGACTGCCTGTCTCTGATGAGCACATTAAATATGCTCAGCACTTATTAAGATCATACCTAAGGGAGTGAGGTTCCTGGTTGTGGGAGTAAAGTCTGAAGCTTCCTCCTTGAAGACACCCCCCCACCATAAAGTCCTTGCCCTGTGGGTTTCCTAGGGTAACACATCCCCCAGAATGAACGGCATGCACTCTCGCTACCAGAAGAATTTCTACGTTGACTGAAGTTCACTGGCTTGCAAATGAATTAAGGCACTAGGCAAGCAAACCCCCCCCCCCCCCCGCGCCGCTCCGGCTCCTCACCTCCCGCTGCCTCCCCACCACCCTTTGAGAGTTTGGAAATATGTCCCGTGTACTCCCAGTGGGTCATTCAGGGGTGTCTCATGTGTGCCGTATGACTGGGGCAGGGGCGGAGGTGGGGGGGGGGTCTCGATTTGGTAAGGCAGATGCTGGAGGTTTATAGAGCTCCGGAGCACATCCAGGCTAACATGCTCGCATATACATACACACAGAGACGCATTCATACACAGGCAGACGTGCAGCAGCAAGACTATGCAGGCCAGAGACCTAATGCCCCCTTTACAAAGACGCAATTCTCAATTCCCTACCTTTCGCCTAGGCCTTGTCTATCTCCTTGGCTTCGGTTTCTTGTGCCTTTCCTGTTATCCTACACCATTTCTGAGTCTCGTTATATCCGACAGTCTCAGAATAGACCAAGCGGAGAGGAGGTGTGGAAGAGAGGGGGGAAAACACAGAGCATTAGCATTCCAAAATGGAACATGTGACTTTCTCCAGCCAATAGAGAGAGAGAGTGCGTCTCCGGCACTCCCCTTCCCCCTTCAAACTCTCCTCCCCCTTCATAGTCTCCTGTCAGGTCAGTAGTACAGAAGGCCTGTCGTTGTCTCCATGGCAACAGTGTGAGATTTAACCCTTGCTTGGCATTTTATGACATCTGCCTTGAAACTAGAACGTTGCCCTCCAGTGAAGGAGGTGGAAACAAAAAAAAGAGGAAAAGGCAGATAGGGAACAACATGGCAGGGGTCAGAATTATTCATAGGAGAAAATAATTAAAAATTCAGATGGGAAAAATGATCTGCTCATGGTTAAATAAATATGCTTGTCAGAAATGGCTGCTGCAGAACAGGAAAGGAAAGATATGGCGGAATGACAACCTTAATTGTCACAAGCACGGGTCATTAGCTTCACTTGTACTGAGGGGGGAAGCCTTGTCGCTATTCATTGATGGGAGGGGGGTCTGTAGCTCGGGAGGGCAGCCATTATTATTGTAGTCACAAAGGATGGTGCCAGGCTGTAGCATGCCAATTCAGCACCACATCCCGCCTTGGTCCCATGCTGGGTGCCTCTTCAGGTGTAACTTTACGCCTCAGCGGAGCAATGAGGGGCTTGAGAAATGAGACAATGCGTGAAAGTCTAGCTCTGTCACACATCCGAATCCTCCTATGACCGAAGGGAAGCATCCCATGGATTAAATATATATATGCTGGTTATTGTATTTTGTTAAATGGTGTCCGAGATGCCAGACTTGAGACAAAGCAGGAGGAATGGCAGTGAGGGACATGCCATCGTGAAAGGGTTAAGTTCACTACAGTGTACTATTATTGCATCATCTACACAGCTTACGCTGATCACAGAGCATAAAAACGGTGAGTGTTTTGCTCAACACCTCATATATTTATCTGATGGAATTATGACCTTTTTCTCAGAACCTATGCTACTCTATGTTACTATAACTGCTATTATGATCAGGAACAACAGCTAATTAAACTGAATGTATCGCCCATAGGAACATGTGTCCTTATTAATATCTGTCATTCCCAGTTGCTAGGTGACCATCATTAGGGAGACAAATTATAACAATGCATTCCAGACTGCATATCTGATCCTGATGGGGATGGAGAGCGAAGGGAGGGGGTTACTTAAAAATATATGCAAATTTATTCAAATAGCGTAGTATGGAGGCTTATTAATGTGAGGCAGGGGCGGTGGTGGTCTGCGCCTGGTGCCTGGCTACTCTCTGATTCATTAGCAGACCATGCTACTGTGGACCGGGCTGGACCGGGCTGGATCGGGCTAGGCCTGGGTTAACCCTGAATCTCAAGCATTTGCTCAGCGTCATTTAGCCCTTTGATCACAAAAGCATGGTGGCTATTGGTCGTTTCATGTACAGATTAAAATGGACACTATACATGTATAACTGTAAACAGGAATGATTATAACTGATGCGTAATATACGCTTTCGCCTTTACAAACAATATGTGCGGCAATCGATTGTTGTAACAGTGCAAATGTGTATGTATTTCATGTGCATTTTTACCTTCATACAGCAGATTAAGTACAAATTAACATATAAAGGTTAAAATACCCAATAATTTCAGATAAAATAAGTACGCATTGGCACTCTTACCACAATCGATTGACAGTGTATCGCTCTTAAAGGTGAACGTGTACTTGTTTACCATTTATAAGTATCCCTGAATATAAAGAAAGAAAAAAGAGGATTTAACAGCAGCATATATTTCTATAATACTGAACCTCCTTTATTAATGGTCCAACAATAATTGATTACATTACAGCATGTTTATGCTGAGCTCAGGGCTTTATTAATGTGTTTATTGCTACATAATTTGAATGTATAATTTGCATTTTGTTTCTTATTACGGCTACAAGCCAGTGGACCTTGCCCAAACGGGAACCTGCTATATGTGATCTTTCATAACAGCACCGCAGCCCAAATCGATCCTGATCATCAGTCAAACGCAGACATTAGACTGAGAGTGCTTGAAGCATTGAGGAGTTGATTAAGCAGTCCACATAAGTGGATGAAACTGGGCTTTTTAAATCAGCTCAGATAACGGGCTGGTCATGGTTTTGAATATCGGGAGCAGATAAGAGCTGAAAGTGAGCTACCAGGTGGCACAGTCTGGGGGGAAAAGAGCGATGCTTGACCCAGAAAAGCTTGAGAAACCATTCCCAGATGGCTACCTCTCAAGTCAGCTTACCCAGAATTCCATTTTGCCCAATGAGGTGAAATACACACATGGGCTTGTGAAGAGCTTCAGATCACTAAAGTCAAAAGCCATCCATAGAAATCAAGGTAGTGCACCATTCCGAAGTGAATTGAGAGTGGCTCTGGAATTCCAATTCGGTTCGTGCATTTGAACTGAATTTGAATTGCAAGGATGCTGAACTGCAATTCAAATTTGAATTTAAGGAACTAGAATTAAAATGGAATTGAATTCAAATATAGTCACATAGCTAGCGTAAATGCAGCTTTTAACAATACCGCTTAATATTTCAATATGAATGACATATGTTACCATACACAGTGTATCATCTTTGTAAAACTGTTATATTATTATATTGTTATATTACTTGTTATATTATTCAGAATGAAGGAATGCGCCTATAGAGTAAATGTCATTTTGTGTACCATGGGCAGCTGTGTCTCCCCCCAAAACGCAGTTCTGGCTATAATGATAGAAGTGCCCAACCAAAGAAACATCCCAAACTGTATTCCTACATGGAAAGTCAAACTAAAGTCAAGCTCACTTCTGGCCAAAGCTTCGCATGATGTCACAGATCAGCCATAACATTAAAACCACCTGCCTAATATTATGTAGGTCCTCCTCGTGCCACCAAAACAGCTCTGCCCCACTGAGGCATGGACTCTACAAGACCTCTGAAGGTGTCCTGTGATATCTGGCAGCAGACCCTTTAAGTCCTGTAAGTTGCATGGTGGTGCCTCCATGTATCAGACTTGTTTGCCCAAGACATTCCACAGATTGAATTGAGATCTGGGGAATTTGGAGGCCGAGTCAATACCTTAAACTCTTTTTTATGTTCAACAATCTATCCCTAAACCATATTTGCAATGTGGCAGTGTGCATTATCTATCTGAAAGAAATCACTGCCATCGGGGAATACCATTGCTATGAAGGGGTGTACTGGGTCTGCAACAATATTTACGTAGGTGGTACATGCCAGAGTAACGTCCACATGAATGCCAGGACCCAAGGTGTCCCAGCAGAAGAGAAATCACACTGCCTCCACTGGTTTGTCTTTTCTATCCTTTCTATCATAGCCAGCATTTACTATTTCAGTAATTTGTGCTGCAGTAGCAGTCCTGTGGGATCAGACCAGACAGGTTAGCCATCATTCTCCATGCGTATCACTGAGTCTTGGCCACCCATGACCCCATTGCAGGTTCACCGGTTGCTCTTTCTTAGATCACCCTTGGTAGACACTGCATACGGAGAACACCAAGCAACACCTGCCATTTCGGAGGTGTTCTGACCAAGTCGACTAGTCATCACAATTTGGCCCTTGTCAAAGTCGCTCAGAACCCTTTTTCCAGCTTCCAAAACATCAACTTCAAGAACTGACTATTCATTTGCCTAATATGACACCTTGGTGTCATTGTAACAAGATAATCAATGTTATTTACTTCTCCTGTCAGTGGTTTTAATGTTATGGCTAATTGGTGTCTCCAAGTCAACCATGTGTAACAGTCAATCAACAAACAATAAATAAGATAATGCATTTGACTTTTGATTACAGTCATAAACCATAATATCCATGGACACTCGAAAAGCTACTGCAGATTCTTTGAAAATGCTAATACACCTAAACAATTACATATAAAGAAAAAATATATAAATAAGGGGCGGCATGGTGGTGCAGTGGTTAGCACTGTCGCCTCACACCTCTGGGACCCGGGTTTGAGTCTCCGCCTGGGT
>JAODJX010000129.1:20914718-20933493 GCA_026776945.1 Isichthys henryi | reverse complement strand
CCTAACCATAACCATAAGTAACCAAGCAAAATACAAGAGTTTTTGCATTTTTTGTTTTTTCATAGCAGTCACTGATTCTTATAAAATAGAGTTTTTCCTTATAGGGACCAGGAACCCGGTCCCCATAAGGGAAAAAAAAAACGATATTTATCACGTTATGGGGACATTGTGTCCCCATAAGGATAGGTAAACCTGCTCACACACACACACACACACACAATTTAGACTTGCCTGGCAGATCCATGTGGCACGTGTGGCAGACCCATGTGGCATGCCTGGCAGAACCGTGTGGAACGCCTGGCAGACCCAGGCCAGAAATAACTGATTTTGTGTCACTAAATCATTTGCGATCAGGGAGCTGCTGTTCAAAGTCTTCAACTTAAACTTAAATAGGTGTGCCTATTCCACCAGAGGCGTATTTGCATCAGCGGTGAGGAAACAAAAACTGGAAAATGATCCTTCAATGTCTGTGGCCTATATTCTGCATGGCTATTTTCATTATAGGAGCACATTTGGCTGCATTGTTTTCTTTACTAAGTGGATAACTATGTTACAGAAACTGTCTGAATATTCAATCTAATGCACATTATAAAATTAACTCAAAAATAATGGGCGTTGGGATATGAAAAACATTTCAAAAGGGATTATCTTCTGTAAAGGGTTCCCAGATAATTTTGAAATGAACAGGATTCAATAACATTTATTCAAAATATTTATTTCATCAGAGGTGTGTTCATATAATGGACCTCTGAATAGTGGGTGTTTGTTAAGGCAATCACAACGTGTTGGCTGACTCTTCTTTTGAAAAGCATGACTCAAGTGAAGCTTGCCTGCAGTCTAAAAAGGTGTGTGTTCTGCTGATGTAGTACACTGAACAAGAGAGAGAGAGATGTATTTACTGTGAACTTAAGTTTATCCAAAAATGTGGTGCAAGGAGTGGATGGTGGTAGTGTTGGTGGTAGCAGGGAGTTGCTGTGGGATTTATGTGTCTTACAACATATCCATTCATCTTCCAATCACTTACCCGGGTCCGGGTTGCTTTGGGCAGAATAGCAGACAAGGTTATGCTTTGGATGGGCTGCCATTCCAGGGAACCTATTTCAAACTATGGGCAGTTCGATTAGCCTAACTGCATGTCTTTTGAGGAAACACATGGAGAAACATTGAAACTCCACACCTATTGAAACGATGCTTAGAGTGGCACTCAACAGCATTTGAGACCAAGGAGTTCTGCATCCACGGTGACTTGCTGGAGAGGGATTCCAGTGTCAAATTCCTAGGAACTCACATGTCAGAGGAAACCCATGGACATGGATACACTTCCTGAGGACACTTAGGAAAATCAATCTACCCTGGTCACCTGGAGCTACTGGTGACCTTCTAGCAACTGGTCTGTTGAGAGCGTATAGATGTATTCTGGTATGCTAGCTAATCCAGACAAAATAAGTGCTACAGAAAGTCATCAGCAACGCCCAGAAAATCATATGAATCCAGCTACCTAGCCTGGAGGACATATGCAGCACCCGCTGGCTGAGGAGGGCAGTAACATCACCGGGGGCCCATCACACCCCACCACACCCCTGCCACATCTCTTTGCCCAGCTGTCATTGGAAAGACGCTGTTGCACTATTGATGCCCGCACTCCTGCACCTCACCATTCTGTCATTCTTAGTATCGTCTTTCTGTTTTTATAATTATTGTGACTTACTATTTGTGCCATTATTACTTGTATTATTGTATTATTACTATTATTATAGTAATATTGTCATCAACGATTTACTTTGGGCATGTCATAGTTGCGGTACAATATTGTTTTTCATACCTGAAAGGTACTGTCACTTTGTAGTTTATCATTGTATCATACCACTTATATAATTTATTTTATGCTTCAAATATGTTCAATATATTGCTTATTGAATTTTATTCCTAGCAGATTAAAAAAATTTTAATACACAAAAAGGAAAGATGTTATTCTGTCAGTCTGTGATTGCTGGAGGAAAGTAGCTCTCATGAGGACCTTCACTTAGGCCTGGATTCCCCAAGACTGAGCAAACCGGGGTTGAACTGTCACTTCTTCACGAAACCCTCAACTCTCCTTTGCCTCCTGTTGGCGGTACGCAAATGGGAATGTTTAAGGAAAACTTCGGATCTTCAGTTTTGACCCATTCTGCTCTGCATGGGAACATACAGAGGCAGGAGTCAGAGAGCACAGCTGCCAGGGCTGAGAGCACCAGAATAGACACGTCCGTGCAGACATACTTTCCCACATCCTGGATGTGAAGCCCTCACTGTTGGGCTGAACAACAGAAGGGATGATGGAGAGCTGCATTGGAGGGGAGCCAGGGAAGGCGTAGTGAGACCAGAGGTGGATAGTTCAGGTCTAGAAAGCACAAGTTCACCTTGGTCTGGATCTGTACTTTCTGGACCTGAGCTTTCCACCTCAGGGTGAGACACCAGTGTGATTTGCCCTAAAAGGTGCCGATTCAGCAAAAACAAATGCAACTGAAGGACTGTTTTAATGGTGCTTTAAGACCATTGGAAATCTACTATTTTCAAAATTTCTATGGTTCCGCCCTGCAAGATGCATTAAAAATACCCAAAGAGAATGGCAATAAATACTTTAATAAAAAACTTAAGCCAAAATTTAAGATGTTTTTGAAAAACATTTCATATATAATTTATTTACATGTATTTAATTGCTTACTAGGTAGCAAAGGTGATTCATTTACAATTTTTGATTGTTGGAATGAATCTTTTTCCTGAATTTCTGCACAATATCATAATACAGAATCTGTGGCGTTTATATCTCACCCCCTTAACACTGATTGTTTCTTGTCTGTGCAGTCATGATATCTATTGATCTATACAAACGCACACACACACGCACACACACACACACACAAAGAATCTGCTAAACAGTAGGCATTAAGGGGCGCATTTATTAATGACTCAAAAAAACATCGCAGGCTGGAAGAAAATATCCCGCATGCTGGTAACTTTGAGACCTGCGCTGAAAGTCAGCTGGGCGTCATGGGCATCGGACACCATCTTCTTAACGCGCACAGTGAAACACAACGGCCAGTTCTGAAAGTTACCTGAATCTCACTGCATCACCCTGGAATCCGAGTTGACGACGTGGCACACACCCTCGAACACAATAAATGCAAAGCACATGAATTAGAGAGAATTCATTTGCTATCCGGGGATGAAACTTCTCAAGACTCACTTTGTTATATGGACCGAGGACGACTCATTTCTGTAACTGTTGGTGGGAGTTGCCAGGTTACTGGAATCCTCCTAAGTACCTTTGTGTTGGTAAAGCTCTATATACAGATGATTATAGAACCAGTCCCTGTTCACGTAAAGGGTAGAAACATTCAGCTTCATTCAAAAGTCAGTGTGTACTGCTGTAGGTCATTTGTATATGTCACCCCGTGACATTAATAAATATTTTATTGTTGTCAGCACAAAAGCGTTGACTAATGTATGTTGTTTATTACTTATGTGGAATCAGCATTTTCCCCCCAGGAATTTTCATTAAAGTACACTAAGTGTTGTGGCACTAGGACTTCATTATTTTTACTCCAGTAAAGCTCATTACCGAAATCATCCACTAGGGGGACCAGCGCACACAGGCCATGTCTAACTACAGCTCTGTCACATGAGTAGTCAAGTGCGGCTGAGTCAGAGCAGGAGGACGTCAGCAGCTGCTTCACAGGAAAATTTTTTCACTGAACAAATTACTAGAATCCGAGATTCCCATATTAGGCATTGGCCAGAGTGCAGCTTGATTCACGTGGTAAACCTTACACTTAAACTTCATTGGGGCCATAATCCCGTATAATCATTGCTTTTGTAGTGCAAAGACCCACCTAGACAGTAGAAAGTCGAAATTCTCAGTATGCACCGTCAAGTTTATAAGGTCATAAAGAAGAAAATATTTTGATGGATCCCAAGAAACGTTTGATGAGATATGATGTCGTGAAAATTAGGTAAATGAAGTCAGGGTGGCTGAGCACACGCAGGCACGCACACACACACACAAACACACACACACACCAGTTTGTAATTATGTCTTTGTGGGGACTCTCCTCTTTCTACTTTTTTGATTGCATCCAGAGACCTTTATGGGGACCTGAAAAATGCTTCCCACAACGTCAAAAAAAAAACAAACATGTTTTTATTACATTGTGGGGGACATTTGGTCCTCACAATGTAATATAACCCTAATCCACACACACACATTGATATGAACTGAAATCATGGAATTGGCAAAGCAGCACTAGGCTCTTGTGTCTAAAGTCACACGATTCAGACACTGTGTGCAATCAGCTGGTCTGCCCAAAGACGACAGGGAGGAGGAAGTGGAGGAAGAGGAAGGTGCCCAAAAAGATATCTGCAGACTGAAAACAAAGTGCTCCACTCCTCCTTCGCAGAGCCGGATCGTGCCTTAATCTCCGGTGTTGTTTCAGCATCATAAAGCCCCATTGCCACTTGTCTAATCCTTGGGCGCTTTTTCCGAATGATGCAACCTGCAATCAGGTCTGGGACTGGTGTTGCCCCTTTACATCCACGCTTCTTTCTTTATGTGTACAGGGCACTTCTTTATAGTGCATTGTTGGCGGGTGTTTTCCTGTATTAGTGTTATTTTTAGGAAGTTGACTATATTTCAGTAGCGATACTGTCTCAACTTTTAGTTTTACGTCGATTACAGTCTCTTCCTCAAAACAATGCGAAACCTGCTCCAAAAGGGATAATGTCATTGAAAGAGAAATAAAAGATTTGTTTTTTTTAATTAGATTTCCTGTTTGTTGTTATGCTTTTGCTGAAATTCACATTATGAATTTCATACCATGAAAGCTTCATGAACAAGAAATTAATCAGTAGTACAGAGATAGTTTCAGGTTTAGAAAGGACTTTGGTTTTTGTGTCATTTCTTTAATACACTACAGTCAAAAAGTGAATGTTTTGAGGTGTCAGTGTATGAGGGTTGGCTGTAGCTGTTGGTGTGTTTCTATGGGAACTTCTCCACTCAGCAAATCCAATTACAGATATGTGCAATGTATTGATTATTGGTGCCACCCTCCCAACATTTCATTGTGTGGCTGTTTGATCACGCAGAATGACAACCCCCCCCCCTCCAGCTAGCCCTCTGCTCCTACTGACCTGATAGAGAGCTTAGCTTCATGTGAGCAACGCGCTTAAGGGAATTCGCATTCCAGAGGGAAGGTATTAAAACCGTTTTTCAGGCCTTGGTAACAAATACCGAGAAAAAATGGGTCTGCGATCGTTCTATGAGAACAGCCTCCATGAGAACATTGTGCTGAATCATGTCAATTCAAGTGGGCCTTTACTGTCATTCCATGTATTTACTATCCACAGAAAGCAGTGGCACAAAATAGCATTCCCCAGGAGTGCGGTGCAGTATATATACACAAAGTACAGAGAATGTGCAACTCATGAGGGAGAGGGAACAGGAGAATAACAGCTAATAAGTAAAAATAAAGAATAAAAATATACATACCTAGAGTATGTATATAACAGGTACGGTGGCGACCGTAGAAATAATAAGTATAACAGATGTTACAATACCACAGATGTGACACAGATGTAGATTTTTAGGTAAGGAGATCGACATCAGTAGCAGGGCATTTCGTGTGGACCATTTCCGCAGTTTCATCCTTAGGAGGAGGACGCAGTTTCACTGTAAATACCTGCTGTAGAAACTTGTTCAAAAAGGTCGTGTTGATATCTGAAGCCATGAACGAAGTCGATGTCTCCTCCCTGGCCTTTAGCCTGGGCCTGATCCAGTTTCAGGCTCCTAGGTCTTCTACAGAGGCATACACAGGCTGAATTTTGTCCTCAAGCAACCCTGAACAGAAAGGTTCTACACAGTCGACAGACTATTTTTTTTTGTTTATTACATAATATTTTTTGTTGCAGCAGGCAAATGCTAGTGATACCAAAGTAGTGTGTGTTATCTACATTTACATGAATTTATGTAGTAGATATTGTCCTCCAAGGTGATGGAATTTAAACAGATAATGCAGCACAAACATGCACCTGCATATGCACACATCAGCGAGAGGCAAATGGGTGCGAGTCGTTGTGATGTGAAAGTCCAGTTGCTCTTTAAGTACACCATAGTATCCAGTTAATGCCAGTGAAGCTTTCTGCATTGCTGACATAAGTCTAGGACAAATCCAACACGTGGATGACAGATTTCTATTGGTGGAGGCGAAGGAGGGTTAAAGAGCCAATGACAGGACACAAGGTGAAGTGTGGCTTCGCCTAGAAGGGCAGTGTAACTCCTGCAATAACAACAAAACGAACAAGTGCCAGTTTTCACAGCTGCCTTGTGTTCAGCATTGATGTCACCAGACGGGTTATTCTTATTGATGCTATAATTGTGGGATGTCTGCTACGATTTTGCACGAGTGGATGACCAATAAGAAAACTGCACAATAAAATAACAATAAGAATGGTATTGGCACAGTGCGTCGGAGCCGAAAGGAGGCAGAATAACCTTGGTGCCTGGTAACCACTGGTGGGGTCTATAGAGGGTCAGCAGGGTGGATGAAAGGGAGACAGGAACATTGCAGAAGGATTTAATCAGGATTTCAGACTGCATCAGCTGTGCTAAATTTGAATTCAAAGACTTTAAAGGCCTTGGTATGTCTTTGAGGGGGATCCTCTAATTTTGTGTTTAATTATGTTTTAATAAACCTCTGCGTGTTTCATCCCTATTGTCCGGCACCTTAATCCTGTGGCAGTTGCCCACCTTATAACCTCATGCTTATTAATATTTTCATTAATACAGGACAAACATAGTTATGCTCGTGCCACGATTAAATCAAAGGAAGAGTGACTTTTAAGTGTCGTCATTTTCCTGCCAGCTGACAAAACACTAACCATCATGGGGGAAATGCAAACTATTATTCTATTAAACTATTATATGGTAAGAGTATGTTGTTGGGAACAAACGGTGTATCCAAGTCCTTGTTAAATATTTACACATATATTGACTTTACTGCTACATGCCATTCAACGAGACACTAACTATCCAGCGTCGACCGAAGATTAGGGGGAAGGCGTGGCTTGTTACCATGGTGATGAAAAAAGAATGTAGGCGTAATAAGCATATATTCAGGGTTCTGATGACGTCTCCTTTTTGGGGGGGGTGGGCTTCAGTGGTGGTTTCTGGTGCAGTTGCAGAGGAAATGAGACTGTTTGTCATAAAGCATATTGCCATAAGGCCTAGTATGTTGGCATTCCAGTACATATTTACAGGTATTAGCGGTCTGTTTTGCTTCTAATGTTCCAGGTCTGTCTGCAGTTTTTCTGTCTCATTTGCCCTTCATATAACCTGCACCGTTATACATTTCCCTCCCTGCCCTCCCAATACATCACAGTGGAGATGTGGGGAGGTTTTCTTCTTCTGTATCTGCAACCTTGTAGATGTTAATTGAGCTTCAATTCCCAATTTATCATAGACAAAGTTGCCCAGTCCTTCTTTGTAAGTGTCTGGCCTGCTGGTTGCCTTTATCTTGGCATTATCACCGTGGATTGAAAGCCCTTTCGTGAGCGTTGCCCCAGTGATTCCTGCACGCTTCCACCGAGCTTTTGTGATGGCACGCATATACAGAGTTGTTTAGCAATGCTTGTGAAGCAGGTGAATAACTGGGCTTCCATCCAGGTCGTTCTGGTTCTGACTGGTTGAGATAAACAATGTCACATGAGGCAGGTCGCTGAGGTGACAGCCACGCCCCACCGTGAGTGAGACTGCAGATTTTCGCCAGACTGTCTACCAGCACCCTGGTCTGACAAACTCGTCGCAAGGCCGGAGCCTAGAGTCAGGTTCCTGTACAGTCACTGCTTTCAAGGTTTAAAGAACCAGAGAGAAAGAGGCTACAGATAGTGGGTGGTTTTTATGGAGGGGGAGTATGGTAAGGCTCCCTCAGCCAGCTTTGCCACCCCTGTGTAAAAGGGCAGCCTTCCTCAGGCATCTCTGTGGCAGACTGGGATCCTGGTGTCAGGCTGGGGTTCTGTTCCAAAGGGAGAACGACATCCTCTGTGCCCAGAACGCTGCCTGCATCTGCAGCCACAAAGTCCACAGGGGGAGGACCTCACTGTCACTGCGAAAGACACCATGCCTGTAAAATACTCTGGAATGGTACCATAGAGTGAAGGTATTTACTATGAGCAGACTATTGCGAAATGTAAATATCTCTGCCAGATCATTGGAATTATGGAGCATCCGCATACCGTACATATGTTTATACGTAGCACTTATGTAAACTTGCTCTTAACACGCAGCAAGTTAAGGTCTTAGCTGTGCCTGGGGGATATATGTGTATTTAAAAAGCTCTGAGGTGTCTGACAGCTGCCTGTTAACTGTTAGAACAGACGCTCTGCACTGCTAATACCAAGTGTCTTACGTCTCTCTTTACCAAAAGTTCATGAGGCGAGTGAAGCGGAAGAGGCAGAGGGGAAGCCGGCAGCTGTGTGTGGAACAAAACGTTGCCTTTGCTTGTTAGCTTGAATCAAACCACAAGCCTTTTTCTAGAGAAAGATCCCCTGCACTTGGGCTGCCTGACGGCCCCCGTCATGTGACACTAACGTCAGCTAACACTTTTTATATTGGCTCTTTGCATTTTTTCTTCCACAGCTGTTACTACCACTGCGGTGTTTACATTCTGCGTTGCTGTTGTTTTTTTAAAATATGGAAACGGGGGCAGATGGACTCTGACACTGGCCAATTGCTGTTTTGCATCTGTAGCCACTTCCCTCGTGCTATATACCCCCCTCGTGTTAGATACCCCCCTCGTGTAGATACTCCCCTCGTGTAGATACCCCCCTCGTGTAGATACCCCCCTCGTGCTAGATATTTCGACACCTGTTTATTTTTGGGCTGGTGTGAATCTCGCTTACCCTCCCATTCCCTTTATCTGCGTGCCTGTGAGCAAATACTTGACTGTGTGATTTACTGTCAAGGGGACGGCTAGAGAGAGAAAGAGAGACGTGTCAGAGTGCACGAGGACCTGGCCCCCCCACATGGAATCTCGCCACACGATTTGCACTCACCGCAAGGCCTGGCATCATCTGCCTTCCCGCCTCACCTTTTTGCAGCTCGTCGCTCGTCGATGCATGTCTGTCTGTGTATGTAAGCATGCGCTTTCAAACGTACACGCCTACATCCTCCTTTTTTTTTGTTAACTTCCAGGAATGCTGGTGGGTTATTAACATAGCATGCAATTTATGACCTAAAACTTGGAAGCACTCTGAGTCTTCCGCTTTGTAAATCCTTTATTTTATAAATTTGTGATGAAAATATTACCTCAAAAAATACGCAGATGCTAAAAAGCAGGTGGCAACGGTGAACAGTAACTTATAGGGAGTGTTTTTCTGTGCAATTCTACCGGTGCTTTTTAAAATGATTATTTTTACATTAATATTTGATAAATAAGCTCGCCACAGTCCACCCCAAACTGTCAAACATGCACTTCTTCTCACTGCATGAGCATCAAGCATCATCAAGTGATGTGACACATTTTTCCTTTGTTTTTGCTAATAGCTGAATGTAGAATGATGAACAACAGAGGAACCTGCGGAGCATGAGTGACATTATACATCCTGCCACAGGACGTAGCTCCCCACCCGTACACCAGTGTAATGCTTTTACACTTAGAAGTCGTGAGCACTGATAGATAGCAGTACGCTAACCAACGTCACTCTTTACCACTTTCGTGTATCATTTAAATGTTCTTGAAATGTACATGTATCATCTTTTGTATTGGCTGTGAACCCTGAATAGATTAAGTGGTTACAGAAAACAGATGAATGGATCTTTATTATTTTAGCAAGTGTTTTGCTTGGTGAAATTTACAGTCGTTTATACTGTAAAAGTATTTAGCGCATTAATATTTGGCAACTGAAACTGCCTTTTTACCGTAGTGCTTTAATTAAATCAGAATTTAATTTACGTATATTTATTTGACTGGCCAGAAATGGCTTGGCACCCTGTCCTGGGTTATTCCCCACCTTGGCCCCTTCTGGAACCGGCTCCAGACTCCAGCCACCCTGCACACGACAGGTGGGTATAGAAAACGGAAGGACAGACGGGTATTTATTTGATGTTCATTTATTTAGTCACTACCTTTTACAGTTAACGTCTTGCCTTTTTTGTCTCGAAAAGAGAGTCAGTTTCACTGGCGATTTTTGTGCTGTTTTACTAAGGCAGTGTTTTTCCAGACTAGGCACTGGCTGCAGTAGCTTTGACAGTCTGTCCAAATGGGACTCTGTGTAATTCAGGATCACTTGGTATTTTTAGCTGTGGAATTAGGAGATAACTCGGTCTCTTCTTTTTCTTTTTTCTCGTCTTGTGTTTTTTCATTTTCTTGTTGCTTAAAGGAAAGGACAAATTTCTCTGATGAAATTTCAAATCCAAGGGAGTAGTGAGCTAACAGTTAACAAATGGAAAAAGTAAAATTAGCCTTAGCATTTGCTTTATATTATAAATACCAAAACAGACCCTGCAGTCAGTGGAGGGATATGGGCGGGAAATGGATGCATCATACAGACACAAAACTGGAACCTGGTGATGAATTATAGACCCAAAAGCCTGTTATAAAAAGTGCAGCTGGCATAATTACCTTTCACCATGCCAGCGGCTTTTTCCTTACAACATGCAGTCTATGATAATGCATGTTCTCCTTTTAACTGTGAATCAAATGGTATAAAACAGCCTCTTGTATGCTGTTAGTTTCTTAAAGCACTACTACATATATCAACAAGATCAATTACAACAGGATATATTAGCAAAGGAGCAAATATATAGCCAACACCATCCAGTAGACCAGTGGTTCTCAACCTTCTTGTACTGCGACCTAATTTTTACCATCTCAGGTCAGTTGCGACCCTATATCAAGTATAGGTTTAAATTAACGGTATGATCAAGGACGCAGTGCACTCTGCAACTTATGCCAATCAATGCCTATTGCAGAAATCTGATTGGATATACCAGTGAATTTTAAAATTAAGCATCTGTGGATTGGCTTCTTGGATTGGTTGAGCAGTTTACAGACCCAAAACTCATTTATATAGATTAATTCTGGGATTTAGGCTGGGAAATCTGACTGGGGGGCCCTAAAAAGATTTTAACATATATTTGTCTGGGTTTGGGGCCCAATATGATATGCTTTCACGGGGCCCAAAATGTCTGGCAAGGCCCCTGACTGTGTTTCTTGCAAATATGGGCATTTTTTTCTTTATTTCTTAAACTATAGTCTACATCACTTGTCAGATGATCTATAACACCTGATTTGATTGCACAGTGTAAAATTCTTAATCATATCTCCCACTTCCTAAGTAGTTTAGGAAACTCACCTCCAATTTTAAGGGGTCATTATAAAGCAGGTTAAGGAGCCTATTCTGCTAACCCAGCACATTCAGCCGGTTCCAGAATTGGCACCAGTCTTTTGCCTATAACAGGGGGGCTTTTGTCGCTTAGCAATACATCACTGCCCTTTGAAACCAGGCAACACCCAGATAATCTGGGAAGACAACCTGTTTTTATAGCTCGTCCCAGTTTTCAGAGCAGTCCCGATTGGACTTAACGAGCAGGTAGAGGTATACAAGCAGTCGCTGATGGCTGTTCCACTGCTGAACTCAACCCAGCTGGAAAACAAATTTTAACTTTAATGAGTCCCCTCCTACGATGAGACGTGAAAAGAGCGAAAACGCAATTTCAGCATAACGAAACCAAAAATATGACATTTTAGTGATGAGATGCTCTTTACATAAATTCACAAAGAATTAGCTGCCCTGAACTCGAGGTGCACGCGAGTCTAAGCGGTTGACAACATATGACGTACAAATCCAGCAGCTCACCTGCTGTTTGCATATTTGATCTCGTATTGAAAGGGATGTGCCTCTTAATCCCCATCTAGCCACCCTGAACTGTGAGTGGTGTTAAGATTCAAGGATTCAAGGATCCACAACTTTACTGTCATTTGTACAAGCACAATGAAATACCTGCTTGCACGCTTCCCTGCAGACTAAACTAACATATAATGATGAAGAGCAATAATTAATAATAACAGAATACAAGACAATACCATACTTGCAAAATACTGTAAACATTCACCCATTTTCTGTAACTGTGCATTGTTGAGGGTTTCTGGATCCTATGGATGCAAGGCAGGGAACAACACAGCACAGGGAACCAACCCACTGCAGAGTACATTCACACACCATTCACCGTCACAAGCTATTTGGTAACGTAAATTCATCTTCTGGACAGTGCGGGGGACAGATGTAACTGGAGGAAACCCCTTGATAAGATGAGGAGAACAGCCAAGTCAGTGACTCGGACCCTGGTCTCAGAGGCGGCACAGCACAGTGCTAGCCAATGCACCACCATGCCACTCTCCAAGACAGGCGACATACAAGGAATATACCACATATTCGCAATTTATAATGACATGCAGGTAAGACATGGTGCTGAGCTTTAAAGTGCTAGGGACCAATAAATAACAGTGCTACCTGGAATAATCCTGCAAACTAGCAGTGTGTATTTAAAATTCTTATGATTGTTATGATATGATTCTTATGTTTGAGGAGCACGACTCCAGGAATTAATTGGTTTCTTCAGTGTTCCTGCTAATACTAGGGCATTGACTTCCCGTAAGTAAGGTTGACCTTGTAGGTGCATGATTTGTGACCCATGCACCTGCAAAGGAGATGCACCAAGGCCTAGACGCCGATCTAACGTGGTGCAGAAGCCGAGGTGAGTCTGGCCATTGCTCACTGTGACTCAGATCGTTTCTGGGCCATGGCAGACCACAGAGACGTGAGGTGTGGGCGTGGGCCTGGATGGAGCCACGGATTGGAAACCTTGGGGGGCCGGTGCCTTTCAGTGCTTATGGGATGTGACGGGTCATGTAAGAATGAACGCAGCCATGACGAAAGATCAGGGCAGAATGTGAAGGACAGGGAAGTTCTTAGAATAGAAGCAAATCATCATAACCACACACAACTGTGTCATTGCCTTCAGCTTCTCATTTTCCATTTAATTAATTATACAGAATCTTGGCTAGCCTGCCAAGGTTGTCCTTCTCTATACTTAACTTGAATCATGACATTGCACATGGGCCAGGGACAATAACAATCAAAAGTTTGGATACGCCAAGCCACCGACAAAGGAGTGGGATGGTGTCACATCAAATGACCTGGCCACCTGACCTAAACCCAGTAGAGATGGTTTTGGAGGAGTTTGACCAGAGAGTGAAGGAAAAGCAGCCAGTGAGAGCTCAGTGTATATGTGGGACCTCCTTCAGGACAGTTGGATCCCAGGAAGCCACCTCATGGAACTGGCCTAGAGGGGAAAGTAGGGTCAGCCAGTCCCTGGAGCCTTTGGTTGAGAGAAGAAACCTAGAGTGAGAGGGTCAGATGGTGGGAGCCCCATAGGTTGAATGGAGAATGGAGATTTAATTTTTAAAGGAAAGGACCACTCCAAATGGGGCAAGGCGTGGGAGGGGTTGGCAGATGACTGGGTATGCTTTGCCTCCATGTCTGCCTAACCATGGGCAACGACGAGGACAGAAGGCTCATTTGCACAGTAGAGCTGCTGCTGTGATGTGCAGGTTTGAACAGGATGCTGGTCTCCAGAGAAGTAAAGAAACAATCCAACAATCTAGGCTGTAACCGAGTCTCTACATTTCACTTCCCTTCTGTAATATAGCCGTTCTCCTATAAGAACAATAAAAAGCGTTACTGTAGTTTTGTCTCCAGTGTGTTTAACAAGGCTTCACTGTAAAGAGGACGTTCAAAGAATTTACCTCATAAATCACTGATCCGCTGAATCGCCAGGCTTTGGGGTTGCTAAGAAGTCTTTCATCTTTAGAGTCACAGTAACACACTTTTGGTGTCCCACCCCTGCTATATCACTCTGGACACCCTGAAAGTGGCTGGGGGTGGTGAGGCGGGGGTCTGGATGCCACTCCGCAGACTTACATCACCTCCATGTGCTGCTTGGCCAGCTTGGATAGTTTCACCGCCACGTTCCCCGATGTCCTCTTACTCTCGGCCCCCAGCTGAGTCCGTGTTGTAAGAGAAATCAGATACACGGCCCATGAACTAAAATCTCTTAAGAATTTCAGTTCCCAGGAACTGAAGAGATCCCTCAAAAGGCTCCTAGACTAGTAGAATTCATTTTCATTTAACATTTTTTTTTTTTATATATATATATTTTCATTCTATTTGAGTTACTTCTCTGTCATGTCGCTGTAATGGATATGGGCAGATAAGTTATTTGTCCTTAGGTGGTATTCATTCATTGTCTGCCTAAAAATCTGCCATGATATTTCATTCAGGGAGAGGCAATAAACACACAGAGGTGTTTACTGCAGGTACTGTGTGAGATAAAAATAAGGAGAGCATCCTGTCATGTGAGCTTGAGTCAAAGGTGATTTATCTGCAGGTGGCTGTGCTGTCAGCGGAATTATAACTCTGTGGCCAACTCTGATTCATTTACTGATAGAAACCCTAGGAGCAATGATGTAACAGTCTATCCATTGTCTATACTGCTTATCCAGTACAGCTCCACAGGATAGCCTGGAGTCCATCCCAGAATATTCCGGCCGTGAGGCAGGGGGACACACCTCGGATGTGATGCCAGCCCATCATGAGGCGCAGGTTGAACGGTCAGATAGTGTGGACTATTCAGAGACGGCAATTTGGTTAAGTGCATGTGTTTAATCTGCAGGACGAAATCTGAGTACCCAGAGGGAACCAGAACAGCACAGGCAGGAAACAAAAACTAGCAGGACAGGGGTGGGATTTGCGCCACCAACCCTGGAAGTGCAATAGTGTTACTGAACGAACCACTTCCTCGTATAACAACAGCAACCACAGCATCATCAACAACAACAACAACAATAATAATAATAGTAGAAGTAAGAATAATAATAATAATAAGATGAAGATGACTTTCTGTATCTGACCTTCGTATGTCATTGCGGATCAGTAATGTCTGCCACTGATTTAAAGCCCTTCAGCCAGGCTATGCTGTGACTCTGACGTCTACTTGTCAAGCAACGAGTGACCAATGGTTGCACATGCACACAGAAGTCATATGATACATGTTACAGGGAAGGATCGCCCCTCCCTTCAGAGGCTTCCCCGTTATTCGTGTTGCCCTGACGACATCATCTGTCCCTGTGGCATCAGAGATGACCTCTAACCCCTGGGGTCTTTAGTGCTATTTATAGCACCTTCCCATTTTAATCTGACCTCTGCCTTTCTGCGAGGTTAAGCGTGGCTTGGCACAAACAATGGGCCCACCCCCCATCCAGGCACTGAGGGGGGGAGGAGAGTAGAGAGTTTGCTGGGTGGGAAAATATGTTGAGGCAAGGCAGTAAGTCAAAGGAAAATACTGAAGCATGAATCCTTCAGTTCCGTCTGTGATACTTAACTGTACAATATGCCGAGATCGCGGTTACAATCACTGCAGGCAGGAATGCAAGCGGCGAGTCCTTTTTTCTTTTAACCTGACTCGCTGAAACCCTTAATTAATGCTGTTCTGTTTGGCTCGTCCCACCTCCTTTTCACACAAAAAGGTTTGTTTGGTGGAGGATGTTCTGTCGTGAGAAGGTAATGAGGACAGGCCATGTTTATGCCGATCACACAGAGTGCTTATGTTTTGTTTTGCCTCCCCGGGTCGAGGGCCTCGCCGCGTATCTGTGTACTGGGGGAAGGTCACGTCCGCAGTAAAACGATCCGCCCGGGAGCAGGCCTTGCTCAGGCACCTTCTGTCCATGCTGAAAGGTGAGTCGGATCTACCGTAGGACCATAGTAACAAGGGTTGGCAGTGGCAGCCGTGCCACCCCTCGCTAGTTCACCTCAGTGGCTTGTTTACTATCATTTCACTCAGTCAAGATCAGGCCGCATAGGGGTGTGGATTCCTGGAGGGTGGGGTGGGCATGTACCCCCAATTTTTAATCTGGCTTCAAACATCCCCCTTATAGATAGACCTTTGCTTTTATATTATTAAGTCGTCCCTCCAATATCAAACTCTATCCTACACTATCATGGTCATGCTGCCCTTAAGCGATACAGAGCAGTGTTTCTCAGCCCAGTCCTTGGGGACTCCCAGACAGTCCACGTTTTTGTTCCCTCCCAGTTCACGGTAGAGGCAACAAAAACATGGACCGTATGACTGTCCCCAAGGAGTGGGCTGAGAAACACTGATATAGACATGTATTATAATAGAATAGTGATACTTTATTCATCTCTCTGGGTAAATTGTGTATGTTTTTGCACCGTGCTTGCCATGAGACAAATGGATGTATAACAGAATTGTTTAAACAGATTCATTCCATGACATTTTTAACAGTAATCATGCATTGTGGTAAATTGTGGTAAAAGCCCCTGAAGGGGCTGGAAGAGGCAATATTCCGGTCATAAGTTGACATCATTCACAATTCTGTGGTCTTGGTGACTCTGAGCTGGTATTGCTCTACGTTACACAACTTAAAGATTTCTGACTACAGTAAGTGGGAGTGGCACAGGAAAATGGCTTGCCGACACTGAATCAGAGAACTGTGTGCCAGGCCGCACATCTGTGTGTGTGTGTGTGTGTGTGTGTGAGTGTGTGTGTGAGAAGACAGGAAGCTACTCCTGGCATGCCACACATTCACTGTGCCATCATAGCAAACAAAAGTCATACTTAGGAACGGGTGTCATTTCCAGCTACATTGTTACTGAATTCATATAGTGGGCAGTTTTGGCCTTAACCTGGATATAAAAGAACAGGGCATGGAGGGGGGGTACAAAACTCTATGGTGCGAAGATCATGGGGAGTCCCTGGTGGCTAACAGAAGATGGATTTTGATTTCAAAGACAGGATAGGAAGCTATTGGCTCATGCAGGCCGCACGTGAAGCTTGCCTGTCCTGAGATACGACTTCATGAAGGAAATGCAACAACGTGTTGAAAATATATAGAACAATATGATCACACCAATCTTCTCAACTAGAGGTCATATTTATGGCTGCGATGGCTCACCCTCCTGTGAGGTGGAAGAGATGGCTGAGCTCACAGACATTGCAGACTGCAGATACTCTCCGTGGTTTTTTATTATTTTTTTTGCCTGACTGCCAAATCCTCTGTTTCCTGTCCAGCCACTGGCTAAAAGGCTAATATGCTCCACCCCCTTTGGACTAAAAGTTGGCGGAAGGTCTACACGGCTGAATCCAAAAGCCCTTGACATCATGCCAATCATACCTCTTCTAAGAAGCTTCTCTTGTCAAAGAGATGTTATGTTGTAACATGTTGGTCACAGGCGACATGGAGGGAAATTCAACCCCAGGACAGTTGGTCCATCTCAAGCAAAAAACAATCAACCAACCCATTAAATATGACACTCATTACTGACCTTGGAAATCTCATTAGTTTGGAGGTCTTCACTTTTGGCAGGATTTGGGATCGCTCTCAATGAGCAGATATTCTTTTGCCTAAGTGCATGTAACTACAGTGTCATCACAGTCCTGTGCTGGGAAGCAGTGAAGCTGGGTTTGTATTATACTTTGCTGCATTCTGATAAATAATTAAGAAGCTCTTGATTGTGAAGGTACGGCCAGGAATTCAAATGAGACAATTTTATCTTGTTTCATTGACACCTGGAATGTTAATAAATGTGTCACCATAACGTATTTGTGTCAGTTAGCCAAACGCTCATTTTCACATTAAGACGTACATACCATACATCACGTTAACGTTAATCTGTGAGACGCACAGGACACTGAAACACAAGCCATTTCATTACGCGTGATTCCCGGTTGCTTAGTCGGACTTTGCAGTATTCTGACTCGCATTACCAGTGTCTGTTTTGTGTACATGCACAGGTCAGGAAGGCAAGCCAAAATGTCTGGCCCCGGAAGCATTCCCAGAGAAATTAAGGCACGACTGCTGGCATCCGATGAAGAGAGCTTTTGTTTCTGGAGGAGAACCTCTGTCAGCTGTTGGAGCGCGTATTCCCTCAACCCTTTAAGAAAGTGGCTCTGAGACTCAGCCCGGGAGCCATAAAGTATTCATGAGCATGGAGGTGTGTGTCCGCATGTGCCACTAATGCACAAGGTAGCACTGTGGCATAAGCATCCCAGCAGAATTTCAAGGTGCAAAAATCATCTGGCAATTGTAAAAGCCCTATAAAAAATATGGTCACCTGTAATGCATTATAGATACCTTTATAATGCATTATAATGGTGGGTATAAGAATTAATAAGGTATTATAGCGTCTTCTGTTGACAGTCATAAGGCATTATAGTGTTGAATATAATACTTCATAAGCTCCAATGAAGCTCTCATTTATAATGCAGTATAAATTCATGATGCATTATAATGGTCAGTGTAAAAATTAAGGATGCTTTGTGCTGCATTTTGAAGGTAACTATAGTGCATTATAGATGAGAGGTTCATAGATGAATAAATGTGTCTATAATGTGTTACGCCTTTTAATAAAATTTATTGCAATATGACATCTAGCAGGGGCGGCATGGTGGTGCAGTGGTTAGCACTGTTGCCTCACACCTCTGGGATCCAGGTTTGAGTCTCCGCCTGGGTCACATGTATGTGGAGTTTGCATGTTCTCCCCATGTCGTCGTGGGGTTTCCTCAGGGTACTCCGGTTTCCCCCACAGTTCAAAGACATGCTGAGGCTAATTGGAGTTACTAAATTGCCCGTAGGAGTGCATGTGTGAGTGAATGGTGTGTGAGTGT
>JAODJX010000129.1:20885112-20897494 GCA_026776945.1 Isichthys henryi | reverse complement strand
CCGACCCCCTCATATACCCCCCCATCCCCTCACATACCGGCAAACAAAAGCTGAGACTGAAGCACTGTCAGTCAGCTATTCTGCCCTCCTCACAGCTAATTCTATTGTGACATCTGGATGAAGATACGTCAGTAATTACTGGAGCATAAATCACAAATGATTTTCTTCAAACCAAATGCTCCAGTATCTCATTTTTATGTGTCCATGGGTTAAGGGGTCCAGCTGCCCCCTATGTGACCTTTAGGCTGACCTGAGTATCTATGGTGGGATTGTCTTCTTCATTGCAGTGGCATCTTTTATGTTTGGAAAATAGGATCCCCAATCTAGTAGTCAATTACAGTTTGAGGATGCGCAACCAATTTAGAAGTCAGTTTGATGAAAATGTGATCATGAGGCCTAAAGTTTGAACAAAACAGCCGTGCTTCCTTTAGTCTAATATTAATCTTAAGATATTTTAAAATACAGTGCCACAACCTAATTATCCCCCACCTTAGGGATATTGATCTCAGGGAGGTAGATGAGGGGCATCTGGCAAGGCAGGGGTGCTGGGTGCTAATGCGTGTATGCTTGTCTCATGCAGATGATGCGTGTAAGCATGATCGGCTTGTCTCATGCTGATGATGCGTGTAAGCATGCCAATCACTGTTTTTTTTTGCTTTTCTTTTGTCTGCCATGCATGTGCCTTCTCATGCTTGGCGGGTATTACAGTAATACCATATTGCTGATTGGTATGGGAGGGCAAAGTCTATTGACTTGGGCTAGGCAGTGGTGGTAAAAGTTTGAGCGAGGTTGCAGTGGTAAAACTTTTTTTTTTATCACCACTGAATAGCAGAAGAACAGATTTCCAGAACATTGCACGTCATTTTGTGAGAGACTCCCGGAACTTCTGGGAGAGGTGGGATGTCTGTGATGTGTGTAAGAACAATTTGCTTCACTGATGATGTGTATAAGCATACTGTAGTTTTACAGTCCCACACTGATGATGATCGACTTGTCTCATGCTGATGATGCGTGTAAGCATGATCGGCTTGTCTCATGCTGATGATGCGTGTTTTTTTTTTTTTTGCTTTTCTTTCATCTGCCAAGCCTGTGCCTTCTCATGGTTCTCATGGTCAGTCAAACTCTAAGAGTTTAGCGGTCCTCTAAAGTCTGGTTCACAGCTCCTGAAACTCTCAGGCCAAGAGCTACTCTCTTTGTGACAGAGGGCTCTACTTATAATATTAGGTTTATATATGGAAGATACGATGTGTATACTAAATATATTCAATTTATATAAACAGGTGGTTGTGGAAGTCCCCTGGTATCGTGGACTGGCATCCAGTTCAGCACCCTCTGCCACCTGGGATAGGCTACAGTATCTCCACACCCGTGGAACTGAGAAGTGGTTATGGATGGTGTGTGAGTAGATGGAAGTGAAATTAATACATTTATAACACTTATATCAGCTGAGCAATAAATGTTGGGAAACCTCGTGCATTTTCCAAGGAGTCGGTATGTAAGCGACGTTCATTTGGGTTTCTCTGTTTCGATGTGAGATTTCATTAGCTTTCCATGGCCCAGAGCTCCCTTCATTTTGCCAACCTGGGTCAGACAAAGCGACAGACTGGTCCTCTCAGCTGTCCTCGCCGCTCACTTCCACCCCTTTTGTCTCAGATTTTGCCTGTTATTGTTTTTGTTAACTTTCAAAGAGGTTCCGTAAGAGGACAGGATCCGACTTGGTCGCCAGGATCTGCACACTCATTCCTGATCAGTGCCAGTGATTATTTTCATTTTTACTCCTGTCTACCTGGGCCAAATGACACCCTACCCTGTCAAACAAAAGGCATCCACATTGTTTAATTTATTTTATTGTTACAAAATATTTATTTTACTGGGTTTTGACAATAAACATGCTGCATTTGGGACACAGACATCTGCATGATTCACTCATTTCAGTTTGGTATGTGTCACCATTTTGCGGCAGTTACAGTAAGTTCTTTGTCTTACTTAAAGTAAATCATCATTTTTGCCGGAAAACCAGTTCCATACATTGAAGCAACTTGGATTGAATGATTTGGAGTTTAAAAGGGTTTAAAAGGCACTAACCCCTTTTGCCAGAACTATTTAAAGTTACTGAGTTGCCCTTTTAATATATGTGCCAAAGGCTTTGAGCACCTGCCCCTCTGTGTGATTATGATGTATTATTATGTGGTAGTAAGGAGTGATCGTTAGTTCTCCTGTGAGGACATTACACTTCCAATTTCCTGTTTCATAAGCGCAAGGTCCATCCATCCATTTTCTGAAACTGCTTAATCCCAACTGGGGTTGTAGGGGGGGGGACTGGAGCTTATCCTGTGAACAACGGGCGCAGGTGGGAACCAACCCTGGACAGTCGCCAACACATTGCAGGGTGCACACACTCACAGGGACAATTTAGACTCACCAATCAACCTATACTGCATGCCTTTGGCCTGTGGAAGGAAACTGGAGCCCCTGGCGAAAACTCACATGAACACGAGGAGAGCGTGCGAACTCCACACAGAAAGGACCTGGGACTGAACCCAAGACTTTCTTACTGTGTGCCACCACACCGACTCCAAGTGTAAGGTCAAGAGGCAATATTACGGCACACCAGATTGCTATACTCTGTCCTTCCAGAATCTCCATTCCGGCATGCTTTACAGCATGCATTCAGCTTGATTGTTTATTGTTTTTATTTATTATTTATCTTCATTAATGATTATATCGTGCTTGTTGTTCTGTATTTGAGATTACTAATTTTGTGTGCTGTTTGGGTATTATGGTGATTCCATCTACAGCTAATGTGTGCGAAGGTCATCTCGGCCTAGTCCTAGTGGACATAGGGTCCACAAGGTCACATAACCAGCAAGGCATAATTCCTGGCAGTGATGCCCATTTTACCCCAACTGGGAAAACCACTAGTGTGTGAGTAGACCATTCACCAAAGCCCTGCCACTTCTCCAGGGATGATTCTACTTGGCAGGATGCCATCAGGAAAAGGAGCTCCCTGTCCACTGTCGTAATGCCTGCAGCACACAGAAAAGAGCCACTTGTCGGTCAGTCACAAAGTGTTCGGCATAGTCTGACAGTGGCTGGGGAGCCACAAGACTTGCACGATTCCACTTCACCTTATTCAGGACTTCCACTGGACCTGGGTACCCAGTTAGCCATCCTTGTCATCTGACCCCAGTGTGGTTGGGACCGTTGTCTGCCCTTGGTCCTGTGAATCCATCGGAGACTGAGGAGCGCAGCGATGTGGAGATGGAGCACCTACATTGTTTGTGGTAGCAGCTCTATGTGGTAATGAGCTTGTCCGTCGGGCAAAGGCAGGTTCTGGGGCCCAACAGAAGTGACTGTATAGCACGAATTGCATTGGCAAGGATTTTGTCCATGGAGACTTAGTTTGGGTCTATTGTGTGAACCCTAAAACTGTGTGAAATGCTGGAATAGGTGTTGCATGCAGTCCTGCACTTGGCTGAAGGCCAGGAGATGCACCACGTTCTTGCATCAGAACCAGCTGACCCCATACCAGCCCCTCGTCATTTCTCAGTCAGACATGATAATGAGGACACCTGCCCTAATCCAACCCCAGGCGCGGAAGCAGCTACCAAAGGATGCCAGTGATGGATCGGTGACAAAGCTGGCGTCCATATTGGATACCCAGAAACCAGCACTTTGAGCTTGACTTTGGGGTCACCTGGAATGGGCAACATAGCATATTGAAGTTGATGTGGTCTCTACTGCTGCGTCATCCATCCCAGCATACGATGCACTATAGATAATACTAGTTAATATTAATTTCCACAGATTCCTTGGTTTGATTTAATGGTTGTATTGTGTTTGGTTGATTTTGCAGTTGTCGTCTGTTGTTTATGTTGATCAACTTTTTAAAATGAATATTAACAAAAATGTGATTTTTTTTTTCTTACATTTTCATTTAAAGAGAGTATCCTTATATATTGCTTATGTCGACCAGCATCTTGGTGATGACTTTTTAGCCAAGGGCAGCTAGCATGTTTGAACTGTGTGCTGAGTGATTGGGTGAAAAAATAAATAGCTTGATCTAGGTGGTAATGGTAGTAGTCCCCCAGATTACATTATTACAAGCTAGGTACTAGGAGAGAGGTACAAGTACTAGGAAAACCAATTTACAACGTTCATTGTTTACAGTGATATCAGTAACCTCTGTCCTAAACAGACTCCCATCACACTTGTTATTTTGCATGACGGGAAACATATTTAAACATTTCTAACCCTAATAACGACTGAAGCACATAGGAAATTTGACCATTCTGTCTTTCCACCTTAATGTTAATCTGTAATTTGCAGAATAACATCGACTGCTTTAAATTGTGGAAAGAAATTAAAGACAAATATTGACGTCTTTTGCGCTTGTCAGTACATTGCATGCATTTTTCCCCATGGTTTTGCATCTCAGTGTGTAAGGTAAGTGAGGACAAAGGCTTCATTTAAGGTGAGCAGTTGTGCTCATAAGTCAGCAGTCTCAGTCCTCAGATTAACTGAGAATTCCAGCTGAATAATGTAATATAAGAATGCAACCTGTTCATCATTTTTGTGTGCTTAGAATGAAAGTATGTTTATTTTATCACGCTGTCTATATAGATACATACAGAGCGTTTATAAATTCGTAGGCAAGTCCGCGATTTTAGCAATACGGTACTTGATGCTTATGAAATTACTTCCCATTGCATCAATTAAAAAAGGTCAGTGTCTATAGATTACAAAAATTAAGCATGTCCATTATTTACGATAAAGATTTGTGGTTAGAAATTTACGGGATAAATAAAAACCACCTAGGATCTCCTAAAAGTCCCCATAAAAACAGTCAGTCGTTGCTTTGAAGGTCTTGTAGTTGCAGTTCGATGTGTCAAAAACAGAAACATGAAACATCTGTAAATTAGGTAAAGGCTACAAAGACCTTTGCTGGCGCCCTCTTGCTGACACGTTGCGAAATGTATCGCTTGGAAATCATTGATGAAGAATCGCTATTTTTTCTACTTGCAAAGAACTTATCAAAGGCGTGGTCTCTTCGACCTATCATTTCATCTTAAAAGTAAGCATACACGCACGCACGCACACACACATATGCATATATATAGATAGATATACGATTTATACAAATAAATAAGGATAAATAAAAATTCATAATCTGGTTTCTTCCGAACGCACAGACAATGACAGGCGGTTGCGTCATCCCTTGTTTTTGCATTAGCCAATCACTAAACCAAGTAAGAGTCCGGCCTCCAGGCGAACCCTCCAACTTACCACGCCCCTTTCCAACAGCCAATCAGAAATGACACTCTCAGTAAAATATATTGACCGGTTCTTTCCTCCAAGAACAAGTTTTTAGCGTTGGGTCAGTAAAGGATAGTAATTCATTGCGGTAGAAATTAAAACAGAATTGTTCCTTAAAGCGAAGTAATAAACTGTGGAGCACTGAGACGCACTTTTTAACTAATAGCGAGTGTTCTTATTTTTATACATAGAATTTCACTGTTAGCTTACATTTTACTTTAAAGGAGACAAGTTCGACTGTTCCTGGAGACAACAGAAATCACCTATTACTGACCTGCAACTGTAAACCGGTTATTACCATTCAAGCCTAAAGCTCACTCCTTGCTGTGACCACGATGGATTCGGGCGGCAAGGTAAGATGCGATAAGCGCCTGCAGTAAATGTAAAACTCGCACTTGCTTTTATTAATTAGTGCTTTCTCATTTAGTCCGTCAGGATCCGCCGCGAAGGTTTTCGTTCAGAATTCATATAAGGGGAAATGGTTCTTTTGGCGCTTTGTTTTCCGTCACTGTAGGCACCCTAGAAACGTGTCGGGCTTCCGGCAAGAGGACGGCCTGCCTCCGTCGCGCTGCCGTAGCTGTGGCGTACGTGCGCTGGCTGAGTGACGCTGCTTTGTATCATGCAGTTACGCATGTGATCGATTCATGCCGCATGCTTGATCTTAAAATACCAGTACCCCTTTTAACTTTGTATATTATACTTAGTTAAACAAAGTATTTATTAGAAAAGACCATTTTACTATTGTTACTTTTTACGATATGTATAAAAAAATCTGATTAAATTGAGGCTGGATGAATTATATAATTTCAATGAAATCGTTAAAAGTTGTTGTTTCTGCCTGTAGTTTATTCTAATTCTCTTAAGTGTGTCCCAGATGAGGATGAGGGAGCTTTCTGAACGGCTGATCCGTAGCACGGGAGCTGGTCTTCGGTGGGGGGGAGGGAACATTGACGTGGAGCTAAGCACGCAGCCCTGCGCATGCAGCGCTGTATCCTTCTCCTCTTGCATTTAAGCCGGCCTGAGTTTGGGGTGGCACGTGTGTAGATGCCCGTGTGTGTGACTTGTGACTGTCCATCAGCATCACTACTGAAGTAATTAGACTTTTTCATCCACCCGTCCTTGTGTAAGTGAAAGCTTGCTTGTAGGGTGGCTGACCTCACTTGCGGTATTAAATCTGCCAGTAACAGTGAGGCATTTAGAAAGTTTTATGGTAACTGTGATCCGTTGTCGCCAGTGACACCACTGAAGCACAGAATTGGTTCGGCAGCATTTGTCGGGGTGTAACAAAATTCAGCATTTCAGACTTTTCGGACACATTCAGTACATTGACGAAGTTGTACAAAAGTTGTACCTCAGACATAATTGCAGAACCTGCTAGGTTGTAGTCCCTGTTTTTCTCTAAGCATAGTGTCACTCACTTCTGATTCAGTTCCTTGGAGTCAATACCACAGTGGTGTAAATATTTTAACCACCTTTCCCAGTTAAGAGTCAAAGATATACTCTATTTTGTGGTGTGTGGTTGAAGCGATTGGGTATTTGTTAACCATCTGTCCTCAGGAAAGTTACATGCGCTTCTTGTGCTTTTGGAAAGACGTTGTGGGTCGCGATCCAAAGCAATGGGGGATGATTAGGGATCCAGCTGCTCCAAAGGCACAGAGTGGAACACTCCAGATTGTAAAATAGGCTCTTCACCACACTGGCAACCCCTCCCATGATTTTTAGGGGCTTTCATTTGCGCTACGACAACTGTACGAAAAGGCTGTGCTTCCCTTAAACCTACGGGATTATGTTTGACAACAGGCATTGATACGACTAATAGATGACTCCAATGGAAACCGTGAAGGTGTCCTCCCTCATAGGACATAATGTGCTCAGGTGATACTTCAGGGGGGGCAGGTGGCATCTGGTTTCCTGGTGATATTTGAGGCAGGCAGAGACGTGACTACCTGCCAGGCTCCGACTTCTGTGAATCTGGTTCTGTGGCTGTATGGTTTTGCTTGATCTTTTTAAGAATGTTTCTAGAGAAACCGTATGATGTAGGGATTTTAATATGTAATCCCAGAAATCACTTTAAGGGAAAGCCAAGATGTCCTCCATTGGCCATCTGTGTCTGTCTGTCTTTAGTTTATTGCTTCACCATTGCTGCTTGTAACTCCATCAGATACAGCGCCATCACATCCCCTTGTGCTGGTGCACAGTAAGTGCCTGCAGGTCTGATGTCTGAACGTTCTAAGACTGAGGCTCCGTGGCTTATTTAAGTTCAGCACCACACTATGACCAGGCTAAGGTCACGTCTAGCGCCGTGCGCATTTATTACTGTTTGCGGTTAAGTTCATATAAGTCGGAAATGACTATATTGTCGCATATCTTCCGCTTTATAGACCCTCTGCAGTTTTTGGAGGATCTGTCAGCGGCGCGTTCTTGTTTTCTTTGTCGATGTATTTGTGGCATTAATACGGTATTTCTCGCAATCTGACTTCATTTTTATATGGTAGGTGGCCGATTTTTTTGAAAGTGACGGACGGCCGCTTATCTACCTGTTCGTTTTCATATAAACAAATCTCTGGGGGAGAACCAAATCAGGATGGGGAGCGCCGCGCGTTAAACGCCGCTGCTATAAGCGCTTTCTCACAATACGCGTGTCCGTGCTGGTGGCCTCGTTCGGCTGGAGGAAACATTTAGGGCAGAGTTTAAAACGATACCGGGAGCCATTTCAAGGCTGGGGCCGTGATGTAAGGATCAGGGGTGTGTGTGCGCGCGGTGCGCCGCCCCCTCCAGGAAGCGACGCTGCCGACACAAGGTCCTCCGCTCCCGACATGTCGCGCGGCGAATGAACACGAAAAATACTTCAAGTATAATATATTGAATTTAATGGACCCGTGCAATACAAATGACACATCTTTTGTGTGTGTTGTTTGATTTTGTACATTTGTGCACGTTTGTTTTGAGGGAGTTTTCTTTCTGAAAAACCATGGAGGGGGTGTAAATTTATTAATTGTTATGAAATTTGTATGTTCTTTAAGGACTTTGCCAACAGTGTTTGCATTCCTGAATCGTTGATGATTCATGTCCTGTTTTCCTGGCAGGGAAAGCGACCCGACTCTGAACTTATTAACCCCGTGCGTCCTCATTGGCTGGCTGACCGGGGGGAGGGGGTGTGGGGGATCAGAATTGAGGGTGGTGCTTCACCCGTGAGATTGTAGACAGGAAGGAGTCCTGTGCTGTTTGCCTCTCCACATCCGTGCCTCTTCTCTCTCTCCAGCTGGAATCTCACGTTTATCAGCGAGCACCCCCCCCCCTCAGAATGAGCAATTTTTACATTTCTGTGAAGGTGGACATTGCATTGTTGTCAATGAAAAAAATATTTAAGAGCGAAATGCAAGGGAGAAGACTAGTCGAGAGTGATTATGGTCATACAAAGCCGTTTTTGCTCCACCTGTCACGTTTTTTATTATTATAAATAGTCCGTATTTGCGTAGATGACTTTAATTAACCTCTTGAGCCAGACCTTAGGCATAATGGCACAATTGAAATTCCATTTGTGAGGTATGAGTATGTTTGAATTCTGACAGTGAATGCTCCGATTGCTATGATAGGTTCTTTTGTTTGTCTTTAACATCAAATCCTGGCTTTGTCTAAAACAATGACAGTAGCCGATGGAGGTGTGGGGAGGAAGAGCAGTGCTGCTCTGTTGATGCAGAACTGCAGCTGCTGTTGTCGGTGGTACCAAAATGAAACACCCGCCAAAGGGTATTATTAAAATCAAAAACCTTTCAGCAAATGATTTTACAGGGAATTGAGTATAAGATCTTTGAATTGTCACACACACAGAGCAACAGGAAGTTGGTGTTGCTGGGTGTGTTGTTTTTACGAGTCCCTAAGATGCCATCGGTGTCTGTATGTCTTCCTTACTCCCTGATGCTGGCAGAAGAGCTGCAAACACAGTGTGTATCACCAGCCTTTTCAGAGAAACCATGTCTGCATTTCACAGCTGCACGGCACACTTGTGTTAGATCCAAAAATTGGGATGTAAACGGTGCTGGAGAGAGAAAGTGCACCCCCTTCATTCCGAGGCAGAAGACGGCACAGTGAAATAGTCCTCTCTTCCCCGGGTGTGGTGGAGTTGAATGATATTGTAACTTTAATTGTATTTAATATCGATGTAATACAACAGCACTGTAATCTGCAGTGAAATGTACAGATCCCTACGCTGACTTCAGACTTAATTGACGTTGCTGCTTTGTGCGGACTGCATTTGAAAAATGGACGAGTGTTACACTTCCACGGCTAAGGCGTTAGGACATGTTTTCAGGGTGAGATGTTTCCATTTATACACGTTTTAAGTAAGTTCCTGAATTGATGCAGTAGGGAGGGCAGGGGGGTTGCCTTCACCAGCAAGGTCTTTCAGTTGTGGAGCCACACTTGGCCATGATGCACATGTCGTCTGTGATTGTCTCTTCAACTTCATATGGTATTTAGGTTCCATTTGGTTCTTCTCTTCTGTTGCATCTGCAATATTCTGTTTGACTGACCTGAAACTTTTGTAATATTTTCGTTGCAGGAAGTGACCTTCACGCTGATGTTGGCAGTGATTACTGCTGTGATCGGCTCACTCCAGTTCGGCTACAACACCGGCGTCATCAACGCACCTCAGGAGGTAAGGTTGTTTGGAATTGGCGGGGGGTGGGGCAGGCTATATTTACTCTGCTTGACGTGGTTCTGCATGCTACCGCATTTTCCTGTATGCCCTGCCTCTCGTCAGCGGAGTTGTCAGGTGCAAGAGGGCCGGCTAATTATAGGGCTCTGCATATGTATGTATTTTTTATTTTTTTTTAAACCCCCACCTTTTTATGGACGTCCTCCTTGCATATGACTGTCTACTGTCACGCACTTCGACGAGCTGGCAAACCTCAGGAAATGCTCCTTGTGTGGTACCTTCGTCGGTGGTGTGAGGGAGAAGCGTTTTATTTTGGTGTGTACGTGTCTGTGAAAGGCATTCAGCAGCTGTCAGCACAGCTTGGGATCACAGGGCCAAGAAATATAAATGCAGGCCTTGCTGTCTTAAGCTAGTTAGCTGTGTCACTTCAGAAATGACCCCGACCAATAAGGGGTGATGATTATGAAAGAAATCGATGTCTCACACGCAATAGACTGGCAGTCGGACCCCACACAGAACGTAAATAGCAGCCCTGATTAGCGTAGCTTCGCTAGGAATTCCCGGCCTGAATTGCTGCCCTTTAGTCGTGGTATAAATGTTATATGACATGCTTGAAAGCTTGTCTAGTGCCTCACGGGCTTGTGAGGGACACATTCTTCCTAATTTTGGTCAGTCTTGTACATTCTCGGCCTGCTGAATGTAAATGCGAGGAACATTAAACTGGATTAGCATCCCGGGACATATGGATGTATGGCATTACCAAGCCCGTGACCAGACAGAAGTGGACCTGCCTCATGTTCCAGTGCATAGGTAGAAGAAGATGGGTAGCATATTGTTCAAGTCTTATACCACATGCCACAATATTTACTTCTAACACTTTAAATCTGTTCGACTTGATCTTCTTTCCAGTTGAAAATTGACACGTTAAAGGAATGCAGTGGGTGAGATGGCCAAGTTTAAATGCCGAACTGTCAAGGATCTGTCGTGAATTTTTTTTTTGGGGGAGGTAGGGTTTGTGACCGGTCATGGGGTCTGGAGGAGGATTGACCTTGGGGGAAAAGTTTAGAAGTCAGATTCTGTAAGGAGAGCCCAGTGCCTGTACTGAAGGCAGTCTCAGTCCCTTGTTTGTCAACAATGAGTCACAGGTTTCTGGGGAAAGCTGTTACTTGACACTCTGCCTCCCAGGATCTGTATCAAATGTTTCTTGCCAGTAGAGATGGTCTGACCCCTATTGGTTGGTTCCTGTACTGCAGTCCTCCAATTGTTGACATGGGAAACATTTTTGTTTGATACTTATTATGCTTACATTTCTTTAGTTTTATTGTGCATTTTATCTTTTTTTGTTAAAATGATTTTTGCCAAATAATTTTTCATTTGTCTAGTTATGGTTTTATGTTATTGCTTTATGGTTTTTCCATTAAAATCATTCCACAATCTGTTTGCGGTGGGCAGGGTGAATTTGTAAATCGGTACTTCCACCCTCTGCTGTGAGCATAGGCGTCACCCTGTTATCTTGCCCGCAGATCATCGAGGCCTTCTACAACGAAACGTGGTTTGACCGTTATAATACATCCATCACCAAAACGGCGCTCACCACGCTGTGGTCCATCTCAGTCTCTGTCTTCTCTGTGGGCGGCATCATTGGCTCCTTCTCCGTGGGCCTCTTTGTCAATCGCCTCGGCAGGTACGCCAACCTGACGCCCGTCCTTTCTCCGAGCTTCATTTTATGCATGCAGGACGCATAATGTAATTTAATGAGCTTCAAAAGGTTTGTGGAAATTCTTGCTGTGTTCACCTTTTCTGTCCTTTTTTTTCGTAAATAAATGTGTGAATATTGGACTATTTTGTCACTGTGGGATTCCCCCCCTCCCCCCTGCAGGAAGAACTCCATGCTGGTGGCTAACATCTTAGCATTCCTCTCGGCAGCCTGTATGGGCTTCTCCAAGTGGGGGGGTTCCTGGGAGTTGCTAATCATTGGCCGCTTTATAGTGGGACTGTACTCGGGCCTCTCCACTGGCTTCGTGCCCATGTACGTTGGCGAGATCTCGCCCACCAACCTTCGTGGGGCACTGGGCACCCTCCACCAGCTAGGGGTCGTCATCGGCATCCTCATCGCGCAGGTAGAGTCTGCTACCTTCGCTTATAAAACCACTGGATGTGTCATGTATTACTTTATCAATAATGAGCAGTAATATAATAATGATTGAATAAATGAGTGGTACTTGGGTGTAAGAGGAGCCGGGATAGTTCCACTTATATAGTTTAGTCATCATTATGGTGGCTATATACAGTACAACTGAAGTGCTGATGGCCCACCACCCCCCCCCGGGGTTTGGCGAGAGACCAACATTGGGCCCCACAAACAGGTGGCCCGCCACAGGGGGCACACCAACATACCACCCAAGGGTA
>JAODJX010000129.1:20865397-20882187 GCA_026776945.1 Isichthys henryi | reverse complement strand
CCCCCCTCACACAGTCGTACGAAATGGCAGATTCCAACTACTGACAGACTCATAAAAAATAAGTGTCTCTCATTTACACTGGTTTCTGAAGATGGGCAATTTTTCTTATTGGGGGTGTAGGTAAAAATTATGTGCTCAGGACCATTGTGAACATGTGGGGTTTTATGGGGGGGTTATTTAAAGGGTGAAAGTGTCTGAGGACGAGTTTCATTCGATTGCTGTATGTCTTGGATTTTATTTCCTTTACTTGGTGTGGATGTGCTCTCTGCACGTCTGCATAATCGCAATAAGCACAGTTGGCACATTAAGATTTGTAACCCGTATGTTTTTTTTTTCCTGGGTTGTGCTCTAAACTTGGGCCTCCTCCTTTTCTGCTTCTTTCAATATGAGATGAACCAGCCTTTGATGGTTGACCCGAGGTCAATATCCCGCAATCAGATATAAATGCATGGGGGGTGCCTGTGCATGTTAGTGGTGGGGTCATCCCCTAGGGGGCGATCTTCTCGGTTTGTCACAACCCAAGTATTTTTTTCAGTATTTTTTTTGTTTACCTTAATAGAAATCCAGTTACTGAGAGGTATTTATTGTAGTCTGATTGTATTTATTGCACAACTTTTAATCTTCAAAGGCTGTTTTTACTCTAAAAAAGGTTATGTAAATATTCTTTTTTTATAAGATGCTGTTTGACCAAGGTAGTTTTATGAATTTGAATACTACTTAGTTTTTTTTTAATTTTACATTTTTGTTAAACTTATCTATTTGCTGTAGTGTCTCTATTCAGATATTAGTCAGAAAAATATCCGGAAGACTGGTTTCAGTTGCTCTGCTGTTTTACAGCAGAAGCCCTTTACGGTATCATGAGATACTCGTATGTTACACATACGAGAGGTTGTTTTAGTAAGCAGCGTCATGACAGTCATCTGACTGGACTCTTTTGTTTTATTTTGTTTTTTTGTCCACACCCAGTAAGCATTCTGTGCAAACTTACTAATCTACTCCCCTTGAGTCAGTGCAATAATTACGCTGTTAAAATAAGGAAGTTGTAAGATTTAACGTTGTAAAATGTTAGTGTTGTAAATCAGTTCAGCTTAACATCACCAGCAGAAGTAGAGGACACATTCCCTCTACACTGTGCTCGAATGTAAGCCCTTTCCGTACTAGGCTGGGGCATCGTTAACAGGGACCAATGAACAGCAGCAGTTAAAGCCGATCATCTACTAGGAGTAAGTACTTCACTCACCAGCACTGATCCCAGGTCAGTGTGCAGCCTAGCATGTTTGAAAGCTGCACCGAGCAACTTTTCCCTGTCTATTTTACACCTTTATGAAATGGATGACATTGTATAGATTTACACGGGAAGAATGTTGTCCAGACAAAGTGTTTCTCGTAAGAATGTGCAACGAAGCAACCAAATTGGATTATTTTCCAAACTTACACAGGAATGTGGGGTCGTCTTTGCAATCTTAGATTTAGATATTTATAAGCCATTTATCTTATAGTTTAAAGGGTTTTTGCCCTGCGTATGGCTCTGGGAAAAACTTCAGACCACAGCAGAATTTTCAGTTTCATTCATTTCTCAATTTATAGATATGCGAATGTGTAAATTTTATTTATTTTTATTTTTTTGCAATCTTGTGCCAGGCTCTTCCCTGCTTTTTGCAGCTTGATACGAACTGTCCTAGCAGTGCACTTCACACCTACACTTAATGTTTCCCATTCCTTTCGAAGGGCACTTGATGTCATCCTATGATTCAAGAGAAACTGTGGGTTAACAGCCATCTCTGGCATTAAAAAATCACGCTCTGCCTGGCTGCTTTCTGGTCGTTCCCAGCGACTCTTTTGTTTCGTTTAGTTTTTTTTTTTATCCAGGGTTTGAAAATGCAGACTCTTAAGAACATAGAGTGGTCTCAGTTTCCAGAGCTGTACGAGCACCTGTTTGGGTTTCCCTGCACTATACAGCAGCACCTATATATATATCGTTCTAACTCAGGATGCTCAGTTGTTGTTCAGTCCTGGGTTAGTCCCATAGAACCAAAGCTTAACCACACTGCCTTTTGTTTCATTGTCACCAGCTGTGTTGCAGAAATGTTGACTGCGGAAAATAATACTGAAAGTTGTTCTGCATACAGTTATGCAAACACTGAGGTCAAGCAATAAATACTGTAAAAGTCTGAACTATACCCAGAGGATGGTGTGTCATCCCGAAGAATGTAAATAGGTTAAATGATACATTGTTCATATTTGAGATTATATAAAAATACTGAATTGTGTTTTGTGGAGATCTTTTCTTGTACTTCCACGTTTTTTTTTTCTCCTGGTGTCTGAAAGTAAATGTATATTTGTTTGAAACTAATGCAACCTCACAACTGCTTTTTTTCTGATGTAAATGAATATTTACTATTTATTAGAAGTGCTTTTTGTTAGTGGTTTTTTCCAATTTCAATATTTGAATAAAAACAGAAAAAAAAAATCTGTCGGCTGAAATGAGGAATATTTTGTAAATATTCCAACACGCTTAACACTGTTAGATCGCTTTTTCGATTACTCGCATACAACAGCGTTGCACATATGGCATACCTACGGTCCGTAATGGCTGCTTATTAACGAAACGTACAACATTAACATTATGTCAATGTTAGTTCACGCCACAAGAGGGCAGCCTTTGCCTAGATTCACCTTCCCAAGAACAGTTCATCCAATGCATGGGGGTGGTTACATATGTACTCTGTGCAATAAGGAGGCAAAAGCAGATCTATGCACTAAGGAGACCTGGGAAAACATGGAGGGATGCACATATCCACACAAATATGACACTGTGCTTCACTAAACTTTTATGGTTTAAATTTCAATGTTTACAAACATTTATAATCCAGTAAGAAGTAGTACAGCGGTATGAGGATTTCACTTCTAAAAACATGTATTCCTGCTTAGGACTCAGATGTGCAACATTTTCCTGATGGCTAAACAAGCATAGCACCTGTGGCCTAGAGAGTGAAATGAAATGAAATGGTTCATGGAGACTAACACACCCGTTATAATTACTGCTGTGATTTTCCCTGGAAACCAGTGACTGGCATCCTCTGGTGCGAATGCATTTAATCAGAAGCATCTTAACCTGGACCTTCATGATCCGATGCTTCATATGTGCAGAACGTCAGAGTCACAGGCCGCCGGCCTGTAACGTGAAGGTTAACATGCCGCAAATGGAGGTGTTACCCTTTGCCGCCGGACCCACAGGTGGGGTAGTTTGTCAGGGTTGTGCATCTCTCCTCAAACTGCACCGATTGCGTCACTGTCAGAATGCGTCAGCCTTTCCCAGTATGGAGTTGCGTTGAATAAAACACAAAGTGGCAGGCCGGTCTCCGAGCTTCTGATTGGCCTAGATCTTTGGGTCACCTGTAATATGGCAGTGGGCTGAATTTTTTATTTTATAATTTCCAAATCTGGACAGAAGAGAGCTCCAGACAGAGGTGGAGATTTTGGGTTCAGAGAGTACAAATCCACACCAAGATTTTGTTTCAACCAACCAGCTGAGTACTCTCTGATTGTGACACTTTATACTGAACTGTTTGGTTGAAACGAAATCTTGGACTGGATTTGTACTCTTTGGACCCGAAATTGCCACCTCTGGCTCCAGGATGAAGTGCAGATGCTAATTAAAGACAGATAAAGTGCTCCAGGAAAAGGCAAGTAGGAAAAGTCGCATAGCTCTCATGTCAGTGATGTTTGCCATCCAAAAAACAGACTGCAGGACCTTCTTCGCTACCTTTTAAAGATAAACAAAAATATTATGGAGTCACAGCTTAATTTACCTGACTATTGTATAAATCTGGGTGGCACCTCACACCTCCTGTTTTTCCTGTGTTGGGGCGGGGGGGGTCCTTTGACATTTCAAAGATGTACAGAATTTATAGTTCATGGTTTTGTGTGTATATTGCCCAGCCTCTCAGGGTGCACCCAGCCCTGTGCCCTGTGCTACCTGCAATGGCATTGGAAGAAATTTCACATTGGGGGGGGATCAAATTTGCCCTGGTGACTGGGGGCTGCGATCCATATCATGACATTACAAGGGGCAATGGGCAATATTCATATCGTGAAAGGATTCAATGCAGGAAAGATTCTAAAATAATTTTAGAATAATACATATTTCATCATTGAGACTAACATTGTTTATGGTGCAGTTTCACAAAAAAATAACAAAAACATAACTGATCTGTATGATAAAATATTTGTGGTAACAATGATCTTGATGAGGAATAAATAGCACAGTATTATACTATTACTTTTGTATTAATTAACCACAAATTAAGTCGTAGTTACATACTGATCTCATCTTCATTAATCATTAATAAATTATGACACACTGAAGGAACAAGTAATGAACAACACAAGTTAAATACTGATCTCATGTTTTTTCATTATTAATGAATTATGATTCATCGTATCTCAGCAACTATATTTGTTCATGATTTGCTCATTATTTGTACTTAAGTAGTAACTGAGTTATTACTACTATTATTACTAAGTATTTGTGCCTTGTAAAGTGTTATATTTAACTGATACAGGACTACAATCTTCATAAAATCATTCACAAATCATGTTTATACTTCATCTTCACACTCTGCATGCTCAGTGAATTGGCCTCAGTAACGATTCATGATTGTAGATAAGAAACACGCTTTTATTTATGTATTTATTTTTTGGCAAGGGGGGGGATCTGCTGATATCCCCCTATTTTCTACGCCACTGGCTGCCTGGTTACACTTTAGTGCCTCTCAATTCATTACCTTAACCACGATAAGTGCTTATGGATGGATGGCTGTAAAGATGATATTTTTAAAGCACCGTTATCATCCCGGGTGTCTCCTGCCTCCTGCCCTGTCCATCCAGCAACAGACTACAGGATTTCCATGACCCAGTACTGGTTAAGTCATTACAGAAAACTGATGGATAGAATAATGACATTCGGCATTCATTTCAGAGTGGTTATATAATTAAACAGGATGAAACAAGAGACCTGCCACAATCTTACTATAATTATCAGGCTAAATAAAGGTATTCAGTAGTACTGATTTCACTTTGTGTTAATTTTAGAAGTGACTGCAGTCTTTGGTGGTGTTTATTGTGGTAAATAAGACCAGTCTGTGGATGTAAATAATGATAAACAGGCCCGCTTTTACAACACTTTACACAATATGGTGCAATAATACTGCACGCCCCTCTGTGCTGTTTAGTGTGATAAAACGATGCAGTGTTCACACTCAAAATGTGTAAATCACTTGGATGTGGCTCTTAAACATCACTTCTCTTTAAACTTTGATATTATGGTTCCGAAGTACATCCTCTCCACAAGGGGGCACTAGATCCCAGCGATGAAGACAGAAGAGAATGCTCCTTGGGATCGCGCAGTGAGATGCTGGAGGCACGTTACTATTTTTCCTGCATCTTGTTGTTCTCGTTACATCGCAACGGTGCAGCTGTGTGTCAGAACAGATTAGCAGCCTGTGGGAGCGTGAGCACGTGGCTGCCGTCCGCTGCGTTTTCCACATCAAAGGCACTGGTGAAAACAATCCCACTGGCTCTCCCAGAAAGGGATTTAGCTTGAGCTTCATGCTGTCTGGAGGCAATTACACAGCAAAGGGGCCCCAGAGTACCAGTGGAGATGTTAAGTAACGCGACAGGTGGCCTGCTGATTAAGGTAGTGACCATTTAAATCCAATTTTAAATCCAAGTTGGTTGAAATCCAAGACTGCGATCTGCTGTTGAACCCTTCTTCTTCAGCAAAGACATCGAGAGAAACTGGGCGGGGTGTAGAGATATGGGGGTCTTTTTCATTTATAAGTTTACCGAGCCAGCGAATAAGAGAAAGCTCAGCTCACCCTTCTGTATGCAGCGTCTGTTATGCAAGATGCTTTTTTAGAATAGCAGAAAAAGAGAGGGAAGCTGCAAGCATAGCAGTTAGGAACGTGGACTCATAGCGCAAAAGCTGTGCTCCCTGGTAAGGCGTTGCTGTTATACCTTTGAGAATTTGGGTGTTTAACTGGTATTACTCCAAAAACAAGTCTTGCTAAAAATGCTTCTAATGGAAATAGCACTTTGAATAAAAATGTCAATAAACACTGTAAGTCTGAATCAGGTCAGTTGAATGAAGGGAGGAGATTTGCAGAGAGGATCTGTTTGAGGTGCCAGAGTCTCCTTGTCTGACATGTGAGCAGGCACCAAGCCCCCTCCCCCTCCCCCACCAGCATCGCTATGGCGATACTTTCACTGCCAGATTGGGACTGGGGAGCCCCCCTGATGATGGCGCCACCCCTCAGAACACAGAGGGATCAAAGGGGCGGGCTGACAGTCCCCCCCAGCATCGCTATGGCGATGCATTCGCTGTCAGACTGGGGAGCCGGCATCTGAGCACACAGATAATGTGTGATGTGCAAATTAAGGCTCTCCGCTGAGTTAAGGACACGAAAAAAACGGCATGCAGTCCTATAGCTTTGTTCGCCTAAATTTGTTCATTTGCGTTTATTTTGTGTGTGTCTGCATTCTACACCTGAGGGTCACTTTGGCCTGTATGCTGTAGAGTACACCGCAGAGTTCCAATTACCCAGGAGTCTTCATTCCTCCTCAACTCCTCCCTAAGACCCCAGACTTACCTCATGCAGTGGGGTGATGTCTATCTGCTCACCCAGCCCCCCAGGACATCGACCACAAGTAGATAATCTCAAATTCTCCTGTATTCTAAGCAGATCGGGGAGCTGAGGGTTAGTACTTTTAAAGGGCAAGAGTGTAAGGACTCAGTAACAGTGATTCTCCTAATGGAAAAAAGTACACATTTAATACTGTTTTGATTTGTCCTACAATTTGCAATTAATTGTATTGCTCATTTGATTTGTATAATTGTTTATTTATATTTTTGTTTTTTGGGTGGGGTTGCCTGTGCCATACTCTTGTTTTGTTCATCGATTTGTTAATCATTATCATTTGTTTTGGTCTTCTCTCACATTCCCAGTTTTTCCAGCAAAAATGACTTTCCATCACTTTTTACTCTGTCAGCAAAACAAAACAAAAGAGTTTCTTGCAGTACCACCCCGCAGGCTTCCTAACGACTGACGTTAAAGGCACTGCGATTATCTGATTATCTAATAAAAAAAAAATAACGTTGAGAAATTGATAGTGGAACATCCCTACCAAAGCTGGAAATGGTGGTGCATCCCATCACCACCCACACGTTTAGTTTCGTTTGTCGAGTTATTAACGAAACGGACGATTAAAGGAGAAAATAATGGTAAATGAAAGCCGGGAGGGCCTCTGCATAGGAAAGAAGTGTCACGCCTTCCTTTTTGTGAAATGAATTGGCGTTTCAGGGTAGTACAGTATGTATCCCTTGAATACAAAGCAGCTTGTCTCTAATGAGAATTCATGGAGGAAACGTGATTGAAGTATCACAGGTGATGTTTCCATCTAAGCTTTGAATTTTTTTTTCCTGCTCAAATATGGGATGGATTTTTTTTTCTTTCTGGAATGTAACAGAATGTAAATGACAAACCAATTTGCCATCTGGGATTAGAAAAAGATTCGTTCGCTGACAGAGTGGGTTCTTCATTTGAAGGCCTTGTCGTCTTCTGGTCTGTTTGGTCTGTATTAGATGGAGAGCAAGCTGGACCTTGGTTTGGGACCTTAATGGTCCATGAGCTGAGGTAAGATAAGAAAAGTGTAGGTCAGGGACCAAGCTTGTAGCCTCTGTGTCTCTTAGCCTCCCCTCACCCTGCTCACAGAGCAACGACATCCATTTGTTAACATTGTTCCATACATTTTTCACACCTCGCTGCGCCTCGTTGGCTGGACGCTGATTGAATGATCAGTTTTCAGTCTAGTCGGGGTGCTATATCCCAGTCCCAGTTCAAACACCAAGTGAAAATGTGTTTGCTTTTGGAAAACTGTTCCTTTGGGTACATGATATTTTTTTATGAAACTATGTGAGATATCAGCAAATTCTACTGCATGTATAACAGGCAGCCTGACAGTTCCAGGGAGAGGGAGTCACACACGCACACATACACATGCACACATTGCATAACTCAGAGGCTATTTTAAAGCCACACGTCTATGGTCTGGCAAAGTTTTCCATGAGTCTGCACGGGTGCCGGTTTCCGGAATTAGCCCACCAGCCGTCTGTCATTCGCCAGCACAGTATGGTTAGTATAGATTACCCATAACTTTACATAACATTCGTTCTTGTACTTTACACATACAGTAAGGCAGTTTCATCGGAAAAAAAGTAAATACATTTATAGCATAATTTTTCCCAGGGTTCTCTCCTGCCTCGTGATCTGTGCTGTCTAGGATCAGCTCCAAAGCCACCCTTTGCCAGTAACCGCCTGCTAGATAAATGGTTGGAAGATGGATGGAAAATATATATTAGCTAAGTCACCCAATAAGAGCCTTTGTCAGTTGCTGGAGCCTCATTTATCAAAGTTGCTAACACACAAAAAGAGGTCAGAATTGTGTGTATGCAACTTCCCATGCAAAATCTGGTAACCTTGAAGGGAAAGGCCGAAATATTACCAGAAACCTGTGAGCAGACATACGCAATGTTTTTGGACAAAGTGGGAAAAGGCGACACCCGTGGTAAAGGAGGGAAATGCAAGCAAAACAACTAAATGACTGTGCTGTTGACAACAGTTCATATCGCCAAGCTGCGTTTGACACTGCAGTTAAGTGGGATTTATTGATTTTCCGTTTATTTATGTAAGCCAAACACTGTGCGTTTGCCTTGGAAAATTAAATTTGTTCTTTCAAATATTTCATCTTGTCATCTCTTCTCGTGGATCGAAAATATAATAATGTAACTGTCACTAATTGCACTATGAACGAGGCATCAAACATTCGCAAAATATATATGAAGATTTATATATATCCACATATATAAATAGCCTCCAGACATTAGAATGTGATGTACTGGTGTTCTTACTAGTGACCGTGTAAATCGCAGGATAAGAAGTGAGTTTTCAGAGAGCACTGAGATCACGTTTACTACCCTCGATTTGTGTGCACATTTTTCCCTGAATTTGTACGGTACTATTGTGGTTTTGGTGAACCCAGAACATTATTTGGATTTTCAGACCTGAACATACGGTAAATGTCTTTGTGTACAGATTGTGTTCTGTCGTTCAACAGAGTTCAACAGCAGATTGCATTTTTTTTCCATTAAATTAAGAGACCACAGCACAATTTTTTGTTCCACTCATTTCTCAATTCATGGGTGTGAGTCTGTGAATATATATATAGACGCCGAGCTATGGCACATTGTATAGCCTGTACATATACAGGTTCTGACACTGGTTGGCTTTCTGGAAAAAGGCACCAGAGGGAACTGGCAGATCGGGGATATGCAGCGATGTGTGGTTTCACTAACGTAATCGTCCAACTGACTGCACTCACATTGCTAATGGAGCTGCTTTTGTCAATCAAAAGACGTTTCATTCTATTAATGCGTAAGTCATCTTTGACGCTAACGTGGCATTGATGAATATAGCGGCTGGAAGGCCTGGGTCAGAATCCAATCGTTTTGAGTCTCTTATTTTGAATACAGTGTGTTCTGTAGAGCTGAGACAATTTACTGCAGTGACAATGTGTTACCATTCAACACAGTTACCCTTGTTTGTGGTAGCTATGCCTAGGCCCCAAATACAACATTCTGTCATGCCTCTACCTCACACTGATCAAAATTCCTCTCCTTCCTTCTTTTTATGTACAGTAGGCATTATCATATGAGCATGCGGTTCATTACCATTGACATTTAATGCTTATTTGTGGGCAGGATTTCAGAATCATGCATGTATGCACATTCAATTGCAATAACACAATTACAATTTACTGATCAGTGTTGACACAAAACAGTACACAGTGCACAACAGCGAAATGTGTCCTCTGCATTTAACCCATATGTGACACTGTGACATAGCAGGGGGCAGCTAATTCAGCACCCAGGGAGCAGTGCTTGGGGGCGGTACCTTGCTCAGGGTACCTCAGTGGTGCCTTGCTGGTCAGGGAACCGGCAATCTTTCAATTAGAAGTGCGCTTCCCTAACCATTAAGCCACCACTGCCCACTACAAGATACAAGTTAGTTTTGATTTATCAGAGGGAAAATAATGTGAGCATATATGCCAGGCTGCTGGACAGCATAGTCACATGTTCATAGTATTATGTGATCTCAGTGACTTGTTCCTCAGATGATGATGATTTGAAGCCAGGTGTTCCATCAAACACAGGCTCCCCAGACCTCTTCTTCAGTGTCCTCCATACCTCCGTAAAACCTGAAATTCATCTAATTATGTACCTGAAGATTAAATAAATAGTTCAGAACAGATACATAGCAGAGCTGAGTCAGGTCATGAAGATTTTTTGAAAAGTCCAAGGCACCGTGCAGTAAAATGAGTCAAAACTGAGGTCAGAGCTCTGTGCAGACCTGATAAAGTTTGTGCATTTGACATTTTTATGTGGTTAAGGGAGACAGTCGTTACCTTTAGGTGCATAGTTTTGAAAGTGAAGTTGACTGTCTTGGGGTCTAGACCAGGAGTGGGCAGTCTTATCCAGAAAGGGCTGTTATGTGTACGCGTTTTCTCAGCAGCTCCCTAATTAGATTATTAATGTAAGCCTCTCCTTCATTCACATATCATTGATTGCTGTATGGATTATTTGAACCGTTTTGCTAAATGTCTCTCCCCCTTGGTGCTCATCTCCCGCTGCCGTCTTGAGCCTCAAGCCCCCCTTGTTACGCATATTTTCCCTGCCCCTGTAGGAAGCACAACCTCTTGTCAAGTAAACACTAATTGTGTCACTTACTATCTCTACATTTTGCCACGGTGTTGGCAATAGCCTTCCTGGGAGAAAGTCATATTGTAGTACCAGGTTACTGTCAATGGCATTACGGATTTGTAAGAATGGTTCCGGGCAGGATGGTGGAGGGAATCATGTGATGTGGGATGGGAAGATGGAATGGTGACTTTATTTTGGGATGGGAATGAGGATGTGCTTAACAAAAAATGGAAGGGATGAATGAAAATGCAAAACAGCAGTTAGCTGGGGGAGCCTGCAGAACTGGGGGAGAACATACACTCTTGACGCACTCACAAACACAATGTTGGAAATCATGTCTTTGTGGGGACTGTCTATTAATTTCTATGGAAAAAAATCCTAATTCAATAATGACGACCTTAACCCCTACCCAGCCCAAACCTTAACCATAAGTAACCAAACAAAATACATTTTTGGCATTTTTCGTTTTTTGATTTCAAAATTTAGATTTTTTCTTTCTTTCTTTTTTTTTTTTTTTTTTAGAAAATTTAGTTTTCCCTTGTGGGAACCATCTTTTTGGTCCCCACAACATCAAAATAACATATTTTTATCACATTGTGGGGACATTTGGTCCCCACAATGTAATATGTATATTACTACCCACACAAAAAAAGGGATCTGAATATCCAACCCTGAAGATGTGATGTAACACTGCTACCTACCAAGCCAACGTGCCACTTATTAACATTGTAGCTATTTTAAACTTTTTTTATATATCCTGAGCACTTAGTGGGAAATGTTGGAGCGTTCAGGGCACTATTCGGCATACGTGCGGAAAATACAGAGAGTGTCCGCGTTACATAAAATGGTACATTCGTTTATTGAGCTGCAAGAACGCTGAACCAAAGCATCGTGATTTAACAGCTCTGAAGGGGCACTGACCTGATTTGGGCAGGAGAATAGAAACCCGAGAAGCGAATTGGCAAGTGGGAGATGTTTGCCATGTATTTTAAAATGTTACTGAGTACAGACATAGTCCATATTCAGGCCATACACTGCAAACATTTCTTGGTATTACTGGCGTTCAGGATCACAGCTGTCGCTGTGGGAGGGATTTTCGGTCACAGCAAAGAGTCAACGGTGTCACGTCCAATGTAATAGAACTACTGAGGAGAAGGAAGTCCAGCAGTTTGACTCACTGCTTGGGCCCATAATTACAGAACCTGCAGCTCTGGCCTCAGTCGGGACCAGACAGCTTACAGTATCTGCCTCAAGACGCTGTAGGACCCTTAAGCAAAAGCACGTATCCTGAACTGGTTTGGCAGAAATACAGCTGTAGAAATTTCAAGCTGCCTTAGATAAACAGCACCAATAAATAGTACAAACTGCTGTGCATTGCGTGGCGGCCTTCTGGCTCCTTTTGGAGCCAGAGGCTGGAAAACCGGTGGTTTTTTACAAAATATTTCAACCCATGGTTTGTATTAGCTTAACTACAAGAGCATCCATTATGAGTGTTTTCCAAAGTTCCCTTTTTCCTGTGGGAACCAAAGTGTTGGCCCTGGATGGTAGGTCCCTGGAAATTACAGTTTGTTTTCCTTTGCAAATGTTGATGGAACGTTTGTTTTTTTTCCACTGATGTGTGGTACAGTGTAATGATGGTGTGATCTCAGGGTAGTTTTGAGTCTTGGTTCCTTATTTGAGTTACATGTGCTGAGGATTGTCTGAGAGGTGGGACTGTGGCCTAATGCCCATAGGATTGTGGGTTCAATTCCCAGACCGGGCTCTGCGCGTGTTGAGTGTCTATGTTCTGCCCATGCTTCGGTTCCCCTGGATGTTTCTGTAACATCCTCGTATGCAAACTGGCTAACTGTCTCTGAATGGTCCATAGAGCATGTGCCCTGTGATGGCCTGTCCAGGGGCTCTGCCTCCCGGCCTGTGCTGCTCTGAGTAGGCTCCACTCTCACTGCCACCAGTAGGGGGCGAAGTGCATCTTTACAGGAGCATGGTTGGGTGGAGTATGGTCAGAAGTATTAATCTGCTTGCAAATTTAATAGACCATTCTGCAGGATGAGTGTGGAACCATGCCATATGAAGGCATGAGTTTATTCAATATATCACACATGTTTTGTGAAACATTTGCAGGTGTTCGTCCCAAATAGACACTGGACTGGGTACAAAAAGGCAAAATGATGTGACCAGAACTTACAACATTGTTTCCTCTGGAGTGTCTGTTAAAACAGGTACATTGGCAGCTTTATAACCGAACAACCGAGAGCCACTGGGCAGCAAGTGAAACACAGAAAAAGTGCCACACTAGATGGTGACCTAAGCATCCTGCTCGTGTAGGACAGGGGGACCATCGTTAACAGGAACTTATGCAATGGTGGCAGCCTGGTTCTTCTCTATTTCTCATTAACAAAGGTCTTCTTCCTTGCTTTATGGGACTTCAGTCCAGCTTCTAGCAGCCTGATACAAACTGTCCTAGCAGTGCACTTCACATCTGCACTTAATGTTTCCCATTCCTTTCGAAGGTCACTTGATGTCATCCTACTTTTCATGAGAAACTGTCAGATAAGTCAAGGGTCATCTCTGGCATTTGAAAGTTTTTTTTTTCGGCCCTTTACCTGGCTGGTTTCTGGTCATTCCCAGTATCTCCTGCTTCACCTTGTTCTTCTGTATTGCTGTCTTAGAAACTTTGAGCCTGGAAACAACCTGCCTCTCAGCATAACCTTCTGCCAGCAGAACCAAGATTAAACCAGGATTTAAAAAATGCAGATTTCTTTAAAAATATAGAGAGATCTCTTAAATTTTTCTGCGGCTATATAATTTCTATCAAAGTGGAAAAGTCCAAATCTCAGTAAAGTTACCCACATTCCATTAAACGACCTACATTCCAGCAGAAATCCCCGTTGAAGTACCCACATCCCATAATTATCTAACTCCTAATATGTAACTCGATTCCCATTGTAATAACCTGCATCACTGCAAAATAAACTGTGCCCATCCTTCTCTCTGATTGGCAGGTTTAAATTGCCACATAAACACTGTGTGTGTTATAACACCCTGCAGTTTGACAGCCTGACTGACAAAATCATGTTGCCATAGAAACACCAGCATTTTTTTTTAATTCTTAATGTTGCCCCCTATGGTAATTTTTGGGAGACACTAGCAGATCTCCCTCACAGAAACCTTAATTCTTGTGGAGTGATTTATTTTACCCTGGTTTACATACATTTAAACGAGAATACATCATAATTACCTGATTGAAGCAATGTAAGCGCACACATATTAGGATGTATATAAAATACCGTTCCTGCGTATGTGTATGTCTCACAGCAATCAAATTACGTGTGTATATCTATAAGTAAATCTCCTAAATCCTTATCTCATAAATACAATCTTACTAACAGGTTTTGACAATCGCATATCACAATTTAACAATAAAAATGCCTCTATACACTTAATATGTGGATAATACTTTGGTTGCCGCTGGCACAGAGCGTACATCCATGTGGATATTAGCGTATGACATGATATTATGGGATGTATGTGTGGAGGGGCCCTGCTACCCTACTCAGCTTATTCCTTCCCTCATAATTTGCAACTCACTACACAACTGGCATTACCCATGTCGCCGTGCCCTCCACCCCTCCCCCCACCCCACCCCCGGTCCGGCCTTTAAAATCAGGGGGCTAGTGACGCTGTTTTAAGTAAAGCCCCAAATCTTTTTTTAGCCATGTTTTGTTCATCATACTGTATGTATAATGTATAAACTGGTTTCATTATTAAACACGAAATTCAGAGCCGCGTTGGACACGAAAGTAATCTAGACAGACCCAAGTGCATTTACTAAGTGTAAAAAAACAGTAAGTGTATCATGTGAATCAGCCTGATGCAGTTTGATGCCGGTAAGATAAATCATGGAGCTGCAGCAATGCCCTCCCCCCGACTGAAACAATACATAAATTAAGATGATAAGTCCCTCGGAGGGTAAGGTGTCGTCATCTCACGCTACTGGGCCGTTTGTGGCTTTGCAGATTTGTTCCTTAATGATCTGGGCTGACAATCCATCTCTTTGCTTGTCCTCATCCTCCATCCATCCATCCATCCATCCATTTTCCAAACCGCTTATCCTACTGGGTTGCGGGGGGTCCGGAGCCTATCTCATCCTCCTTACAAGACAAAAAATAACAAAGGCAGCTTGTAGTGTTTCAACCCTCCCTGAGTCACCTCCTGGGACACGCCACCTCCCTCTTAGGTATTAATAAGCATCCATACACGCACCGGCCCACGTTTTTGCTCCCATTCAGCTGCTTGCCAGTCTGGGGGTCCCCGAGGACCAATTCCTTAAACGTTGGTGTAAAGGCATTTGGGACTAAGGGAGGGGGTCCCTGGTGAAGCCACTTCTTCAAACAGCATCATGCCTGGGCCCAAATCCCAGGGATTCTCTCTCCTGGAAAAGAAGATAGTGAGAAGAATAAAAAGAAAAGCTAAGCGAATGAAACTCGGACAAATTAAAAGGGCCCAGACTGCAGGTAATTATAGCTCCTGTGGTCTGGTGCTACAACCTGCGGCTAAACTGAATTTTATTCCATCCTGCATTATTCTGGAGCTCCTGATCGTGTTTGTAGCACAGACAGAGCAAATATGTGAAACTCAGCAATGCAGCTTTTTCACATTTTAATCGGAGGCCCTGATAGTGAGGCCACACGTTAGCGAGATCCATCGTTTGTCATTTTGTTATGCAGCTACAAGATTTGACATTTAATCTTAATTCTTCAAAATGTGTTCCTGGAGTGACATTTAGAGGTTCATACCAGGAGTCGCGCGGTCGCATTTTAGTCGCCCGTGAGGGAAATGCGAAATCATATTGCATGGTGATGAGCTACACCGCTGCGTGAGGGGCTGCTGCTGCTGGTCAGGTTGATCTGATAAGGCTCGTAAAATAGAATTAATTTCTGCTAACCTAATACTTTTATGCTCCCGGTTCCTGGGAGGTGCCTCATTTGTAGCGTGAGGCTCACCTGTGGTGACCTGGTCCAAAGCTGGCATTATAAATTGTGCTTCTTGTAGCTCTACAAGTAGACTACTATGTTAACAACACAAAGGTTGTGAGTGCCCATGGAGCATAACACAAACTGTAACCTTTCCCTCTACTGTAAATTAGATAAATGTAAATTATTAGACGACACTCTTTGTTGGTGGACTGTGCATCGCTGATGTTTATATGTTGGGCTAAAAAAAATGTGTAAGGTTGTGGATGGGAGCATGACTCTGGGACTCCGTGACCTTTGACCTGGAGATTCATGAACTGAGATGTATACAGGGATGCCAACTTTGGTCAGCTGGCTGGCATGAGATTTTCAATATGAAACAAGTCCGCACACACATTTACATGTATGTAAAAGTTTTATTACCTTGTAAATAGTCTGTGGGGTTTGCAAACTGCCCCCAACGCTTTTGATGTAGCTAATTTTAGGTTTATAATGGAATAATATGCTGTAGATCTGCTATATGAGAGTCTGAAAGTGTGAGTGTTATGCTAGATACACGAGTTGGCAGCCCTAGCACAGCTACAAAGAAACACTTCACCCATGTTTCAGTCCTAAGCCTCATTCTAACACTGAGAGGGATATGAATTCAATGTTCCCTCTGTCCAGATATGACCTCCATAAAGGTTCCATAACCAGCCATGCGGGCAGAGGTGGGTAGTTCAGGTATAGAAAGTAAAAATCCATACTAAGTACTCTGTGACTCTTTATGTCTTTTTGTTGGTTGAAACAAAATCTTGGTCTGGATTTCTACTTTCTGGACCTGAACTATCCACCTCTGAAGGTGGGATTAGCTGCCACATTCCATCCAGGATTAGAGAATCTCTTGGTCTAGGAAGTTTGATTGAGGATGAGAGCTCTCCTGTGCACACTTTTAAATGTGCAAGAGGAGTCTTAATGTTTGTGGTGCAGAGTGGCAGGTGGGGGGCCGGCGTGTGATTGCT
>JAODJX010000129.1:20828100-20838734 GCA_026776945.1 Isichthys henryi | reverse complement strand
CCCCCCCCCCCCCCGCCCCCCCCCCCCCCCCCCCCCACCCCCCCCCGCCGCGCCCGGGCGCGGGCCCGCCCGCCGCCCCGCCCCACGGCTAGGGTTATCGCAGCCCAAATTTACTTGGAGCCACTAACCTGGTTCTCTGGTTTCCATCAGCAGTCCGAAAACATGTGCAAGAATTATATGTTCTACCACCGACTGGCATTTTCTACCGGTTATCCTGACATTGTGCACTTTGCTTTCTGAGAGATTCCAGGCTCTCCATAACCCCTTACTGGGTAATTGGTTACGGAAGATGGGTGGATGGATTAGTGCAGGATTTGCTTCTATTCTTATCTCATCTATAAGCTTTCCATGGAATTTTGGAGTTATTTACCCAGGGGCTACGAATCTTTGGGGCTGTCCAAGAGGAAAATATCACTGAGGGTATTTCTTGGAATAATAGCGCGTAAGAGTTCAATTTTCCGTAGATGTCCATCTTTCCATTATACCGAAGGTGAGAGCATAAGTGATTTAGTGTCTAGCTATGCAGCAAAATAATCACATATGTTTTGCTAAAGTTGTGTGCATGCGGCTTGAGTTTGCGAATGGGCCGACTTTTATCCGTGTGGGTTGGTGTCTGTGTGTGTGACTCATAGCGCCTGATGCTGAGGATGAGCGCTGACAGCATAAAAATTGCTGATGCATCCAGCACAGAAGCAGACTCATTTAACTCAGAAAGTGGCAAGTATCCCGCATGCACACTGCCAGCTTGTACTGGGCTTGAATAAATTCCCAGGGCATGACCAGTCAGCCCTAGGTGTCCGTAACGAACAGGGAGACCCACAGTGCGAACATTTGTTTCCCTCTGAGCAACCTGTTTTCATCGAGCAGTGACAATTATCTCTGTGTGTAACTGGTCATATTTAAGTGACCTACCAGTAGAGGGCGAAGGGGGCACATTCATAATTTGACTGTAGCTTATTATATATATATTTTTATTTTGCGTTAGTATCAAATGTTTTTTGATCCCTGAAACTTCACGTTACACAGACAGCCAAAGCTGATGCGACGTCAGGCCCAACAATTCTGCCCAGCCATTGAATTCTGAAGTTACTGGGCTGGGAAAAGCTCGGGAAATTAAATAGTTTGAGCACTTCAGGGCTGAAGTAACAACTGCAGTGTGACAATAAACTATTTGGTTTTATGAAGTTTATGTACGGTCAAGAAACTGGAGTGTGACATTTGGCTTTCTGTGGTTTTCAGTGGGAACAGAAAGCCGTCACCCCTTTCAGAATTCACACTTTTTGTAGGATTACACTCAGAGTTAAAAATTTTGGCTTATCAATGTGCATCCATATATCCGCTTAATTTCCACTGATAAGCCAGAACAATGAAGTGAAAACAAAATTCCAAGATGATTAATTAAAATTACCACAGTAACAGTTAATTCCATATTTGGAAAGAGAATACCTCTTTCCCAAATGTATCTACAGATCAAATCAAGTAAAAGCAACCACCAAACAGATCACAGAACAAAATAATCGGTGTCCACTCCTGATCTTATTCTTCTGACTTTGATTAGCCCTGTCTTGTATGCGTAAGTGTACGTGTGTGAGTGAATGGTGAGTGAGTGTGCCCTGCGATGGGTTGGCGCCCTGTCCTGGGTTATTCCCTGCCTTGTGTCTGTAGCCTATCGGATAGACTCTGGACCCCTTGTGACTCTGAACAGATCAAGCGGTTGCAGAAAATGGATGGATGGATGGACTTCGATTATTTTTTCATAAGGACCAAGATGGCACAAGTTAGGTGAAGTATGGTGTTATAAGTTAGGCGAAGGGTGTAAGAAAGGCTAGAAGGATCCCGTGTAACACAATAAATAAAACATCAGAAATCCCACCTTAGGGACATTGATTTCAGGGAGGCAGATAAGGGGCATCTGGGAAGGCGGGGGTGCCAGCCAGTGCTTGGCCGATATTATGGTGATACTGCATATATATTACTGACTGGAGTGGAGGTTGGTGGGCAGGAGAAATTTGCTGACCGGGGCTAGAGAGTGGTGGTATCTTACGACAGATTTCCAGGACATTGCGCATCATTTGCAAAATTTCTATCAAGTAAACAAATCAGTCAAAGAGCTATTTAGCCAAGGACAGGAACCTTTCAGTTATACAGTAATTTGTAAAACCTGAAGTAGCTCAAAGTGTCCTCCCTGACATGGATTATCTGCTCACCCAAATCACGAATTCCTAAACCCACTGCAAATAGAAGAATCAGCCGTAGTGTACCGTCAGCCTCCTGTGGTGTGTGAATGGTGAATACAGTGAAAATGGTTCTCCTGTAACATGTGCTGGTGTATGTGGAGTTCTTCCTCACCAAACGGGGAAGGTAGTGACATTAATTGTTATGAGCTCCCCGGCGAGTGCCAGCGCTGTTTTCTCTCCAGATGACTCTTCTTGCAGCCACTGTGGGCCTTTTATACAGAGTGCAGTTTTCTTTTTAAACTTCGCAAAAAGCAATTTTCTCTGTTGTCTGGACCCTTTGTTAAACGAATAATAAATTTTTTCTTTTTTTTTCCTACCACTGTTTGGCTCTGTGGTTTCAGGAATAGTGACAAGGACCCCTTCGTCTAGTCTGATGACTTCCACGAATCGCAGGAATGACCTTTGCTTTTGACCGGGGGCCTTTCATCTAAAGATTGCTCTCCAGTCTGTCGCCGACATTCAACACTTTGGCAATTTTGTTTTCTTTTAGTGGGATGATACAGCAACAGTGATTATGGTTACGGTTATGATGAATGATGAATTTCAGCTGCATTACCTTTGAATACAAAGATACATTGTTTCCTGATGTATACAAAGAAAGTGGATTGTATGATTATATGTAATGACATACTATATGGTATGAATGACAATTCAGTAGTAATAGTAAAGTATATGGTGAGGAGTTAAACATCCTGTTCTACCTGCCAGCTGCAGGTCTTCAAAGTGGGCCAGTTGTTTCATGTGCAGAGTCTTATTCTCCCAGCTGGGGCTTCTGGCGCAGGTGTTTTCTCACGCACCTGTGTATCTGGTCCCCCGGATCCAAATGACCCGTGCAATCATGTGATATGGGGTCATATGGAGGACAAAGAAAATATACGGCGTTTGGGTCAGGGTGAGCATGAAAGGGCTGCTTACTGTGAGCTCCGACCATGGACAGAGCATCTGTTGACTGAATGATGAGGAAGAGGAGGAGGAAATCTCAGTTTCAGTTTAATAAGGAAGAGAGAGAAAGATACATATTTGTATTGATCAATGGGACACGGAAAAGGCACATTAATGGTATGATCGCTGGGCGTGAGAGGAGATGAGAGGCAGGACAGCTGCGGGACACTAATTATATTTTAAGGGCTGTGTTCGGGAAAGGAGGGTATATCTGGCTCAGCATCACGCCTTGCAGCACATCGCCAGCTACGATCCCGTCTGTCGCGATTTCTCTAGAGCCCACTGGCACCGGGGCCTCCATTCAAGGTGGTGCTCTCTCTTGTCAGCTAATTACACATTTTCGCCTAATCAGAGCTGTTACCTTAGAGACCTGATTATTAAGTCATCACTCAAATATCCCATCTTGTAAAGTATACTAGGATGAAAAGATCACTCTGCGGGATGCACCTGTCTTTTTCTATTTCTGATAGAACATTTCTTAGGCAATAATTAGTGGTACATGCCATTGACCCCTAAAGTGGCACTTAAAGCTTGCTTGTCCAACTCACTTTTAGGCCAATGGGTCTATACTCATTAGCAGGATACATGCATTTTTAGATGCAGAGCTGTTTTCAACTTGCCTTCACGTTAGAAAATGGTAGAATTCATAGTGGGTCGTGGAACTAGTACTATAGATGTCTACATTCTTTCAAAACATTTGTGTTGCATGTTTGTCCTTCAGGTTAAAACTCTACATTGGCTTGGTTAATGCGATAACATTATTTATTCGCTTCCTGGACAGTAAATTGGATTATTAAAGGCACATATAGATCAGGTCAGATTTGTTTTTCAGAAGATTGGTGGTTCTGTCATAAGTAACCATTTACCCAAAATGAGTTTTGGTGTAGCTTTGATACAGACGTGCCAGTTCTGTGTGTTTTTCTGTGAAAACAGACCAGTGGCAGTGAGGCAGATCTAAGCTCTTTAGAACAAACACAGAGCCAGGTTTTTGCCAACGACTTTTTGGCCAGTATGGCGAGTTGATCAATTTCCAGGGGCAGCTTGCAGGAAAAAAGAGGGACCACATGGTCAACAGGCCCAAGCGATCCAGGGGCGACTGGGAACGAGCCAGCGATTGGCTCAGTTAGTCACATGAGCGTCTCTCTCATTTACGCTAACATGTTACATGTCCAACTGCATAACATGCGTTGTATTTCGTCATTGCAGCATGCTGCGAGGTTAGCCTGTTTAGCATTTATCTCAGGATGGAACAAATAACTGTCTTGTCCTTGGAGGACCCTTAAATAGCTCTTATTAAACATCTCCATTAAATGATCAGGCTATCTGGGCATAAGTAGAGGAAGAGTGATGAAACCAGTCTTGCATCGTTGACAGGCTCTCTTGCCTCCCGTCCTCGCCAGAATTAGCCAAAGCTTTTCTGGTATTTGTGGTCATCATGGTGTTAATTGCTTACGCACACAGGACATTTGGGCAGGACCAAAGCATCCAGCATCCATTTCAAAACCTGGTATTGCTGCTTATTAATTATTTATTGATGCTAAATTTTGCTCATCTGACTTTTGAATCTATGAGGTTTGTCTCTTTGGTTGAGAGCGAGCGTAGCAGGATGGAAGGACCGGGGAGGTATGCTTGGGTCAGAAATCATCTACTGGGGTCTTTGAGGGTGAAAAACTGGCGGGAGAGAAGGTAAAACAAAAAAATACAGCAGGTCAAACAAGAGTTGAGGGACTTTGCAGAGGTGACTCTAGGTGAGCACACTTTCCTGTGATGCATTCCTTTGGACCGGGCAGGACAGGAGGCAAAGGAGGTAGCCCTATTTAGGGTATTCTTGTTCCAGAGTCTGTGGGAGAGACAAAAATCATTTTTTCTTTTTTAGAAATTGCATGGTTTGGTTCTATGGCAGAGCTTCTGCCTGAAGCGTTCCAGATCCTTTTATATCCGTTCCAAAGCAGTGTTGCCATTGATCTCTGATTTCCTGCTTCAGTGAGGTACGAGCGTATATCCTGCGTTACTTCTCATGCAGCAGCTCTCCCCCACGGCGCTCATCCAGTTAGGCGGGTTGCTCACCACATCCGTAACAGTTGATCTACCACAGCCCCCCTCCAAGTCACATTCTCCGTCCAGTAAGGAGGGAAGGAAGCACATTGGGCCTGAGGAGTGCTAGAGGCTGTGCATTTGAGATGAGCTGTGGGCAGGCGTGCATCGCTGCATCATGTCAGAGGTGTAATGTTGCAGATTCAGGAATCAATCAATTAATTAAAGCAGCGTTTCCTAACCTGGTCCTCGAGGACCCATAGATGGTCCATGTTTTTGCTCCATCTCAGCTCCCTGCCAGACAGTCCACATGTACTGTCTGCGGTTCCCTGAGGACCGGATTAGGAAACACTGAATTTAGGCATTTGTGTCCTTTATCTGGGCCACCCGCTGCAGTGAGCTTGGCCCATCACCATGGTGAGCTATTAGACAGCCCACTTGATAGCCATGGCTTACTGTTCTGCTGTAGTGTACTTCCGTTTGGTGGCCATTAATTTATGGGAAAGGTAGAGTTCTGGATGCTCTTAGCTCAGACCCTAAGGTCTTGGCTCAGGGAAGCTCCTACACAGTGTTCCGTGGCATCAGTCTGCAGTTGGAATGGTTTGGTAAAGTCCGGGGATCTTATGCACCACCTTTGATGTTAGGGCATGCTTTAGTACTGAACCACATTACTCACTCTGGGAGGCCCAAAATATCTGAGTGAATGGCTGCTATGGAGGAGAATTGGAACAAAAAGCACTGATAATACCCCACCAGCTAAGTCACTGCATATTCTTGATGATCCGTTATCCATTGGAATGTGGCAATTGCTCCTTGAACCCCAAGAGACAGCATCTAGTACCCAGGTGTCTAGATGTGGTGCTTAATTATGCACAGGATGAGGCTTGACCAACCTTTTGAGCAGGTTGTCATAATACAGCTTCTTCACATGCCATTTTCCCAGGATGATAGATGCAGAAGGTGATAGGCCATCTGGAAGGGTGAGTGCCTCCTTGGCAACGTCCAGCAGGCTGTAGAGCCTCGTCCTGAACATGCATCACGCAGCTATTGGGCAATGGCACCTAGGCTGGACATGGTTTCCTGGTCCTGGTCCAGGGTGACCAGGACATGCTGTTGCAGCACTTCATCAGTCAGGAGGACCCCTCTGTGGTCTAGGGAGATGGCTCGTTGGAAATGATATGGTCTGTATCTCTCTCACAAGCTAAGCACATCTTCTACCAATGTAGTGGAACGGAAGGATCAGGCAGATGTGCTGGATGCAGAAACCCACTACTGTGGTGTCTTTATCAGAGGTGAAAAAGCGTTCCACTTCCGACCTTCCCATGACATGGCCCAAACGATGAAGCCAGGGCCATTTTTTGGGAGATCGTTTTCCAGAGTCGGTGGGACATACAGTACAGGAAGTCCCTGGGTTAAGAAAATCCAGCTCACAGAAACTTGCACTTACAACAACAGACTGCTATACCGTATAGTCTATTATATAAAAAATTGGGTTAAAATGGTCTGTAATAACGAAGACACGCACCACTTTGTGACGCTTTTAGAAGCATCGTGCCATTTCAGCAGGTTCATCAGCTTAAGGCGCAGTACAGCACCGTATGCAGTTTCCTTTATTATTACTCTATAATTAGTATTATGTACTGTGTTATTATTTTTCCAACTTAAAGACAGACAGAGGCAACAGATGTTACTCGTAACCTGGGACCTGCCTGTCCAAAAACCAGGATTCTATAAAATTGTGTATTTTGGCTGTACAGTGAAGCATCGCTGAACATTTAGTTCTCTGGAGGCTTCAAATCCCTTTTGTGTCCCTTCCGAATTGGTGTTACCGTTGATCGGCAAGTCCAGCTGGTGCAGAATGAGCATTTTTTCCCGTGTTTATTTCATGTATGGCAGTTTTCCCACAGCGACCGCTGTCCTTGCCTGGTGCTGATCTGGGTCGCTCGCTGTTCCCGCGGTGACTGATCTGCCATACGAGGCACTGTGAGGCATGTTGACTATTAATGAGTCAGAGTGAAAATCTGCCAGAGTCTGTTTCCACGTAATAATGAATAACATGGAATTTAAGCCACACATCAGCAGCATCGATATTTACATAAGCACTTTGTTTCCTGCCTCATGGTCTGAGCATTAATGCATCTTTGGCACACGTTGCAGCTGGTCCTCTGCTCCTCACATTTTATGCTCTAGGCATTGGTGCATTTCGTCCTGTTTGTTATGTCATCAGTTTGTCTCTTTAAAACATCGACTAACAGGTGAGCCCCATCTACAGCACAACACTTGCAAACACATAATTTTTTTAGGAGTTACAAATTATTTACAAAATCCTGGATGGTTAGTAAGTCCAGTCACAAATGATAAAGGTTCCAACATATACGTATGATGATTAAATTTGTAGAGTTATAACCTATTTCTCAATTACTTATAATGCATTAATTTCCTTTTCAAGGCGGCTCCCAAACAGAACGACCAACAGCGACTCTCAGTCCTAATAATCCTGAACCTTGAAGCTTACAGACACACATTAGCTTATGGGTCTTACCAAAGTGCTTCTTAAATACTTTAAATCGGTCACCCACTTCAGGCTGAATAGAATCTAGTACGCTGACAGGAAATAAGGGAGTGATGGAATGGTACTGAAGGGATTATTACATAGATTGAAGACAGGACTATTATACAGCCAGTGTCTCCGCACACCTGCTCCGAAGTCTGAAAGCCTTCCGGCCTACTCTCCATCGATTGAGTTGGCCTGGCAGGGGCAGCGTAGCACGTCTTGAATTACAGGTCGCTTTCCGGGAAATGCTTTTCAGGAAGACGGCGGTGTGTGTGCTCTTTGCGAGCACAGCCCCTCATTGGTTGGGGGTCGCTCAGTTGTCCCAGCCCCATCGTTTCTCCTAGGGTTGGAAGAGACTCCACATTAGGGTAGCGTTTCCTAATCCGGTCCTCAGAGACCTGCAGACAGTCCATGTTTTTGCTTCAGGACCTGGGAGGGAGCGAAAACGTGGACCATCTGGGGGTCCTCGCGGACCAGGCTGGGAAATACTGCATTGTTGGATTACATAAAGGTAGACACGTCTTTTTTCTTCCTTTTTCATTCATTGTTTTTTTTTTCCTTCATTAATAAATCAAAGCCCAAGCTCATTACTCCCACTCTCCGCTTGTGCTTTCTGCTGCCCACCTGAAGCCAGAGAGACTCCACTCTTCCCCATCCACAGATGACAAAGTGCATCTATTATTTATCTATCCATTTCCATGCCACCAGCTCTATCCCTCTTCTCCTAGTGGAAATCCTTAATGGGTAGAGAGGCTTTTCCTATGGGAGACTGTCCAGTGAAAACTGTGCAAGGATCCTTTCCACTCAGAAACAAAAAAAAAACTACTTTGGGATGGGAAGAGAGTGTTAAAGCATCATACTTCCAGGTTTGCATTCAGGCAGATCCACCCCACAAGATTAGGAATGCAAGGAGAACCACATGAAAGCGGCTTTGAGACAGCAGGAAACTGGTTCCTGTGTTTGACATTGGGCAAGGGGAAGATTGGGTTGATGCTATACAATTGAGAGACTAGATTCCCAGATGGAAGAGAAAAGATGAGAAAAAGAGATTATAGGTCAAAAGACTGCTATCAACGTGTATGTATGATTTCTTGGAGGTGAAATGGAGAGCAGCCATTTGTGTGTGAAGGGAACGAGGAACAGAATCGGTACGAAATACTAATCGATACAAATAATCCCAGTCACCTGATTCCCCCCTGAAAGCCTGTCGGGGGTGGGGTGGTGAATCTGGCTCTTGGGGTGGGGGCTCCGTATTCATTTTCTTCTGCCGAAGGGCAGATTATAGATTTCATTATAATTCCCTGATTGTAAGTTTTCGTACTGATAGTCAATCAGGTTATCTTACACTATGGGCAAAATATGGCTGAAAACATAAAAGGAAACACAAGGCACATAAGGTAATATCTCTGGTTACTTTGGGAACTCTGTGTAACCCCAAATGCCCCCCCCCCAAAATACACAAGAAAGTAAATGAAGATGAAACAGGGTGTTACACAGGACAGTGTGTCTGAAAGGGACCTGCCCCGCCCACCGGGGAGTGTTGCCGTGGCAATTAGCCAAGCCATTGATGTGAGGGGCACACAGGTTTTGCCAAGAACACAAGGGCAGTGAAGCTGTTCACAAAATTTTAACCCCCTTGCACATGCTGTCAGCACGAGTACGAGGCCCCCATGTCTCTACACGTCCTCGATTTGTCCTTGGCTGCCACCTGCTTTAATGCTCAGTTTGAGATCTGTCACGGGGGGCCCTAGGCTAGAGGCACATCATGGAATTAATTGGTGCAATTAATTATCTCTAATACTTTTCTCTTTTGTATATATTTTTTTCATTGGTCAAAATATGAAATGGCGCTTTCATTCTTGAATATAAGAGAAAAACATTTTCATGTATTGTATTCTGCTGATGTCTTTCGAAGGTGAATTATGTTGACAGGTATTAGTGCAGATAATCAGCTAAAAAATATATCCATTAAACCAGGGAAAGGGATTAGAACTGAAGTAATTATTTCCTTCAGGAATTACTGGCATCTCGTGCAGGATGTCCTCCGTCTTGTGCCCTTTGCTTCCTGGAACAGGCTCTTCTGAATTTGCCCCACGTGCTCTTGGCAAAGATGTGGTCACCTTTCAGGGTGACATGGTGTTCTTTACACTAAAGTGACATTTTCACAGCAATGTTCCTCAGAGACCAGCCATGATAGCATCCTCATCCCAAGGTCTCCCGCCCCTCCACTGATCGCAAAAAGCATAAACAAACAAAGAACACCTTTACAAAAACAATTTATGAGTGAAACAAGCCTGCTAAGAACAGAGTAAAAGCCGCAAAAGATCCACATTAATCGCATCAGTCCTATGCAGTAAATCACCAGGCATTCTCTCACAACCAACTTAAAAAATGACTGAAAAGAATACTTGGTATTAATGCACTGCCATTTAACAGGATGGAAATGGGTGGGACTGACAACATAAATCGATTAACACAAATTATACTTCACTGTATGTTACAGTGTGCTTCTTCACACTCGTTTCTGGGACTGTTTTCCTGATTGTTTGCTGAAGATTTTCCAGTTTAAAGGCGTGAGTTTTTAGCCCCCCCCCAAATAAAATGGTGTATCGCCCTGGCAACACTGTAGCTTCCTGACCCCAGGGTTGTGTGATGGATTACTGGTCCCTGTACGTGTGGAGTTCCCATGTTCTTCCGATGTTCGCTTGGGGTTCTTCCCACGGTCCAAACACATGTGGTTTAGATGAATTAGTGCCTGTGATTGCCCATTTTGTCTGTGCGCCATGTGATGGCCCATCCATCCATCCATCCATCATCTCCCGCTTAATCCGAGGTCGGGTCGCGGGGGCAGCAGTCTCAGCAGGGAG
>JAODJX010000129.1:20755222-20769622 GCA_026776945.1 Isichthys henryi | reverse complement strand
TCCGGGATAGGCTCCGGACCCCCCGCGACCCAGTAGGATAAGCGGTTTGGAAAATGGATGGATGGATGGATGGAATTATTAACAAGAAAATAAATACAGGTAACAAATAAATTAGCGGAAGTAATGTGCAATTAAAAAACAGATAGCATCAGGTTTTTACTGTTGCAAGATGGGTAGCTTTCTGATTCGTTACGACTGGGGGGTGGAGGCCATGTAATGCCTCTGCCTCTGATGGCAGCAGAAGAAATGATGCCCAGTAGTGATTTTTAGCACAGTATGGTGGAATTGGTCAGTACAAAGATGGATACTGATATGCGAGTGGGTATGACTACTGCAGGAGAGTCTCTCATCTTCTGGGACCCCACACAAGCGGGACTCCTTCGTCTACAGCTCCTGGGTAGAAGACAGCACCAGCCTCACCAGTCGAGGCAGTATGACAGGTGAGGGCAATCCAGGGCCTATCTGGTTCAAGAGGGACCTCCAGATGAAGGCCATACAGCAAGGTGTGGATCAGAGCAATCCCATAAGTAATGGCATTCCAGGGAGGTCTGGATCACAGCAATCCTATAGGTAAAACCAATTCAGAAAGGTCTGGATCAGGGCAATCCTGTAGGTAAAACCAATTCAGGGAGGTCTGGATCAGGGCAATCCTATAAGTAAAACCAATTCAGGGAGGTCTGGATCAGGGCAATCCTATAGGTAAAACCAATTCAGGGAGGTCTGGATCAGGGCAATCCTATAGGTAAAACCAATTCAGAAAGGTCTGGATCAGGGAAATCCTATAGGGAAAACCAATTCAGGGAGGTCTGGATCAGGGCAATCCTATATGTAAAACCAATTCAGAAAGGTCTGGATCAGGGCAATCCTACAGTCAAAGGTAATCCAAGGAGGTCTTGATCAGGACAGTCCTATGAGTAAAGACAATCCAGGGAGGTCTGGATCAGATCAGTCCTCCAGTTAAGGACATACCATTGGTTAATTATCTTAATGTACAAAGGCACCTTAATTTCAGTGAATAATTTTCCTCAATTAGTGTGTCTCTCCATGACATGGGGGGGGGGGATGTATCCCATGTCTCCACAGCTGCCTCCCAGCCCCAGACTGCTGACACGTCCCAGACAGAGACCCGCGCCAAGACCGAGCAGCCGAAGAACAGCAAACCATTATCGGTGAGGAACTGTAAGAGCCCCGCTCATCACATAACCTGTCCCAGTTTGGGAAGAGTGGTCTGTCTAAAATGTGATCCTACAACGTGAACAGTGACTGCACCGCATGCGAATGATATTTGCTCGTACGTGTTTGAGCTTTTAAATGCCTGCCAGTAGCAGTAGGCAGGGATTTTGCTTTTCCCCACTGAGCACGTTGTGATGTTACCTCAAAACACTGCTGGGAGCCCGGATGTTCATTCTGTCCCCTCCCCTAACCCCCGCCACACTGGTGGCTGTGTGTACATAGGTCAGCCAGGAACTGCTGCTTTCTTTACCTATGCACCTCACCAGTGCTGTCACCTCTTGCTCTTGATGTAACCACTTCTCCCAGCATGCCCTGGTTATCCTCATGAAGTCACATTAACCCCGTTATTCCTCCGTCCATGTGTGTCCTCAGCAGAACTGCTAGCCCCTCCCACCTGCCCGTGTCATGGATGCCCATCAACAGGTCAGCCAATCCCTTTGTTCTCCTGAAGCCTGAGTACTCTTAAGTGTGGTATTAATGCTGAATCCATCTAACAGACAGGAAAAGTGAACTAGAACCGGCAATTAATTCATTTCAGTCAGCATTTGCAAACGGGCAATTATCTGAAAGACTTAATCTTAGCTGCATTCAGAAACTGAACACTGTCTATGTCCAGATGGTCAGTGTGGATCTCTGGTCCACTATCTTCTGCTCAGGTATGATTGCAGACAACATTGCAGCAATAATCCTCAATAAGTGTTCTCTGTTGCATACTTCCGCCACTGCATGGATTGCAAATTTTAATAAACCCTCTACATTAAACAGTGTGACATTTAATATGAGAAGAAGGATCCCAGATGTTGGGCTTAAGTAGCCCTTGTCATTTATAAGTTGTCGGTAAATATAATTTTCCTGTTAAGAGGTTATTTAATTGTGCTTCTCCTTGGAGGGAAAAACTAATTTCGAAAGAGCATTTTCAGCATATTTAGTTAATGCTTTGATCCAAGATGGGGAACCTGCGTAGGACAAGCGAGTATTGATGGATCTATGGATATTTCAGTGGCACTGGACTTGAACCAACAACAACCTGGTTATAAAAGCGGTATCATACAATGAATCTCATACTGGCCCTCTTTGCCCAAGCAGCTTTCATATATGAGATACCCCATGGAGGAGGCTAGTTGAGGTATTGGGTTTGCTGGCTCAGAGGATGAGGAGGGTCCAAGCTGGCCGACAAACATCCGCCTGCAGAGGGACCCCTGCAGCCAAACGAAGGTCCACCACATCAACTCAGTTGACCACGTGGACTCGCGAAGACCATCCCGGCAATCCGCCCCATCCCACTACCACGCTCGTGTTCCTCTGACCACACGCCTGCTTGGAGATACTCTGGGCAGGAGGCATGGCTACGGTGAAAGGGCAGCTTCCCCCGTGCCCAAGAAAGTCGCAGTCATGCCTGTTCGCTTCATCTCCCTCAAAAGTGACAGCCCTACTTCCAAAGAACTGGCTGCGGCAAGTTCCGATTGGAGGAGACGTACTGCCCATGCATGTATGGTAGCCTGGACAGGTCAAAACAGTGTGTATAACAAGAACCAGCATCTTAAATTATTAAATTCACATCCGGGTAACTTGGATGCAACTGGCACCTTGAATTACTGAAGAATGTCATGGTCTCGCATACATAAGCTAATATGCTGGATGCTGAAATTTGAACCTTTCTGACTGAAGCAGGGTGGTGGCTTCTAACAGAGCTGTGGCTGCGACATTTTGAACTGGCATGAATATGCACCTGAAGTAAATGGCACGGACAGAAGTCTTGGCACCTTCGATGGGATTTTCACACTGGAAAGTATCAGAGCCACTTGTTTTTAAGGCCTATCTATTTCCGAATTGTCATACACTGGTCTTTTAAAAGCCTGTATTGCCTGTTTTGTTTCGTCTTCTTCTTCGTGTTGTCCTAAGCCGACATCGTGATTTGCAACCTTAGTATGTCGATCACCGGTGTGCCAAAGCGGAGATCGTGTGCGTTTGCTGGACTAGCTCACCGTATCCACTAGATGGCACTGTTTCCACATCAGTAAATTGCCGTCCTGCTAGTCCTTTGAGTTCCGTTAAAAAAAAAAATCGATGTATTTGTTAATTTGCTTGTTTGAGACAAGATTTGTTTGCGATATTACTTATAAATGAATATTTGATGTGTGAAAATACTGATTTAAAAGATTTGATTAATTTAAAAGTGGTTTGAGTGTAAATGTAACTAAGGCAAATGATGTAAAAACTTCTAAAAACTTAATAACGTCATTTCCAATACATCCGACTGTATTGTATCTATATTGTCTTTTTTATTACCTTCGAATCAGAAGAGATGCCATTTACGAGCTTAAATTGTCGTTTAACCTTAATTGTGATCTTCTGAAGAACAATACTGTGAAATATGTTGCCTTTCTGAAATATTTTTAAAATATACAGATTAAAAGTAATTTATAATGGAAGTTAGCAGCTTGACCAAAATCAATACAGAGTTTATAACCCCTACGCTGAATGTAACGCCATGTTAGATGAGGCCGATCAGACATGGTATCAGCAGTAACAGTGTGGTCTCGTTGCTTTTACTGTTGGACTCGAACTAATTTAATATATTAAAATACCGCTTTTCTTTTCTGCTATTTAAATCTTATGGATAAATAAAAAGAAATCTTCAGGTTTGACTGCAATATTGCTTTACCGTAATTTGCTCTATAAAGCAAATATGCACCATTTCGGTTTTTCTAAATTGATTAAATATATCTTAAAGTATACCTTACTGTTCATGGGCTAGGAGGCATCTCGGGAAAAACTGGATTTAAATTGTCTTTCTGCTAGTTTGATAACATGAAGGAAGTTTACCGACGCCACTGCCGAAGACTTGGCCTTGCTCGGTCTTCTGGTGTTTCTTAATTGTAATCTAGATATTGTTTATAAGAGGACTGCGCCGCAAGAAAGGTTAAATAACATAAAATCACTACTATCCTTTTTATTCAAGGGAAAACGTCGCAGTCACGACGAGCGCATGGTGAAACAATGACTCGGCCTCGCGTCAGTGCCCTGGCTGCTGCTGGTAAAAACGAATTAATCAAAACATGTTAAAACATTTACTGGTTCTACCAATGTTGAAAAGTATTTTTCAGCACTGCTGAACGATGGCGATTGTGGGTAATTTTAAAAGTCAGATGAGATATAGATGTAAACATTGCATTGTTCTTTTGCAAATAGAAAATAAAGAAATTTAATGAAGAATCTGGTTTCTGCACACCAGAATGATTTTGGGAAGCTTGTTTCCTTTATCACATAAAGATCGCCGCAATCAAAATACCCTGTTAATTTTACATAAAGTACCACCGATAGATTTTCTAGAAAACTTCCATCCGTCTTCCTACTTTTTATCCAGCACATGGTAGCATAGAGAACAAGACATGTGAGCATCCTGGACGGTATGCCAGCTTATCTCAATGCACACATGCACGTTTACCACGGGAAATTCAAAGATGGCAATTTGGCCAAATGCATGTCTTTTGACACCGAGTGGAAACTGAAGTAAAGAGCGAAAACATGCAGGACATGCAAACAGCCTACACACATAGAAGAGGCAGGACTCAAACCGCCAGCTGTCGAGATATGAGGTGACAGTCCTACCCACTCAGCCACCATCTATGAAGCTCATGAGTGATGACTGAGCGTACCAGCAGTGCAGACCTCATGATTAAGATGGGAAATAAAAGCAATTTGTTTTCTATTTTTCAATTAAAACAACTGAAGTTGTTTCCTTTAAACATTTCAGATGTGCAATTAAAATGTAGATACAACAATTAAGAACAATTCTCAGTTTTATTTCACATTAACAGACAATATTAATGAGTTCTTAGACCTTATGATGTTCACAAAGATGACATACATGAGCAAGCTGGTCCATGAAAGTGTGTCGTCAGATGAATGAAATACACAAAAATGATAAAGGTAATGTAAGATTTAATCAATCAGGCGAAATGTGAGTCTAGGACTAAACAGCTACAATACCACATTCGGTAAAAGTAGTAGAAAAAATTTAACTTTGAGCATTCATTTTCCATTCAACAATTTAGTCTGTTTCCTCGGTTTTACTCTTTGAGAACTGAGCATGTGTGAAACTGATGATTCTGATTGGTTAGCTCTGTGTTTCCCAACCCGGTCCTCAGGGACCCCCAGACAGTCCACATTTTTGCTCCCTCACAGCTCCCTACCAAAAACATGGATCATCTGGTGGTCCCCGTGGACCCAGTTGAGACACACTGGGTTAGCTGACTGATTAGCCCTTGACATTAGCCGCCTCTGCTCGACCCCCCCGACCCCCGCCTCCGCCTCATTGCTCCATGTTCCACCACTTAAACTCAAAGGGCTCACGCCGAACATTGGATCCACAGTGGACTTCTCCCAGTTTCAAGTGGTAGGTGGCGAAGTCGTCCACAAAGGTGCAGTTGAGACCCAGGGGCTCCAACAGTGAGCGCATCTCTGCTTCCAGGACACACTGTCCATTCACCTTAGGACCGAATGGTTTGGGGATGCCAAGGTTCTTACCAAGAACGATCATATTTACCTGGGAACAAAGGAAATAAACACCTCAGCTTACTTCAGATCTGCAACCTTTCATGTTAAATGAATACATATGACAGCGTTTTTAAGGTAACTATCCCAGACAAATGTGCTCCTATATAAAGTCGTTCAATATCTCTTAAGTAGCACATGGATAAACTTGTTCTTTAGCTGGCTTCCTCACAGGACCCATCAAGATTGGTACGAAGGAAGTGCGTAACACTTAGAAGGTCTGAGGTAACTGCGGATACCAGCGGACAGGCAGACCATTCCCAAGCTGCTGAGTGTGTCAGTGCAGGGTTCTGGGAACAGGGGCGGGGGTCACAAACGGGGTCGAGCTCTCACCATATCAGGATAGAAGGCCGCTGCTCGCATTTCCCTTTCGGACACTTTGAAAAGGATGGGAAGATCGATAATGTCTTCCTCCTCCAGGCCCAACTCCCTCTTAAGGACGTCTCGATTCCAATCTATACAGCCCTGTTTACCAAGGCAATCATAGCATTAGCTGGGTCAATACATGTATATGTCTAATAATGTCATTATGTCCAGTAGCGTGTCAGTGTGCCAGTTCAGTAGTTCATCCATCCATCTTTGATACCTACTTGTCCAGTACAGAGTAAGTCTAAAAGTCTTCTTTGCATATCATCCATCCATCCAATCATCTTCCAAATACCTAACCTGGCCAGGGTTTGGGAGGGGCTAGAGTCTAGTCTAAGCAACAATAAGCACAAGCCAGGGGGACAGGATGCAGGGCACATGCATACAATTGCACACTAAAGCTAACCGGGAGATTAGCCCAACCACAGGGACTATAGGAAGATGCCTCCACTATGCAGGGAAGAACAGTGTGATAGCCAAATGAGGCTTCATGAACCATCTGCTGTATTTTTTGACCCCACTAGGTGGTGCTCTATGTTTGCTTTGGGGCATGCTTTGAGCCCTTTTGTGAACAGAAAGCACCATGTAATGCTGTCGGAAAATACATAAATGGTTCATGAAGCTTCACTAGAGGAATATACAACCTCCACATACACAGAGTGCAAAAATTCAAACCCTTAACCCTGGAGGTATGAATCCACCACCCTTCTTTAAATTTGCTATATTCAGATATCGTGTTAATTGTTCCAAGTCTGAAGTTGTGATTTCTTACTTGAACGTATCTGTTTTCATCCCGGAAGGTGTCGTCACTCAAGAGGTCATCCACCAAAATTGGTTCTGCTAACTCAAGACCTGGTGAAATTTGAAAAATCAGCTTGACCACAGACTCCTGCAGTAAAGACTAAGATGAGGACAGGAAAGAAACTCCTGACCCACCGTCAAACTGCTTGGCCTTGCCAAAGCCATTCTTTTGTAATCCTCGGAAGAGTTTGTATGCAGCATCCGGGCTGGCCAGCAGGAGGCGAAAACCCTGGTTACACAGACATTTATCGTAAGCTTGGGCTTCTTATTTCTGCAAGGCACCAATTCAGATTTTTGCTTTGGTCTACCTTCCTATCAGGAGCTGGGACAAAGGTCATAAACTCATCCACGTGACCCACGATGAGCCAATCAGAGTAGAGCGCAATGGGTTCCTGTACTTTCTGAGCCCACAGGAAATCTTGGACTACTCTTGTCATGTTGCGACCATGATCCGTTCTAAAGGAGATGGAAATGTAAAGTTGCTATAGCCCACGTGCAAACATTCATAATCTGCACAGAGAACTTGAGTGATGCGCAAGGACCCTAGGAAAGCATTTTAGGCAGAGAAAGAGAAGACATTCACAGAATGCACAGAATTAATGGCAAATGGAAGAAATGTTTATCTATTCCTACTGTAGGTTAGATGCAGTTATCTTTTTGTAAATTCTTTGAAATTATCTGGATCCCTGTTCAGACTTTAAAATCCATTCATGCTGAAATTAAGATAATTCCAAAATCATCGTAGATGTTCCTGAGAAACTGGGTATCTTTTCAAAGACTAGGGAGGTGCCCCGATACCTTGGCTAAATTGCCCACTGTAGCCCTTTCAAATCTGGCCTCCTGATCATCCCCAGTATCTAACTGGTGAATTCTGTCGCGCTCCTTCAGCACCTTAGTTACTGTGTGCTGAGTGTACTGCTGCAGAATGGCTGCAGAATGGCTGCAGAATGGCTGCAGGTGGGTCCAGGTGGGGGCTACACGGTGGTGGCCGCTGAAGTGGTTCCTATTTGGTTCAATAAAGCACTTTAGGTGTCTTGAAAAGTGCTATATAAATGTAACATTCATTCATTCATTCCCTCATTCATCATTCATTCACTCTCCTCAGGGGCACGTCAGTCATTCCATTTGTTACAGTTCACCGCCAGCTCAGTTAACTAACTCAGTTAGTTAAATAACTCAATGAGGTATTGATTAGCCAAACAAGGTGGGGAAATTGCCTAGTTAAAAAAATACATGGGTGTACTGGAAGGCTGCTGCAAACACTGGGGTGTGTTTAAAAGTGGTTTGGGAATAGCTTAGCTAACACCGTTTGCCAGACATAATATCATAGTTTTATACCAACAATGAGATCATTTAAACATTTCCATTGACTCTATATATATTTATAGTGTGTATATAGCTGAATGACTGTCACTTATATAACTGAAAGCGACAGTGTGTTTCAAACTCCTCTAAGAGACTCTGTGATCCGAGACACTTAAGTGGCGCCGTGACTCATGGCCACACATGGAAGTTTCCACAACTCATCTGTAACCCAACACACCACAGACGCTCAAAGGGCCTCCGGCAAGGGCTATGCCAGCAGGCCTTTCTCTCCCCAGGACTCCCGAGACTGTCAGCACCGCACTCACGTGGGAAACGCCACTCCGACGATGATCCTGCCCAACGGGTAGCTCTTCCCATTCACCGTGACTGGGGGGCTCACCTCCAGGTTGCCAAAAGAGTCCAAGCTACTCACTTCCTCATCTTGGGGTTCTCTGGTCACATAACCAAAGTCTGGGCCCTGGGGTCGTGTTAGGACACCAGATTCAGGCAGAAGAAATTTTTGGAATCATACTAGGGTGGATACGGAGGTGCCGTATACAAAAGAGGACAGGGCCAATATATATTGGGCTATGCTGGAAATTATAGATGGCAGAAAGCCCAAAGCTGCACAAGCATTTCCTACCAGTAGAACATTGTATGGGAAATCTTGGAGTTCCCTGTCACGGGGGGAGTCCAGCACCACTGGGAAGCGCTGGTGAGGTGAGTCAATGTAGCCAAATTCCACCTCGTCCTGCATAAGAGATAGAGCGGATTTAATGATTCTGGGGCAATATATTGAGGCATGAAGACGTCCCGCTACCATGGCATCCAGTTACCTGCATCCAGCGGTCCCCGCGGTTCATGTACTCGTAGCACACGGTCAACTTGCAGGTACTCCGGACAACCAGATCCTTGAAGCTCCTCAGGAACTTATTGTTGTCCGACACACTGTCAGTGAAAGTCTGATTGTGTGCTTTGGTCATCTGAATTATCATTGTCAACTGCATCATCTTAGTCATCACTCTCATCATTGTTTGCCGGTCTTACCTGCACACGAATACCTCCACAGGATTGAGAGTGTTGGGCGTCATGATCCAGGGAGCGACCCGGAACACTACCTTATCGGTGAAGATAGGCGTCTCAGGGAAGTCCTGTGCAAAAATACAAGTCATGCGGGCGGAGGTACCCTGAGAGAAAGCCATGGGTGCAGCGGCACAAGGAGACAGCAGGGGTCAGTGTTAGCCAATCAGTAACTCTGAACAAGAGACCTCATGACACAATCATTAATCAGGACTAATTATACTTATTTTATAGCAGCAGTAATTTTATAAAACAAGTATAAACAACAGTGTGCTGACTAAGGGCCTATGAGTTGTTTGGCACATGGCAGAGGGCTGATCCTCAGCCCCCCACCCAGTTTGAGGACATGCTATGAGCTGACCTGGCTGCAGGGCTCCAGCAGGCTGAAGCACACTGTCACCAGGCCATCGAAGTCCCTGTCTGGAAACCGCAGGCCCTCCACATAGAAATCCAGCTCACCGGTGCCCTTGTACGGCACCTCCCGAGACAGAACGTCATGGCTTAGAACCAGAGGGAACTCCCTGATGAAGTTCTTCAGCAGGTTGTCTAGAATGGACACATGGGGATATTTTAGTTTTCCTCTTTTTAACATGAATTTTTTGGCAATTTCTTTTTTGTCAAAAATGTAAGACAACGTGCAGAATCTGGGATGTACTAAGCCTACATACAGTTACAGTTTTCTGCTAAGAACATTTGATTCGTAATGATCAGCTGGAGTTTTTTGGTGATAAAATATTCAGAGCTATTTTAGAGTGAAGATTTCAGGGACATCAGGCTTACTGAAAATGCTCTTGCTTGTGCCCCCCTGACGCCGGAACACTCTGATTTTCTCGCTGTCGCTCTTGTTGATGTGCATGACCAGCTTGTAGCCCTTTGGCAGCTGGTCCGGCCCATTGATACGAAGAATCATGCGGGACATGTCCTTCAAGTCTGGGAAGTGATCACATGACCACAGAGTCCCCATCAGAAACTTGTTTGGGTCCCACAGATGCATCAAAGTACAACCATTTCCTTAAGCGAAAGTACCAATCAAAAACCTAGATGCACGTGCATCTAATGCATTTGTCTTTATTTTAGCTGTTATTCACCCTGCAGTGAAAGGCCTCATGGATGAAATAATACATATCAGATATTGCAGTTACCAAGAGAAGTGTTCATCATCTTAAGACTATATCAGATTTTAGACTCTTCAAAATACCTTCCTTTTGCTTCAGTGACAACATCGCTGGCATTCGTTCAACCAGCTTCCAGATGAAGCCACCTGAAATGCTTATCCAGTGGTCCTACACGAGTTTGCACAAGTTCTGGGCACATGTTGGCTACCCTGCTCTTACTGTTCAATCCAACTGATTCCAAACCAGCTCTACAGGGTTAAGATCAGGGGATTGAGGGGACCAGGTCATCTGTCGCACCACTCTATCCTTCCTTGTTCACAAGATAATACTTACTACAAAGGTGTGCTTAGTGCCCATGTCTTGGGGAATAATTTTCAGTAGGTGCAACTAGATTTTTGACTGGTACTATATATACACCACAATTACATAAATATACTACAATGTACTTCAGCTCGTTGATTCACTAAAATCCAATACAGTAAGTGGAAACAAAAATATGCTGATGAGTATAGTGACTATGTACCAAATAAGATATAGTCAAATATTTATCGAAGCTGTAATGCTTAGCCCGCTGTCGTTAATTTCCCTGCGGTTAAAAACAGCGCCTCCGTTGTGCTAAGGTTAGCCCTAACACACTGGGTTATCTCAGGACAGCAGGATAAACACTGTCACACAACACAGCAAAACATTCCCCGCAGCCTTCTGTAAACGTGGGTCGTTTCCTCTTCAAATATTCGTGCTGGATGAAGGCCAACATGGTGCTGTAAGTTCATATGTGACGATTGACTAGCGTTTAAGCTGCGTGGTCTCAGGCATTTGAAGCTTTTCAAAACACTATGCAGTTCAAGTGACTCCCTCAAGTCAGTGAATAATTAAACCAAGAAGTTAGGATCAAAAAAACACCACAACTTCCAATGTGGAACATTCCAATGTGGCTCACCTGAGACCTTTGTTACCTCCTCCCTTTCGAGGTCCAGTTGTTTATTGTATACGGACTCGGAGTCACAGTTGACCAGGAGAATGGCCCCGTGTCCCTTGGGACCCCACTTCCAGGAGCCCTGCGATCGGGAACAACGATGCTGAGACCACAGCCGAAATTCCCTGGAAAGTGACTCAAGTGTACTTAGGTTAAAAAAATGTTTGACTGGTTTGCTGAGGTGCTACTGATTTACAGGACAGAACACGCCCTCCCCAGATAAAAAGGTGCACCTTTTACTCCTCTCAAAAAAACTACACACATAAGTACAGAGTGAAGTTTCCTGGTGGGATACATGCACATGTGTGTGTGTGTGTGTGTGTCCTGATGTTCTCTTCCTGCACCTCATTCACATTTTTAAATTTAGTACCTAACAAGAGCATCAACACCCCCAGAAGTCGTACTTGAACCCTTATGAATTATGGCAGTTTAAAATGTATCAAATGAAAAAGTTTTTATCGTTATTTGATTATTGGCATATTAATGGACTCCATAACACTTCCAATCAATTATCTTAAACCAAACCAGTGTTTGGTGCGATAAATATGAAATATCACACCACCGACTTGTGAAAACAGTCTTTGTGCAGGTTCATATTTCACCCCATCTCCCAGGACAGAGGACACAGTACAGTATTGCCCACTGACATTCCCCGGCTGCGTACACCAGACGCCTTTCACAAAGGGCCAGAACAAAGCCCACCTTGTTCGGGTTATTCTTCTCCACGACTCCGTCCCGGTCCGCATCCACGTCCAGCGAGATACCTGAGAAATTAGAAGAGAATCACATTCAGACAAAACATACGGATGCCAGATGACATCCTCCACCAAACGGGAAAGGAAGCAAACAAGAGGAAATTTAGAACAGATGACGATAACGATTACTTTATAACAAACCTAAAATCATTTACTTTATATTCCTGCGATGAACAGTGCAGTCAACTTCATTAAATATATAGCCAGTTTCTTATAATTCTTATTTAATATTTATCCTTCCTACTAAAAACTAGTGATGAATGTGATTAAGCTTCATGAACCATCTGCTGTATTTTTTGACCCCACTAGATGGTGCTCTTGGCTTACTTTGAGGCATGCTTTGAGTCCATTTTTGAACAGAGAACATCATCTAGTGCTGCCAGAAAATATAGCAAACGATTAATAACTCTTCATTTGGCCATCACTATTAAAAATTTAGTTTTTTTTCTTTTATATTATATATAGTAAATAGCAAAAATAAATTCCTGGTTTTTGAGAGTAAGGGTAGCGTGAAAAGTGACGTGGCTTGTGACTTATGATCGGTTTTTGGACAGGTTTTCAGGCATGATCTTGCAGTACTAATCTGTCTCTGGCTCTCTTGGGCATATTTTATTATCAGACTGGGTTCTCCTCCCAGGCACGTTCTCCTAAACAGTCGCTTACCGATGGCGGTGAGGTGGACGATGGCTGTCGCCAGCACTTCTGTCTTCTCTCCGTAAAACCTGACGGACAGCTGCGGGGTTAGAGAAAGGAGGGGAAGGAGGTAAAGGATACTGTCCAGCCTGATCAGCCAGAGACCCAAACAAGGCTTCCCCCCTCACTAGCTAAGGCTGAATATTTACAAACAGATGCTTTCTGCATACACACCACAGCACATAATCAGTTTCCAGCCAGTCAGCTTCTCTAACCAAGAATCCTACATCAGCATATTGGAAGCAGAGCCAGACAGGGAGCTGCATGGCACTGGACAGACAGATGACTGAATGAAACTGACACAAGAAATTTAAACGAAAAGCTCAGAGGACAGAGCTCCCAGCATCAGGGTGCATGTTAATGCAAAAACAGCACATGATCGCTTCTGTAAGCACAGACTCAGTTCTGAAATATTCAGAAGTTCAAACACAGTATCATTCTGAAAACCTGCAGGGCAGGACCTACAGATTTCTATGCTTTTATGCACTTCAGTTACAACAGCATGCTTGCCTTCAGATTATGCACCTGTGTCTTTAACAACTATGCCACCTATCTGCTGTGCATGAATGCAGTTGTTGTTTTAAGATTCATGTTAGTTAAACTGGGAAACAATATGGGAATGTTTTTCAGACACAACTCACCCCCCGCCGCGCAAAATGCATGTAGATAAAAATATCGAGACACCTAGTCATTACACCGACAGGAACTTCTATGAAATCCCATTCTAAATCCACAGGCATCAGTATGGAGCGGGTCCCCCCTTTGCAGTCATAACAGCTGCCACTCGTTTGGGAAGGCTGTCCACAGGATTTTGCCATTTTTCTGTGGAAATTTTCGCCCATTCATTCAGAAGAGCATTTGTGATGTCAGGCACTCATGTTGGATGTGAAGGCCTGGCTCGCAATCTCCTTCTAGTTCATCCAAAAGGTGTTCGATGGGGTTGAGGTCAAGGCTCTGTGTGGGCCAGTGAAATTCTTCCACATCAAACTCACCAAACCATGTCTTTATGGACCTTGCATTGTGCAGTAGGACACAGCCATGCTGGAACAGAAAAGGGCCTTCCCCAAACTGTTCCCATAAAGTTGGAATAAAAGTATTGTCCGAAATGTCTTGATATGCTGAAGCATTAAGAGTTCCCTTCACTGGAACTAAGGGGCCTCATCCAACCCCTGAAAAACAGCCCTATACCATTATCCCTCCTCCACCAAACTTTACATTTGGCACAACACAATCAGTCAGGTGATATTTTTCTGAAAAAGTGTGATTTATCACTCCACAAAGCATGTTTCCACTGCTCCAGAGTCCAGGGGGCTGTTCCACGAAGCGAGCTTATAAAATCGAGGATTATTTGTAATAGCCACGCTTGATTTAGCCTAACAGTTCACTTCAGGCTCATTGAGTTCCACGAACAAAATTCAGGTGCATTTAATCTCCGCTAATTTAAGCCAAGCTTGATAAGCGAGACTCGTGCGCGTCCACGCGATATAAAAGGCAGCCTTGTTAATCGATGCTGGATAAG
>JAODJX010000129.1:20716856-20727725 GCA_026776945.1 Isichthys henryi | reverse complement strand
AGATATAATAAAATATTTACAAAAATGTGAGGGGTGTACTCACTTTTGTGAGATACTGTATATATATATATATATATATATATATATATATATAACATTCAATATTACACAAAATACATTTTGTAAGCATGGCTGGTCATGCCAAATAACCGTCTGCTTTTAAGATTCATGGCAGCCAGGCACTAACAGCTAATTTATCAAGGCGTTTGCTGCCCGATTTGCCTAAGACCCCTAAAGCACATGCAAATAGAATTACTATGCATATTTAACCTGAATGTATACCAGTTAAGCTGGCAATTATACGCTGATTTGAAATATGCAAAACATTTACAAATTTAAAAGAATATGTACGTTGGCAGGCCGGAGATTTCACGGGGAGACTGGCTGTGTAAAGGCTGTCGTGATGGTAATACGGCGTTTCTGTTTTTGGCTGATGTATGATCATTGCCTCTGGCACGGTTCTAACGGCTGTTTTAAATTATGGTGCGGGATGGGCTCTCCCTGCCATATGTTTGGCGTGGGTGCCCAGCTAGGGCAGAATGCCATCTCACTGGAAATGTGGAGGGAGGGTGGGGGGGCTTCTCTGGAAAATGGTGCTAGAGCCAGATCCATAGTCAGCCTTGTCACCTGATCCTGCTCTTATGAAAGCGACCTGACCACTTAGCTGGGACGCGGGTCTGTGTCAGTCCTGATGCACAGATGTTCACACTCACTGGGCTGCTTCTAAAAGTCAGAATAATATGCATTTTGCATATTTGTCTGAATATATTATCCTTTTGTGCATTCATTTTCTCAGAATTCACCATTTTCTAAAGTCTCGCTATGGGCCACAGAGTCAAAAACTGTAATTGAACCTGAACTTTTTCAAAGCACCCTGATGGGGCATTGTGGATGGCCCATGCCAGTCAGCTAAGCTCAGCCCAGTGACATTAATCTCCTGTAGATCCAACTGACCATGCGTTAGTGGATTCAGCGCTAAAGTTAACCTGTCAGTCATTCAGTTGGGCTATCACCGACCAATGAAGGGAAAGCCTGGTAAGCCCCACCCACTGATGGACGGGGTGGTGACCTTAGAGCACCTCGGCTGTAAAGTGGAAAGGCAGGTTGGGTAGTGAGACGGGCTCACAGATAGGAGGAATGTCAGAAATGTGGCTGTGTGGAGAAACCAGTGCCACCTGCAGTGGAAAAACGCACTAAGCAACTAAAAAAAATCCATGCCTGATGACTGTTGTGTGCAAACAAGGACGTTGAAAGGAATGAGGATGTTAACTCGTGCGTGTTTGATGGACTGCGGTTATCCATGCAGAACAGTCAAAGCGTGTAACACTATCACAATCCGCACATAGCGTAACGAGGACGTAAACGTAAGGCGGGGAGTCGGCTACTTTCTGCCTTGCAGGGCGACTCAGTTGACAATACAGGCTTGTTCCACCTGATCTTCATCTCCGGTTAGTTATTTATATGAACATATGCTGCTTGTATTTTTCCTGAGTAATCCCGGACCTGTGCTGTTTGCTCAAGAGGCCCAGGTCTTGCCAGAGACTAGCGGAGTCGTGTTATCTGTCAGGTGACATGAAAACTGATGGATTCCTTTGATACAATCGTAGTGAAGCATGCGGTTCTGTTGGCTGCCAAAGCCGCCGCCCCCTCGTCATGCACCTAGTCGACTTCTCTCCCTCTCCCGTCACATACTTCCATCTGTCTGTGAAGTCACCTCTCCTGCAGTAACATAAACGACATGTTAGACGATCTGTACCTACCATGATCTGCCTTCAGAGTCATCTTTGGGTAGTGAAAGACAACATTCAGGCCTAACTGCTATTCTGCTTTTATTTTCAGACACAGCTCTGGACTAAGTACCTAAAGCAGATCACTTTGAATTAACTTATTCTCTTTATGTCAGAATGACAATACCACCACTCACCGCCCCCTACCCCCCGCAACCACCCACTACTACCCCGGATCAAAGTATGTTTTGACTCTACTCTTGAAGACGAACTTCCCTTCTGTCACCTTCAGCTCTTGCATGGGTGGGAGGCATGGCTCAGATTAGGCATGTCTCAGCCCCCACTTCTCCACATTTCTGTGCCTGAATACTGGAGATTGACCTTAAAGACTGCTTGGTCATCATCTGGGCTCTACAAGGTCAGCAGGCCTCATGCAAGAGATCCAAGTCCAATTAGGGCTGCATGCATGGTCGCAATTATACGTTAGCAATTCGACTGCTTAAATGACCCTGTTTCTACCCCGGTTCGGGGCTTTTGTTAACACCAGTTTGTCCACAGTTCAACCACTCAGCCTCAAAGAGCTTTTTGTCAGATTAGCATTATAGCTTCATTGTATCTTATATACAGAGGGAAGCAGTCTATGTATATATAACCAAAAAACAGTCTGCTTTGCAGTCTTTTTTTTCACAATGGCACACAGGAGATGGAAGAAACTACAAGTGATGCATCTTATTATCTCACCCTGTCCAGAATCAGTGCCTCGCACAGGCGAGAAAACAGCAAATTTATCAGCAGGTTTCGGTGGATTTTTTTAATGGTTCAAGAGATACTTTCAATTACGAACTGATGTTTTAGTCAATGTTTTCCCTCAATAAAAATCACAAGCTAGCAACTCCACATTGTTTATGCTTGGATAATTGTTTACATCTTCGTTTTTCTTCTTGGAATTGTGATGGACAGCCGTAATATAATAACTGGTTTCATAAACCAAGTTCCATAAAGAGTCCCCCCCCACTCCCCAGGTGTCTTAACTTTCCAATAGATGCATGCATAGGTCTCTCCCTGCCGTTTATTCCAGCACTGGCGCCCTCTAGAGTCTGGGCAGACTGATTACGCAAGTGTCAGATGGTACATTCCCTACAAATCATCTGGAACAGAGTGTTTTAACATGACATAAAAGAGGAGAGGAATGGAGAAGGACGGAAGATAATGTGAACAAAAAGGTCAGTGGATGGGGACAGTAATTTTAAGAGAGTATGGACATGTAATGAGAAAGAGACAGAGGAAAATGGCTCTTTCTGCTTGACAGATGAGCGCCAACACCCCCACCTTCACCCCCCAGGGAGCTCTTAAGACAGCGGGAGTGCGGGGAGTCTGTGGCTATTTCTAGCCATACGGCGGCACTCGGACGCACTCGTCAGCCGCTGCCGTGGTGATGCGATGCGGCGGAGCGCGGAATGGTGGCGCGGCATTCATCACCCCCCCTCCGCCAAAGTCTGGATTACGGAGGAAAAAAACAGGGGATTGACCTCGGAATCAGCGGCGGTCTCTTCGCGTAGGACCTCTGATCGAGTTGCCACCTTGTCCCTCCTTTGTTTAATTGCTTGATGAACTGATTCAGCGTTTAGTGACCCAGACAACCTCTGTTTATACACTTTATTTATGCGTTTGTGCAGCTAGATAATTAATTGAAGCAATTCAGGTCACCGCTCTCGGGTACGACATCAAGGTGGGCTTTGACCCATTCAGCTCTCTGGCCCCGAAACCGGCTCCGCGAACTGGCGAGAGCTTTCGGGCTCTCCCCGCAATCCTGCCTCACCAAGGATCGGCCTAGAAACCGTCGACTCGGTCCTGGGAGACGGAGAGTCGGAGCCAGGAGGGATGCTGGGAGCTGGTCGCAGATGGGACGAGACCAAAAGGACCCGACGGCGCCGCCGGCTGTCTTCATTAGCGCTGCGTGAGAAGGGAGGTTGTGAGGGTCGTGCGGAGGTCAGAGGGATCGTTTTGATGCTTTTTCTGACATTTAACAGAGGTTTCTTTGCTGGGGACGAGATGGGATAGTGAGGCTCAAACACCCCTGACCATGCAGACGACTGCGGAATGGCTTCCCTTTTGTGTTACGCGGGGAGTCACTCGCCTAAGAGCCTCTGCCTACGTAAAACCAACGGGGGGCGCCGCCCTGCTATGGGAGGCGCCGCATGCAGCGCTGGCACCGGTCCAAGCCAGGGTATTTGTAAGCGATTAGCGTGCCAGGATGGTTTCTGGCTGCGCAGCAGCCTGGTCACCACTATGGGCAGTTTGTCCTAGATGATCAGCAAACGGCTCTCATGCCTCCCAACTCCCTGGTAACCTGGTCCACCCCCTTCCCTGTGAGCCTGCATTTTTCCATAGATGGAGAGAAGCCCGTTTGGGAATCCCATCCGTATCTCCATGCTGTTCAAACCCAGGATTTTTCTGCAAAGGCCCCATTCAGGCACCTGACCGCTGCCATCTGGCTCTTAAAGCTACAGTGCGGCCGGACCAGGCGCCTGACTGATTGGTGGTTTTATGTCTAGGGGTAGGTTGTGATGATGTCACAAGCAAGTGGGAAGTGGGGTGGCACCATTTGGGGTGATAGACGAAAGACAGAAGGCAGACCTGTTGACTGATTCTGGTGTGCTGTTAAAAGGACAGTAAGTCACTTCCAGTCACAGAGCCCCCTACCCCTCCATAAAAGCTGGGCATCCTGGGGCACCCTTGTAGGCCCTTGGGGGCCTCCGGGTACACGCCATATACTGGGCATTAGTGTGGGCCCTCCAACCCGTCCTGGGTGTCCATGCGGGCCCTCAGAGTTTAGGCTGATCAGGAAGAACAGACAGAAGTAAGGTGAGACACCTGAGGGGGGCGTATAACCCACACTGCATAACAACCTTTTTCTCTGAGATGTTTCAGCTCAAAAACATGCGATTTATTTTAGGTTTATACATTATTCCGGGTTGATAGGATAGCAAGCAGATGACTGTCATGACTGTTCTTTGCAGATGTGGACTCATTAAGTACATATAGTACATGAAGTACCTATATTGCCTCTCAGAATGGGTATGAATCTTAGTTTGGTTTAGTCCTGTAACTGTGGCATTCTGGGTCGTTCTGGGTCCTTCTACAAACCCCTGACCCCAGATCAGTCAATCAGGATACTCCCATAAAACAGAAACACAGAGGGGGGTGAATAGCATTACTGCTGACCTGCGGCTCAAGTACAAGAGCTGCATTTCAAAAACGGTTGCAAAGTTCTTTCAAATTACCAAATAAACGCAAGCCTAAATAAATCATTCGTTTGATCTATAAACCGTATCGATATGTTCTAATTAACAGGACCTTAATCTGAAAGGTTATCAGTGTGAGCAGCATTATTTAGTAAGCAGTCAGTGTGGGTTTGCGAATAGCTAAACTTTGCTGATTGCTTATTACAGCCCTGCATTTTTTCGGTTTCAAAAACTCTTTCACACACCTTTTCCCATCGGTTACCTCATTCGTTTATGTCTTGTTCATGTCCGTTCCGTTCCTGTGTCTCCCGGTAGTGTACTTATTGTTATACAAACACTTTCCTGGAGAGATCAGTAAATGTTGACTCTGTTTGGCACGCTGGGTGTTTTTCTATTGACGTGACCTTGTTGTACTTTCTGTGCTCCGTTTACATACAGCTTTTCTGTTTCAGCACGCTCTTCTTTTTAAAGCGCATTTATTTTCACTGAACTGTAGCACGAGGAAAGCGACAGGAAGCGTCTTAAGAAGGTGACGAGAGGAGGTGTCCTGTTAAGGGGCGATGAAACGATCAGGCTAGTGGTCGTGCCGCAGTGTCTCTGTGTATCTTTCTCTCTCTGTGTTAACTTGTTTTGATCTTACAGATTATTGGTTGTTTTACAATGAGGAAAACAGACCTGGTGTGTGTGTGAGGATGCAGACCAGGAACAGGATGTGGGAGGCCGGAGAATCCCTGTGTGCTGTGGGCTTTCGAGCTGGTGTTTGCGGTGTAAGTAATGAACGGTAATAACGATGAGTAATTATTAAGGGGCTGCCTGGCCCTAACCACCCCCTCGCTGGCTGCTCACCTGTGTTTAAAATCTAATTCATTGTGTAATTAGTAATCTGTGATTAGGCAGATGTCATTTCCATGTCTGAGTCCATAGCGAGTCAGCATGTTTTTTGCTTTGTTGTCATGCCGTGGTAGAACGTGGGAGGGTGCCATGTGGGCGTCCTGGCACAGGGGCACAGTCACTGGACTCGGTAGTGTCATTGCTGTAGGTGTTAGAGAGAGAGAGAGAGTGTGTGTGTGTGTGGGGGGGTCCTGGATCTGTGTGTGAGACAGGGAATCGCCCCCCTCATGCAGTCTTGCTCACCCCTGTGCCCCTGTCACCGTCTCTCATACTTAAAGGGATTTTGATGTCACTTAATCTGTCGCCCAGTAACCCCAGTCAGCTAGCAGGATTGGCAACTCGGAGCCAGGTCAGCAGAAGGTCGGGGGGGGCGAGGGTTTGGGGTATTAAAGTTGCTGCGAAGAAGCCGCCTGACTTCATGCGTTCAGAGGGCACTGGGTAGAGGAACATGGTGTTTAGCGGCTTGGCCAGCTGGATTTGTCATGGCTGTTTGCACATACAGTGTGATTACCCCCCCATAGACCCAGGGGCCCGCCAGCTGGAAATAGTGAGGCTTGTGCTCCCCCCAAAGGACCTCTCGTTGCACTCAAGAGGTGCCAATGGCCACCTGGGGGGCGCAGAGTGGATTACTATTTCAAAGACTAAATACATGCTTCAAAATTAAAATCCTTTCTCCGTGACCTGCACCCGGCGGCCCGGGGCCTCCCCTGACTCATAATGCCCCCCCTTGCCATGCTGCCACCCTGTCCTCACCCTGTCCTCCTGCTCTCGCTCCGATATGTCTGCATGGGGATCCATCGCTGCCGCGTTTCACTGATTCCCCTTTGCTTAGCGGCCATTGTTATCAGTGTCTCCTCGTCTGTCGAGCTGTTTAAATATCGTCTCAAAGGTTCAACAGCAGAATCCCTCCTGGGCCTAGGAGTTCAGGGGCAGCACTGTGATTGACAGGAGCGTACCAACACGGCGGCAGACAGGGATACATCATGTTGGCTCACTAGCTTGCTCCTCTGATAGTATCCGACGCATGCCTCGAGCAGCCGTCTACGCTGACTCAGCGGCGCCGCCCTAGGTGTCAAGGGACACGGCAAAAGGCCAAGCTGCTGACTGACAGCTCTGGACTCGCAGAAACGGCAAGTAGTACACTTCTGCACTAAATGCCTGGGGCCACTGTCACTGTGACAAAGGACCATATCATTTACAATCCCCCCACCCCCGCCAACATCACTCCTCAGCCACAGCCTCCTGGCAACCAGTTGCCCGTCACACAAGCCGGAGACGTCGTTGCTGACTGTAGGGGAGCCTAGATCCAGCTGTGCTGTTTCCAGAAGCATCTGCGGAGAGGGCAGTTTCAGACGTCCGTGCTGTGTGTTTTGGGTTAGCTCATTCTGGTTCGCCACGCTTGTCCTACAGAAAAGCACATGCCACGCATCCAAAAGACACTTTAACATACCACTCTTCTAGAAGTGGTCATCCAGTACGGGGTTACGGAGAGTCTGATTCAGGAAACAACCCAGATGAGGTGCCAGTCAATAACAGGGTACATACATTCATTGGGACGTTCCGAGGTGCCAGTTCACCTAACCATACGTCTTTGGGCTTGTAACTCTTGGGAGCATGCAAACTCCCCATTCAGAGCAGGCCAGGGACTTCAACCCCCAACCCTGGGGGTGTGTATGGAATGAAATATTAAGGCCTAAAAAGGCACAAATCTGTCGCCAGCTTCCATTAAGTCCTTTTCTCGCTACGATCCCTTCAAAGTGTGTCATCGTAACTCATGGCTAGAGCTTGACTTCTTTTTAACATAAAATGAAAAACAATAATTGCGTTCAACACTTCTAGTTTCTGTAAAAATGAAGTGTCCTGGAATTCCTTTTAAAATACACACGTTGGACATTTTCACAATAAAATGAAATAAAGGTATGACTCGACAGCTCCAAGATAAGAGTTTTAAATATAATGATTGTTGTAAAGAAATTTGTTCAAGTCACTATTGTTGTGACTATGTTTTGGCGGTTTTCACAGCATGGCTGAAATTGCTGCACAAAGTGAGGATTGTTTTTTTCCCAGTACCTGAGAACCGCAAATGATTGGTATAAGTGATTTGTTTATGTAAAGTACTCAGAGGTACCCTTCAGTTTATTGGTTGTGTGACTCCCTCTGACTCCTCCCACTTCCTGGCTGAACTCTGTTGCCATAGAGCCCAGTCGTCAGGAATCGCGTAGCTGAGAACAACCAGCCGGCCCTGAAACACGTCGAGTTAGAGAATTGCGTAGCGGCAATGGGGGGGTGGGTGTTGATAGATTAAAAGGTTACACATTTCTCCATGTTTCCTGATACATTCGTAAAGTCAACGTGAGTGTGACCATGGCAACATAGGGTTTAATGCGTTTCTTGATCAGTAGGGATGAAATGGTGGATAGCAAGACTATGATCACAAATGGGCATAAAGCATCAAGTTTTTTTGTCCATTGTGGTATTATGAAGATGGTGTGTGGGTGAGCCATATTCCTTACACCGGACAGACAGGGCGGAGTATGTGGAAGGTTCCAGAAGCGGTTGTCAGGGAGACGTCAGGCAGCGAACCGGACGAGGTGCCGTGTAACCGCGGTGCTGTCACCCCACCGCATCTGGCCACACTACATCGGCATGTTTATCGGCTGGGCAGCCCTTGAGGAGATAGACAGAGTATATCCTCTGGACATGCGGGCGTATTAGGCAAGGGTTACAATACGTGCAGAGGGGTGTGCACTGAGCAGCTGGCCGCTACCGTGTTGAGAAGATGCAGGGATGAATGTGATGCTAAATCATGCCTGACACCCGGTTGGTTCACGTGCGGGGCTCGCTCTGTTTCCATGGCAACATGTGGGGCTTCTCTTCACCTACGGCCTGATGAGCTCGATCACCCCACCTGGCGATCAACGAGCCTTCGTCTCGCGACGGGAAAATTCGATTTCTGGGTTGCTGAATCTCTAGGGGACGGACAGGCGGGTCCTCATGGAACAAGTGAGGGCGTGACGTGAGCAGCTGGAAATGCTGACCATGGATTACCACCCGACTTGGGGGGTGGAGGGGGGAGTCAGGCAGCTGGAGGGTTAACGACTCCCTGCACTGTTGGTCAAAGCTTGTGTCCAGCCAAGGTACGTGGTCACGTGACTCCGCATTGCGGCCCACTCTCTCACAGCACAGGAGCGAGTGGCTCGCGGTCGGGCTGCTGCCGCCGACTGCGATGTTGGCGGTGAGGATGCAGTTCTGTGACAGCTGCGTTCGCCGCATACGCCGCATTCTGCACAAGCGCGGAGACCTGGAAATAGACACAGCTGCTTTCTGCCCATTTCTGGCCGATGATAGCGGCTGCCACACTGAGGTGTTTGGCTGCTACTTTAACTCATTCAACAGGAATTGCGCCAAACTCAGATGTTTAGCAGCTGTTTTTAACTCCTTTAGCACAACGTGTGCCAAATTGAGACATCTAGCTCCTGTTTTTAACTTGTTTAACATAAATTGTGCCAAACAGAGATGATAATCTGCTGTTTTTAGCTCCTTTAACAAGAGGTATACCAAACAAACATGCTTACCTGCCTGTTTTAACTCATTTGACAGAAACTACATGACACACGGCTGTTTCTTTTCCCCCCAGCTCCTAGCATAGCTGATGTTTATCGGAGAGCCCGCTCCTGCTATCCTCAGCCTGTCATCTCTTCATCTCAGTGTCCCTGACAGCTGTGGCGAAGGCCGTAATGCGTGACACGGGCCTTCTCCCGACAGGCCATCACTTCAGGCTAGTGTTCAGTGACAAGAACCAGAGGGATGTGTAATGGTGATAATCAGCTAAGAGACAGGCCGGGGAGCCTGGGAAATCAAGGCCGTGTCCAGCCTACTGCCAAATGGGGTTGGGCTCACCCACCAACCCTCCACAGCACCTCGAGAAGAGCATTGAGGTGTCTGTAAATAACGATACGCATCATGAGCGTCCCTGTGTGTGTGTGTGAGGGGGAATTGTTGGATATAAAGTGGTATCCAACCTTGAAAGGGAGGTAGAAGCAGGTATGTCAACGTTTCTGCTTTTCACACCATGCCGCTATTTATACACATTGTTATTTTTGGCCTGATTGTCACCGTTCCATCGGCTAAGTCTGAGGTTTGTGAACCTTTGCACACTCATGTGTTACTGAGAGCCACAGAAGCCAGAACGTTCCCGAAGCTCTCTGAATGGGACGTCGGCCGAGCAGTTAGCGAGCTGTCTGCCTTCAGTCTGGTATCGGATTGGGCACCTCGGGGCAGCCGTTAGCCGGGCCGGAGTGCGATTAGCCGATTGGGCCGCGGTCAATAGCAGCCAGGGCGCAGGCTGCCCTGGGGGGAGCGAGCAGCCACAGCGCTGGCCGTATGAACATTGAACCAGCTGCACCATTTAGGGCACGCAGGAGGCGTAATGGCTGCTTGGGGGGCGGATTACCCAGCATCCCTCCAACGGTCTGGATAAAAGGAGCACGAGGAGATCGATCATGAGCACACAATGGGACTGCAGTCATTTGGCATGTTTATAAAGGGAGATAGAGGCCTTCACAGGGACACCACTGTTTGGCATCCCAGGGTGGGTGATTGGGAAGGTGTGGAGGTTGGCTCGTGAGACGGAGGGGCTCTCGGGTGACAGTGTCCTGTGGATACTGACCGTCTGCCCGCGTCCTGCGTCAGCCTCCACACCACGCTGCACCTGCGTCACCACGCGGCCCCTCCCCCGAGGGCACCTTCTACCCTTTCCTGACATTTCACACGGATCGTTTGGGATCACTAGCTGAGGCAGCGTTTACATCATCGCCGGCAGCTTGTGGCGTCCTCAAGTGTCTCTCCCTCAAGCTGTTAAATCAACCAGGAAGAAAACAAAAAAACAAAAATCACCCCAGAGGAAGACGTGCGTCTCTGAGCTGCCCCCCAACTGAGGGTGGGGCTCAGAATATCAGTAAAAAATGGTGTCACGGTGCTGGGGGGGGGGGGGGGTCGAATGCCTT